>JAHWFO010008373.1:276433-343167 GCA_023313115.1 Rhysida immarginata
ACAAAAAAATCACAAGTTTTAGTGGTCAAGTACTTTTTAGTTGAATAAATTTTACCTATCAAATTTGTAAAATAATATTTCTTTTTCATTAAAATTTTGTGCAAAATATATGAGAATATATAATTTAATGCACGAGTATATTGTCGGTTTTTAGAAACTGACAACAATAAAACAAATAAGAAGAAGGATCTAGAACTTTAATGATATAAAAATTGGGATTGTCAACTTGTAAATGACAAAGTCTGCATTTAACGATTAATTTTATTTTAATTGCAAATAAATAGTGTTAATCGTACGCACTTATTAAATATTCTTATACAGACAGTTCTCGACTTACATAACTGGGTTCTTCCGGACCCTCCATATAATTCGAATTTTACCCAAGTCGGACAACAGTAACAGAGTATCAATCTCAAGGTATAGCTTTACCTAGGTAAAAATACTCAATAACGAAGTATAAAAAGCAGTGTACACTTTCAATAATATTCTTGATAGTTAAAAAAAAACTATATCCGCATACGAGAGCTTTATTTTCATTATTTTTCCATCTGGCGAGGAAAGCTGTGAGAAAGACAGGGTTTATTTTTAGCACATCTTCATACAACCTGTGACATTAAAGTTCGGTGAATGACGTCAAATTGCTAACGGTCGTACGAGTGTACCATCGTCGTATCCTGCCCCAGACAGGTCGAGACATGTTTAAACAAATTTGAGAGAATCAGCGCTGCGAGTGTGTTTATTGTGTTTAAACAGGACATTGAAGAGAGAAGGCGTAATATGCACGGTCGAAACCCAAAATGGATCAGCGAACGAAAGAGACTCATGAAATGATGACAACAGTTTACAAAGAAAGTGCTATTAGTTTGAAGTGTGTTTATGAGTGGTTTAAACGGTTCCGAGGAGGCCGGAACACCGTAAAAGACGCCCCCCGAAGTGGCCAGACATACAACGTAATGTTACGACCCAACTGAAGGCTATCCCTAAAAACGACTATGCCAGGAGTTTCCAGGACTTGTACAGGCGTTCCCAGTAGTGCATTACCATCGACGGGGATTACTTTGAAGGATAGTAACTGCTGTTTCATGTAAGCGAGCAATCCACTCTCAATATGCCATCATTCACCGAACTTTATTGTCACAGGTTGTAGAAAAGTGCTTATGTGATCGGTTTGTCCAGCTATCCGTCTGTCCGTCTGTAGACACAATTCCAACAATGCATTGCGTTGCAATAGAGAGTGCGTGTATTGAATTGCTAGAAGAGACGAATTATACTTGCATTGCGGAAAACGCGTGCTGAGCACGTAGGTTCGGCTTTGAGCGTGGTCTAAACGTTAATGAAATGGTGCGCATGCAGGATGCACGTGATTGACGATTATTGAAAGGGGAGATCGGTCTCTAAATCAAAAGAATTTTTTTATTCGTAGGGAGAATTATTTATTACGATAACGAATTAACTTTTTCACACTCTGTTTTCACCAATCCATTAATATGGGAAAGAGCAAGAACAAGTTCGAACGTGAGATAGCCGGAATAGGTACGTGCTCTAATGGCACATGTTCTAATGGTACCATAATGTTACTCCCTTAAAAATTTCCTATAAACAGATATGGCATGTAATATATGAAACAAATCGTCACGACGTGTCATGAACGAATATATAAGAGTAATTAGTGATAGCAGATATCGGACTAGTAGTGCATGTACGTGTAAGGATGTCTCATGAGTGAATATCACGCGTAAATAATGATAATGGGAATGGTTTAGTAGTACGTATTTTAACGGTACCATATGGTACCGTTAAAGTTTCAATGCTAAGATATGGCATATAATATATCAAACATCTCGTAACAACGTGTCATGAGTGAATATAACGAGTAATTAATGATAGTGAGAATTGGTTTAGTAGCACATGTCCTAATGGTACCATATCGTCGGCTTAGAGTGTACACCTGCTAAATCCATTTTTCACCGTTATCACGTTTTGTCTATCATTCGAAAGAGAAAAAAAAATACACGATCTAGAAAAAAACAGCTACTGTCAATTCTGAGTTTAAATTGACAAAAACGCGTGATGAGTAAAAGAGTCAAATCAATGACTTCAAAAGTTCGCGGGTAACTCCATCTTAACCGCCATTTTTACTAAGTTTTCGACACCGGCACGAATGCTCTTGCAAATGATTACTTAGTTCGGTGTTACTGGTGGCAAATTAAAGTTTTTAGAATTGGAATATTGCAGAGGTTTGTCTTTATATTGTTACCGAATTATTATTTTGTGTAAACTTTATTGAAAAATATCAATGTTCCTGCGGACTATATCTCTATTTCCAGATCGGCAAGAAAGCACCCTAAAACTTATTATGTAACTTACTTAAATCATACTTTTTCAAAAGCTTTGATGAAATAGATTTTTTTAAAAGCATTCGTCCTTGATGTGGTAAAGGTGACGCTAAAGTTACTGATATAAGAGCACTTCGGTACACTCCAAACGGTGATGTGTTTTTTAAACTGAGATTCACTGATGAGTGGAATTTACTACCGCAAAGAAAATCACCGGCTCAATTGCATTGCCTTTGATGCCCTACGAAATAAACATCTAACAAAAAGAAAAATTACAAAGAGGAGTTTTGAAGACTTGCGATATTTGAAAAGCACTTTACCTGAGGACTACCGTCATTATTATCATAATTTACTTCATGACTTGTTACTGTTGATACTGTTAACATTTATGTAACTGTTGAGACTGACTAATATGTGCCTAATCTAAGTATCTAATGTGATTTTTTTTTATTTATTTATTTAGAAAAACTTTAAAGGTACGCTATGTTCAAGTTACTTTATGTTAAAAGAGTATAAAAGACTAGAAGGATGTTTTTTGTTAGTTTCAAGAGATTTTTTATTTTGTTTTTTAGATATAAATAACTTTTCCGAATAAATTTTGAACTGTTTTGTTATAATAATTATTATAAGTACATTGCACTTTATATTGGAAAAATATTTTGTTTTAACGAAAGCCTGCTAAATCCATTATTAAAAACTTTACTCGATTACAAAAACCTGCTAAGTCACAAAAGTGTTAATAAATAAATAAATACTGAATTTAGTAACCGTTCTTTTATTTTATATTATAAAGAATAAAAAATAGACCAAGTATATTACAGCCCTTTCTTAAAATTAATTTATATTTTTTTAAGAATGTTTTTTTGTTTCTCCTGTAAATTTACCTAATATGGCGTTAGCAGTTTTACACTCTAAGCCGACGATATGGTACCGTTGGAACTTTCAATGCTAAGATATAGCATGTAATATATCAAACAACTCGTAAAAACGTGTCATGAGTGAATATAAGAGTAATTAATTGTAGTCGGAAATGTCTAGTTGTTTAGTAGTAAATGTCTTAATGGTACTATGTGTTACCTTTGGAAACTTTCAATGCTAAGATATGGCGTGTAATATATCAACCAACTCCTTACGAGTTGTTAGACCTATTGTTATCCATAGCTTATTGGTGTCAAGAGCATATTGCTGTTAGGCTTAATAGTATCAAAAACTGATTATTGTGAGACATATTGCTAGTTGGTAGTAGTTAATCGCCTGCTTCAATAGTAGATGATAATAGAAACCTTTAGTAATTGAATATGAAAAAATAATAGATGCCTACACATAACGCTTTAGCAGTTGAGGCCCACTTCGTTTAACATTAGGTGAGAATGCCTACAGATTAAAGAACTTTTATTTGTTCAAATATGTAAGGAATAACTCAGCATTTAACTTTTCAGTTTTTCAAGTTTATTCGTTTAATTCTGTCTTTACATTAGTTTACTTAAATAGTAATTTACATTTTTTTTTCTCTAAAGTGTTTTAAAATGTAGGTTTTAAAATGTATCCATGTATGATGCTATAACACGAAAATGTGCTCCCTTTATCCGCTTTGGCGGTAAAATCATTCTTGCTATATATAAGTTCGCAGTGTTCGCACAGTCCGCTCGCCAAATCGCCAGTGGCGACAATTCAACTAATCTGACGAATAAACAATCACATTTGGCGAACATACTTGGCTAATTCTATTTATATGGAAATTTTTTATTTTCAACTCGAAAATGCGATTATCATGTGATTATTTTTTTTTAAATTTTAAATGCTTCATAATTTTTTTTTAAATTTTAAATTTGGCTTAAAACATGATATTCTGGCTTAAATAAAATCTCTATTGGCTAAACCATTGGCGATAACAATTTCAAGTACTGCGCGGCCACTGAGTTCGAGTTAACTTATGTCGGACTTAACGTAAATCGAGAACCGTCTGCATTCGATTTCAATTATTATAATAATAACAATATAAAATATAATTCATCTGCTCGAATTAAGAGACTATTTTAATAAACGTCTCAATTTATATTCAATCTTTATATGGGATGGTGTAAAAAATCTATAGAAGACTAGCTGAAAACCCGACGTCGCCCGGGACTTTATTTATCCTCTTGTTGGGTTGACCTACCTCAGATTAAAATATCCATTTTCACCACCGGGGAATATCACTGGATACTTTAGATCTCATCTTTCCTTCGAAGTTTCTCTTGCCCTTGACGTAGAAGTTCTTTTACCCTCCATTCCAAACACAAAAACTTTTGTCAGTCGTCTGGACATTTGTTAGAGCGGTAAAGAGAGACATGTGTATCTCCTTTGCCTCCTCGATAGACACTTCCCTATCTTTATCGTCTGCTATACTCATTTTATGTTCAATAGCATTAAAGGAATGTTCTGTCATTGCATCATCATTTTACAATCATCCTATCCTATCCTATGCTCGAGTTTTTGAAATCAAATACATGGCGAGACTTAGTGCTTCGTGTACTCCAGAGTGGCAAAAGCGCGGTTTGCCCCACAATCATCTTTTACTGCGTCCCAACCAAATTGACGATGTTATTACCGCAGAAATTCCTGATGTCAACAGTGACAAAAACTACACGACACATTTGTCAAAAACATGATCCACGGGCCATTCCGGCACATAAACACAATCATCCCCGTGCACGAAGGACGGAAAGTGTACCAGGAAGTACCTCCGAGTGCTACTGATGCTATTTATCTCCAATGTTACAAAATTTGAATAAAACCAAACGAAAGTACCTATTCACAAAGCAAAAAATAAAATCCGAATTGCAAACCAAATCGAAGTTCGTGAGAATAGCCAAGACGTATTAATATCAATACGAAACCAAACAACAATAGTATCGCAAACTAAACAAATCTAAACCAGTAAAACACAGAAGTTAAACATCAATAATTATCCGACAGGTAACCTCTTAAGGCCTAGACCAGATGTGTCCGGCGCGTCAAACAATAACGCTAAGGTGAAATTCGGCAAACACGACCTTTTAAACACAGTATACTGTCATTTTAAAGTTAAAGCAGGGCCATCTGTTGACAAAGTTCAGAACTAAAGTGTTATTATGGTAACATTAAAGTTGAACGTCAACTTATTAGGTTTGATCACTTCCCAAAATATTGGGCAAACCTATCCAAAAAGCAAAAACAAGACGCCACCGCTTTTCCACAACAAGATTTATTCACCATGAATACGTATTTCGAGTGCTACGCACTCATTTTTCAACATGACTGAGGCATACAATGTCAACAGGCCATTTATATACATAACTAACCAATCATGTTCCAATTACACGGATAGATGGAAGGTTTAAGGTACAATCAGATAAATTATCCTGTACAGTGATTTATACTTATTTTTAAATATAGTACAAGCCAATAAGGTAAATTATAATGCATAGTGCTTAAACATCAGATTAAAGGTAATATACATTCAGTGACTCAAGCATATATTGCCAAGACCGATAAAATAAATAATTCATAAAAAATTCATAAAAATTAGCTGGAAGCAAGAGTAACGTAGAATAACAAGAATAAAATTAACAATACATAAATATCAAACAAAACAGTAGCTACATTCAAAAACTCCGTGTTAGTCGTGTTAAGCATGTCATGTTGCTAAAATCTGATGTCACTTCATGCCTAAACCGTATCCCGTGTTGCAAAACGCCTAGCACGGAGCACGGGGTATTTTCGTCCGTGTTCGTGTACAGCCTTCTCTAATCATGTAGGCTGTGGTTCGTGTTAGCTCTCTAGCACGATATTGGCGCGCATGCTCATTGTGGCATTCCTCATCTCTCTCATGAAAAGCTGTAATGGCGGAAAAACGCCGCTTCCCTGAATATTTCATACTTATACGAATTAATTGCGTCATCATCCCATGATTAATTAGTGTAGAAGGAACTCTATTTGTTCAAGAACATCGATTATGGAAAGGAGAAAAGTTATTTTTGATAATCGGAAAAGATTGGGTCGAAAGTAAAGTGCCTATCGCTAATAGCTCCACTATCTCCATCTGGTGGGAAAATTGTAACCACGATAATTAGGACCACAGCCTACTATATAGATAACAGCCTGTTCAATCGACAGTTTCCAAGTTTCACCGCAGTAAAGGAGGAGGGCGCTTTTAAGTAGGGTGAAGAAAGCCTTTTTAGCTTAGAAAAAGCCTTATCACTGCTACCTTTTCTACTGGTTAGCCTACAAACAGGCTGCATATTTACATATATATGTAATCTTATATATATATTTAATCTTATATATTATTAATATATAATCTTAATTTTATATATTAATATATCAATCTTATATATTAACATTATTTAATACTTAATCTTATATTTAATCTTATATAATTGTTAAAAAAAAATTTTATAACATGTCGCATTTTTTTTTTGAAAAGTAACGTTCTTTGGCTTGTTAATGGTGCATATTAATTAATATCTAGGAATATTGTTTCATTTTCACACTTAAAAAGACTTGATCAGCTGTAGCTCTGTGCATAAGTAAACAAAGTTGTTACCAAAGTTTTCCCTCACTAAAAGCGCCCTCACGTGAGAAGTCGTTGAACTAAGGCGGTCTTAAGATTTCAATGGAAATCGTGTCGATTGAACAGGCTGTTACCTATATAGTAGGTTGTGATTAGGACACGACTTACTGGATGCTAACGACCTGTTCATTTAGCTGATTTCCATTGTTGTTTCAGGCAGACAAAACAAGACCGCCTAGAAAGAAAGCCTGCTCACGGAAAAATCATACATTGTTACATCACCTACGGTAGGGACAATTTCGTGCTTATTATTGATAGAAATATGATCAACAATACCCTACCGTGGGTGATGTAATAATACTCTGCCTGATCGGTCTCAACTCAAGTGGCAGCACAAATCGTGCTCGACAGCACAGACAACACGAGCACATTCAAAAATTAACCTCAGCACGGTCGTGCTATAGCTTAACACGACACGCTTAACACGACTAGCACGGAGTTTTAGAATGTAGCTAGAGTTCATTATATGTGTTCCAGAAGCTTAATCCAATCTTAGATGTCCAAAGGGCCCTTATCACTATTCATGGATCTGTCCTCCTGTATTTTCTTAATCTCCAAAGACTCCAAAAGGTTGAGCTTACGCCAATCGCCGGTCTTGTGAGGATCTCATAGTTTTTAGGCGTTGTTCCATGTCCGGTGGAGGTCGCATGGCGTGCGAAGCTGGAGTCCTGTGGGTTGTAGTTTCGGATATGTCTGAAGTGCTCTTCTATCCTTGTGGCAATCTTCTTCCTCGATTGTCCCACATACGCAGATTCACATCCTCCACACTTCTATTTGTAGACACCTGCACACTGGTCATCGGGTATTTTATCCTTGACGGATCCCAGTAACTTATTCGGTGTGTGCGAACTTTTGTATGCGACGCGGTGCCCAAACATTCTTGCGATTTTGTCGAGTCTTTTGGTGATGTCCTTATTGTAGGGAATAACCCAAAATTTAGGTTTGTCCCTTTCTGGGGTTAGGGTTGTGGCCTGTAGGATTTCCTTCTTCCTGATATATTTCCTTACTAGGTTATCTATGAGATCCTTCTTGTATTCATTGTTGGTAACGAAATCTTTGATTTTCAAGAGTTCCTCTTCTCGTTGTTATGGTGTGAGTGGCAGTTTGAACGCCTTCATGATCATTTGCTGGAAGGCGGCGACCTTGTGGGTGAAGCAATGATTCGAGCTATAGCTGATGTAAGCAGGCACAGACGAGGGTTTCCTATATACCCCAAAGGTTAGCTTACCCTCCCCCTCGTCTCTACCAATTACAACGTCCAAAAAAGCGGAATTTTCTTGTCTTTTTCTAATTCTAATTGTATGCCTCAGTCATGTTGAAAAATGAGTGCGTAGTATATACGTATTCATGGTGAATAAACCTTGTTGTGGAAAAGCGGTAGCGCCTTGTTTTTACTGATTTCATATCCACAGGTAGTCTGGTTACTTTTTATTTCTTTCTATCCAAAAAGGGATAAACAGTATGGTATTTATCTCTAATTTATCTAATCACTATTTGCCTTTATTCTATAAGCCACTGTTGAAAACTATGTTGAATAATAAAAATTCTAAGTAATGGTTTAAGATAATTAGGTTGCAATAACTGAATGAAAATATTTTTTTAAAATTTGAAAATTGACATTTCAGAAATTAGAGAAATCATCATATAATTTTATGTTCAGGTACATGACTTTACTTTTCAAATATAAAAACCATGTTATCAATGAAAGGATATTACATTTTAATGAAGAAAAAATGTCTTTGCTATCCAAAGATTATTATACAAATAAAAATATTGCAACAATTAAAATTCTTCTGCTCACCCTGAGTTTAACAATAATACTGTCGTAACAATCAAAACAATTCCTGCTTGATTAGCCTTGGACCTCGTGACATTAATTAACCAATAGGATCGCTTGGAGCTACACAGTCACAAACGAACAGACTTCTTGTTTTATATATATTGATATTGAAAATAACTGCAGTGTGACCACTTGAGCTTAAGGATACGTTTGTTTGTATTTGAATTACAGATGTTATGATGCGCTAATCTATTATATACATGGTGTAATAAAAAGATAAGGCCAAACTTTCAGGAAACATTCCTCACATGTAGAAGAGGAAAATATCCTATATGGACATACACTGACTGTTCAATTGAAAGTGGACACCTGTGTTTTAGAACAGACGCTTTATTTACAGCGTGTCTGATAGCGCGTACTGTGGCCTTTTACTCTAAGCACAGCGTCCACATGCCATAGCATGCTCTCCAACAGGTTCTGAAAGCAAGCAACCGGTAGTTTTGCCCACTCCTCCTTTAAAGCCTTCACAAGTTGGATGCGCGTTGCCGATCGCATCAGACGCGCACAAATCCGACGCTCCAATTCATCCCAAAGATCTTCAATAGGGTTGAGGACTGGACTCTGGGCGGGCCACTAAGTTCCTGAACATTATTCTCCAGAAACCAGGTGCTGACAGCACGGGCCTTATAGCACGGGGTATTGTCGTGCTGGAGCACAAATGGCCCTTCACCAAACTGCTGCCACAACGTAGGAAGCATGGAATTGTCTAAAACGTACAGATACTATGTGGGATGCCATGTTCCTTTCGATCACAACCAGCGGACCAAGTCCAAACCAGGAGAAATACGACCTCGGGTATTGTTGTTGTTGTTTAATAATTTTTGTTTCTGTTTTTTTTTCTGCGAGCAACGATGGAAGGATAAGGAAGTTTGTATGAGTTTTCACCATGGACGAATCCGGGTGGGCACGGAAATAAAAGATGTTGCCTCATTGAACATTCTAACCTAACCATTACACCATCAATGCCAAACTTCACTGTTGGGATGACACTCTCAGATAGTAGCCGCTCCCTTGGCAAATGACACACACAGATGCGCCCATCCGATCGGTAGAACGTGAAGCGTGATTCGTCGCTCCACATGATGCTTTTCCAACGGTCCATCGACCAAAACCGTCGCTCTTTACACCTTACCTTATCAGACCGACGCTTGTTGGAAGTCTTGCCACCGTTATTCCGCTGGAACAGCCCTGTTCTGTCGTACCAACCGCTTCCGGGCCTTCCGGTGTCCATCGGTCAGCGTGCGGGCTCGGCCACCTCCATGAGGTCGTGTTTCCACTCTTTTACGTTTCCACTTTGTTATAATAACACCCACGGGTCGACTTTGGCAGGTTCAATGTCGCTCCTATGGCACACGCCGGCCACTGATGTGAAAACTTATGACTCACATGATTCTCCACGCTCAACTGCTTTGATGGTGGCATTTTGCCTCAGCACGTGGTAAGACACCAAATGGCTCCAACTCCACATGATCTTGCTATTTTATAACGAATATACATGTATTTAAATTATCGCTCGAATAATTATGCATAGGTTGTTCCACTACGGCAGGTGTCCACTTTTAATTGAGCAGTCAGTGTACGTCTGGAACCGCTTTATTTCCATGTTAGAACTCATTTTCTACAACTAATTAATTACATTACTCATGGGAAACACAGCAACAGAAGTACCAGCATACTATATGAAACTCTCTCTTACATGAAATATTGATATTGCCCCCCGCATTGAGTGTCTTCGTTCCAGTATTGTGGAAGGCTGGCAGGGATACATACAATATTCTCCAGGGATACGTCAGCGCATCCGGGATTTAATGCAACGGCGGGTTGATGCCTGTATGCATGCTAATGGAAGGCAATTTCAACATTTCATGTAAGAAAGACTTTCATATGGTATGCTGGTACGAAAGGAGGAATTCCCGATCTATGAGCCGGCTGCCCGCCCTATCAATGGGCTTCCATCTTGACTACATTGTAGTCTTTAAGCCATTGGAAACAGCCTTGCCATACTATGTCTGCGATACCTATTAGGTAGAGGCGTTGAGCGTGATACTCGTGGTTCCTGGTTTGAATCCAAGTTGCAGAATTTTTTCTTGCAAATTTTTCAAATAATATAATGACCTTAAGTTTGGAGAATTAAATCCATTTTTCATCCCATTTTTTAATAACATTTTCGTTTCAAGAATACAGGTTCAATTTTTAAAAGTCTAACATGGGGAAGTCTAATTTCTAATTCCCTTTAATTCGTTGTGTCATTTCTTTATTTACAACCTGTAATAATTTTCTAAGAGTATAAATTATTTTTCAAATCTATTACATGATTGCATACAAACCTATTTTGTCGTTGGCTATTAAGTCCTAATTTTTAACTTAGGTGAAGGTGAACCTAGAAAATATCGTTAGCGTCACAATTAAGTAAAAGGAACGCGAGAAAACCTTTATCACCGACACAAATTAATGCAATTATAAATCGTAAACACCTATAATTATTTTCTCGCAAGGATATATCTTTACAATACATATTTAGGTCAATTAATTCTGTAGACTAAATATTAAAAAAAATGTTTATCTTAACCTTGTAAATTAATCACTAAAATAATTAACGGAATTATGCCCCATTAAAATGTAACTTTTTTAGAGTATCATGAATATTACTGTTTTTAAGAAAATGATTATAGCGAGATTATTTGCATTGTTTCAGTTCCACATTTGTTGTTTCGAGAAATAGACCTTTTTAAATTTGCCTATGAATAAAGTAACATTTATATCATTCTGGAGTAACTTATAAAGCAATTAAAAAAATTCTACGACGATCAGAACGTTGTGAAATCTATACTAATTATTCCAACCCTGAATTAAATGCTTACATTTTCTCTTTACTTCGCCGGGCAAAGGAAGATCCTACACGGTATGGAATAGGTATTCCATGACTTTTGACACTTCACACTACGGAACTTAATAAAAAGTACATATTTTTTAAAATGTGTTACCTTATAAGGACTGTTCTTATTTTATTTATACAGCGTTTTTGCTTTACAGAGGGTTGACTACGTTACAACTAAACGATTTACATATGCAAATTCTCCAGCCACGTGGTTGACAGGGCTACGCGGTTGTGAGAAATTATAAGGGGGACATCGCTTCATCATTCTTAATCGTTGTACAAATGCTAGCTCCGAGAATGCCGCCAAAAATCGATAGATATTGAGAAGGATATAGAAATGCACTTTCCGACACGAAGTGGTCCTATTCCACGATTATAAAACAATGCAAATCCAGGGGTTTCACCATTTCGAAGGCAGGAATCTGTAACATACTAAATAACAAGTCAGGCAACCGAAATGCCCAGGACCGATAGGATTTTAAAGCATTCGAGAACGAAAAGGAAAGCATTTGATTTGTAAAAAAGCCTTTCGTTGTTAAGAATTATATGAGGTTGCTAAGCAAGGCGTACTTCTAAGGGAAATGTATAGTTCAAACTGAATAAAACTACTTGAAAAGTTAAATGGGGAAAGTTGCAATTCTCTATAGATTAGAACATATAGGAATCCTTTAATTTTTAAGCATTCCTATTTAATGAAATAAGCGTTAATTGTTAAAGCCTTCTATGTAAGGGTCAATTTTTTTCTTCACAGACTATTACCAAAGCTTTTCTACGTAAGCAAGTACCATTGAAGGAATGATTAGCTACTAGCTATTGTTAAAATTTGCCTAACACAACTAACTATTGATAATATAAGGTATAAGTAATTACGTGCCATATCTTAGCATAGAAAGTTTCCAATGGTTTCATAATGGTATCTTTAAAACATAAATCATGGAACCAATTTTGACTATCATTAATTTTACGTTATATTCATTCATGATAGATCATTCCAAGTCGTTTGATATATTACATGCCATATTTCAGCCTTGAAAGTACCCATGAACCATAATGGGTCCACTGAATCAGGTGCCTTTGAACCAATTTTGACTATCATTAATTTTACGTCATATTCATTCATGACACATCATTCCATGTCGTTTGATATATTACATGCCATATTTTAGCACTGCAAGTTTAAAATGAACAATAATGGTTCCATTAAACCAGGTGCGTTTGAGCCAATTTCGAAAATAATTAAGTTTATGTTATATTCATTCGTGACACGTCATTCCAAGTTGTTTGATATTTTACATGCCAAATCTGAGCTTTGAAAGTTTCCACTGAACCATAATGGTTCCATGAAACCACATACCATTCAAGCTATTTCGACTATCATTAACTTTACGTTAATATTCAACCATGACATGTTATTTTAAGCTGTTTGATATAATACGAGGTGCATTCAAGTTCTAAGGCCTCCGATTTTTTTTCTCCGGATTGGAAAGAGATAGAAACATGCGCATTGTTTTAAAATGAGGCCGCGTTCATTGTCAATACATCCCAGAGATGGCAGCACCGTATGGCAGATGGAATTTTACCGCCAGCGGCGAGAATGAGAACTGTTTTAGATACTTAAAATGGCGACGTTTTCCTTACTTGAACAGCGTGCAATCATTCGTTTTCTGAATTTGCGTGGTGTGAAACCAATTGAAATTCATCGACAGTGGAAGGAGACATGTGGTGATGGAGTTATGGATGTGTCGAAAGTGCGTTCTTGGGTGCGACAGTTTAATGAAGGCAGAACATCGTGTGACAACAAACCGAAACAACCTCGGGCTCGCACAAGCCGGTCTGACGACATGATCGAGAAAGTGGAGAGAATTGTTTTGGGGGATCGCCGAATGACTGTTGAACAGATCGCCTCCAGAGTTGGCATTTGTGTGGGTTCTGTGCACACAATCCTGCATGACGACCTGAAAATGCGAAAAGTGTCATCCAGGTGGGTGCCACGAATGCTGACGGACGACCACAAGGCTGCCCGTGTGGCATGTTGCCAAGCAATGTTGATGAGCAACGACAGCATGAATGGGACTTTCTTTTCGTCGGTTGTGACAATGGATGAGACGTGGATACCATTTTTCAATCCAGAAACAAAGCGCCAGTCAGCTCAATGGAAGCACACAGATTCACCGCCACCAAAAAAATTTCAGGTAACTGCCAGTGCTGAAAAAATGATGGTGTCCATGTTCTGGGACAGCGAGGGCGTAATCCTTACCCATTGCGTTCCAAAGGGCACCACGGTAACAGGTGCATCCTACGAAAATGTTTTGAAGAACAAATTCCTTCCTGCACTGCAACAAAAACATCCGGGAAGGGCTGCGCGTGTGCTGTTTCACCAAGACAACGCACCCGCACATCGAGCTAATGTTACGCAACAGTTTCTTCGTGATAACAACTTTCAAGTGATTCCTCATGCTCCCTACTCACCTGATCTGGCTCCTAGTGACTTTTGGCTTTTTCCAACAATGAAAGACACTCTCCGTGGCCGCACATTCACCAGCCGTGCTGCTATTGCCTCAGCGATTTTCCAGTGGTCAAAACAGACTCCTAAAGAAGCCTTCGCCGCTGCCATGGAATCATGGCGTCAGCGTTGTGAAAAATGTGTACGTCTGCAGGGCGATTACGTCGAGAAGTAACGCCAGTTTCATCGATTTCGGGTGAGTAGTTAATTAGAAAAAAAATCGGAGGCCTTAGAACTTGAATGCACCTCGTACATGCCTATCTTAGCATTGAAAGCTTCCAGTGGACCATAATGGTAACTCTAAATCACATACCCTTGAACCAGTTCTAACTGATATTGACCATCAAGGAAGACCATCACGTGTTTTCACTTAATTCACAAGCCTTTTAGCTATGGAGAAGAGCATTTGGCAGTGCACAGGCCATTTATACATGGAACTGTATAGTGAAAAACGTGGTCCCCTATATTATTTTTGACCTTTTGAACCGGAAGTAGTTCACCGATTTTTTCCACCAACGAACTCAGTCTTCCGATTTCCCTAAATTATCGAATGGCGAAAGCGGAAGTCGAAAATTCGGAAGCGTTCGAAAGCTAGAGCACCAACAGACAGACAGACAGACAGACGGACGGACGCACATTGTGAAAACATAAGTACCTATCGGTCCTAAAAACAAAAAAACGCAATACCAGTAACGTTGGACGAACCTGGACCCTCAAGACAACGACCCATTCCAAGCAGAATACCGGAGGTTGTAGCCAAAGTCAAGCATCTCATCTCTGAAGAAAATCCTAAAACTTAAAGAGCTGTCGCAAATAAGGTAGGGATATCACAGTCAACGGTACGCAACGTAATCCACAAAAATCTCCGACTGGTTAAGTGTCCGAAACCTAGTATGGGTGCATCAGGATAAAGCTGCGAATCATACGTCCAAGTCAACGGTCGCCCATTTGCAAACACTGGAACAGGAGACGGGCATACATTCAATTCCGTTTGAAGACATACCGCTGAAATCTCCAGACGCATCTCCCATGGGTTATTGCGGCTTTGGACTGCTGAAACGCGCCCTTGGAAGTAGACGACCCCGTACATTGGACGGTTTATGGAAAGCCTGTGAAAAGAGGTGGGCACAGAACGACCTAAATTCTCTGCGGCGAAGTCTTATTGAATGGAAACTGCGATGCAGAGTCATAGTTCCACACCGTGGGCACCACATAGAACATTACCGAACATGGCGGCAGGGTTTCTCATAGACTTATGACGCTTGCAAATCGTTTACTTGTAACCACGGTGTATAAGACAGTGGGTAAACTCCCTATTCCGTAATGCAGCATTGTTGGTCCCGTTAGTGAAATATTTCGAACGTTGGCCGCTAGGCGCCTCTACGGTCGCGAGGGCGCGCTTTGCGGGCAAATCACTGGAAAACTATTGGAAGTTTAGGATTCAAATTTCTTCACGAAACTGGTAATTTTGGTTATATTTAAGAGTTGGAACTTTATTAACATACACAGGATAAGCCTGCAAATACATTTATAAGTTTCAGTTGTTTGTTATTTGTCTATTTTTATTAAAAAAAAAATTACTGAAGTTAGCCTCTTTGCGCGATAAATCCTTTTACAAACCGTGCTACAAACGTTGGGTTTTTGGCCGTTTTGGCATCTAAAGTTCCTTTTAAAAGAAATTTAAAAAAAAAAAATTGCTTTTAAAAAAACATTTCAAAAGTTAGAGATTTGTTAAAGATGTTTAATTAACTGAAATACGTTTATAGTCACCGTAGTGTATTCAAATTCATTTTTTCCTATTTTCAATCAATTTTTACAAAGTTTAGAAATATTTTTCTTTTGCTTTGACACTTTTATATTATTTTTAACACAATGATCAGTATGTTTAGTGGTTTAGTATAAGCTGTCGGTATGATAAGGCCAAGATTATAAACGTATTATTTAACTTATTTTACTACTTTTATCACAATATAAGTTTTTTTTTAAAATATGTTTTTAAACTTTGTTTTTTAATTACATAATTTGATTGGTTTTAATTTTTAAGAGGATGGGGTACTAAGTCGATTGGTATTGTTCATTAAATTAAAATACACTTAAATTTTCTTTCACTTACTTACTTATAGTTATAAAATACTGACCAAATTTTATTGATTAATAAGTTATTTAAAATATAAATTTTCATTAAAAATACTAGCAAGTAAATACCAGCCATATCCCATAAATAATATTTTATTTTATGCTATTGCTTTATTCTTTACTTATATGCAAATGATGTTAACAACTGATTAGAAGTTTCAATGTCCACTTCAGAAAGAGATATTGTTTTGTAAATTTCCCTCTATAGACTATATGAGATGCACCACTTTATCGGCTTTCTCTTCGACTTTCTTGTAATTTTTTTACACATTAACTGTTTTTAAAAGTTAAGATGTAGTGTAGGAAGTTTATTAATTGATCCATTTTATTGTTCCATAATGTTGTCATTTTTACTTTCTTATACATAGTATAAGGAAGTATTGTAATCACGAAAAATTTCGACCTCCAGATTTTCACTGATCTTCACGTTTTAGGGTCCCTAGATTACGAAAAGTGATTTCTGGAAAATGTGTGTGTGTCTGTGTGTCTGTGTGTGTGTGCCAGTATGTGTGTGTGTTTGTGTGTGTGTGTGTGTGTGTGTGTGTGTCCACGATAGCGTCCAAACGGCTAAAGCTATCGAGACCAAACTTTAAACTTAAGATTATAATCTTTCTCTGGAGGTCTGATTAGTTTTCCAGTGGAATCGGTGAACCGGAAGTATCAGTTTACTCCAGCGCCAAAATATAAATTTTGAAATATCTCGTTAAACATTGCGTTTATGAAAATTTTGTAAGGACTAAAAAGTGTTCCAATTTCAATTATAAACAACTTTTGTTAAGAAAATTTTTCAAAATTCCAACCGGAATTACCAGTTTTACTCTTGTCAAAATCCAGTTTTTGACTAATTCAGGCGAAATCAGACGGTATAGGAAAATTTGTGAAGTATACAAAAGTGTTTAGAAGCTAATTTGAAGTAACTTTTATTCACAAATTTTTTTAAAATTTCTATCGGAAGTAGATATTTTAGACAGCTGTTTAATTTTTTTCTAAAATTTGGACCAGCTCATTTATGTATAAGAAAGTCGGGTGGTGACCACACCTCTTACACTGTAAAGCGCGAAAAGAGCTCGAAGGAGGCAGCTGAATGGGTGGTATCGTCTGCTATATTCCCGCAGCGCGGCCGTAGCGATCGTAGAGGCGCCTAGCGGCCAACGTTCGAGCTATTTCACTAACGGGGCCAACAATGAGGAGGAGTTTACCCACCTGTCTTTATACACCGTGGTTGTAACGTACTCAACTCTCTGTATTTTCTTTATGCACTATTGTTAAATTTGTTTTCGTAAATACCTGTATAAACTGTTATAATTGTTATTGTTATTTATAAGATGCTTTTCAATATCCATCTATATATACAAAACCAAAAGTCTGTTTGTTTGTGTCTGTGTAGCTTCAAGCGTTCCTATTGGCTAATCGAAAAGGAATTGTTTCGATTGTTACGACAGTATTATTGTTAAACTCAGGATGCAGAAGAATTTTAAATGTTGCAATATTTTTATTTGTATAATAAACTTTGGATAGCAAAGAGATTTTTTTCTTTTTTAAAATGTAATATCCTTTCATTGATAACATGGTTTTTACATTTGAAAAGTAAAGTCATGTACCTGAACATAAAATTATATGATGATTTCTCTAATTTCTGAAATGTCAATTTTCAAATTGAAAAAAAATATTTTCATTCAGTTATTGCAACCTAATTACTTAAACCATCACTTAAAATTTTTATTATTCAACATAGTTTTCAACAGTGGCTTATAGAATAAAGGCAAATAGTGATTAGATAAATTAGAGATAAATACCATACTGTTTACCCCTTTTTGGATAGGTTTGCCCAATATTTTGTGAAGTGACCAAACCTAATAACTTTAATGTTACTATAATAACACTTTAGTTCTGAACTTTGTCAATAGATAGTACTTCCTTAACTTTAAAACTATAATATAAGAAATAAATTGTGTTTAAAACGCGCTTTAGGTTTTGTCTGCCGAACTTCACCTTAGCGTTATTGTTTGACGCGCCGGGCACGTCTGATCTAGGCCCTAAGGGGTTACCTATCGTATTATTATTATGTTTATCTTCTGTGTTTTACGGGTTTAGATTTGTTTAATTTGCGATGCTATTGTTGTTTGATATTAATACGTTTTGGCTATTCTCACGGACTTCGATTTGGTTTGCAATTCGGATTTTATTTTTTGCTTTGTAAATAGGTACTGACGTTTGGTTTTATTCAAATTTTGTAAGATTGGAGATATATAGCATCAGTAGCGTCCGGGGGTACTTCCTGGTTCACTTCCCGTCCTTCATGCACGGGGATGATTGTTTGTTTGTGCCCGAATGGCCCGTGGATCATGTTTTTGACAATTGTGTCGTGTAGTTTTTTGTCACTGTTGACATCAGGAATTTCTGAAGTAATAATATCGTCAATTTTGTTGGGACGCAATTTTTCTTTTAGCCACAGTAAAAGATGTACGTAAAAGCCACTGAGTCTCGCCAATATTTGACATTTCGTGAGCAGATCTACCAATTTCCGAACTTTATTTTCAAAGACTCGAGCATAAGATAGGATAGAATAAGCATAAAATTATGATGCAATGATAAAATATTCGTTTTATGATATTGAACATAAAATGAGTATAGCAGACGATAAGGAAAGGGAAGTGTCTATCGAGGAGGTAAAGGAGAAACACGTGTCTCCCTTGAGCTCTCTAACAAATGTCCAGATGACTGACAAAAGTTTGTGTGTTTGGAAAGGAAAGAGAAAGAGAAAGAACGGAGTATTGGTCAGGAAACTCTGCAGCTAAAAGACAAATGTGCATCGGGAACATCTGAACAACGGGAACTTCGTCTAGAGCAGGAGGGTATAAGAATTTCTATGTCAGGGGCAAGGGAAACTTCGAAGGAAAGATGAGATCTAAAATATCCAGTGATATTTCCCGGTGTTGAAAATGGATATTTTAATCTGAGGCAGGTCAACCTAAGAAGATGATAAGTAAAGTCCCGGGCGACGCCGGGTTTTCAGCTAGTATTTATATATTTTTAAATGCATTTCCTTTTTCTATTATTGTTCACGTGCGAATGACCGTCATAGCTGACGCATGCAATATTAAACTTCCATTCCATCTAAACTTTGCGTCTTTATACCTTACATATAATATACATGGATAAGAATACATCTAACAAAGAGTATACTAAAATTGCGCAATCTGCATCCATGCAATGCAATACTGGCAAGGCGTCCTTTAACTTGTCTGGACACCGCACAAGTCAGCTGGCACCGCACAAGTCGTCCCTTCGACGATTAGCCCCGAAGCTTATTCTTCTTCTTTTTGGACTCTGGTCTCAAATACAGATTCAGAGATGTGTTATGAGTAGTTGCTCAATCGCGTCGCATTGTTGTCCCGCGAAAGTCGTAATAGTCGACGTAGGTACGTCATAGCAGCTTTTACCGTGCTTTCCCATTCTTGGAACGCAAATTACGGCACAACGTGAGCAGTACACACCCATGGCAGTTTCTCTAATACTTTCATACTTCATTTGGTAGCCTCCAACCATTCCTTCCTAAAAGGTTTGTTAGGTCAAGAACCTTTTACCATTTTCTCTTGTAACCTTTTCTGATAAATATGTGTTAATTGTTTTATATAGTAATCTCTCTGTCGCTTTTGTATCTTTATTATCAACTAAATGTTACCAGCACACTAGCTCCCTGCTGGTAACATTCAATTCTTATATTGGTAGAGAGGACTATAAAAGGTGTGACTTTCATAAATTTATTTAAAAATTGTTTTGTTTCCTGTAATAAGAAAAGTTGAAACAATCCCTTGGTGTCCTTTACTAGAGTCAACTGTCACAGACTATATTTCTGAATAAAAAGTAACATAAAAATCAAATTGTTAACGATAATCTGCAAGAATTGCTACATTAACGTATAATTGTTTAAGTGTCCAAAGTGGAGTCTTTTTATTCATATGAATAACAAACTATTATTCAAGACCCTTTTCATTGGACTAAACAGTCATTAAGCATGTGGATGTAAGCATGGTACTTCTCTATAGAGTCGAAAAAAAGTCCTATCGAAAAGAACCGATTCTCGACGATTATACAGATTAAGTCTGGTAGCTATATATATATATATATATAGATTTACACTCACATCTTCGATGATGCAGGTTCATTTACCGTTGCTTCTTCGGAATATATGCCGCTATATACGTCGAATGACTTCTTGTGCTCTAGTTCGTAACCTTATATATAATGAGACCCGGTATCTAAATTAATTTAATTTCCTATCCCCCCGTCATAATCATGCAGTCTTGGATATTATTTTTATTTGAAATAATCCTTCGAATTTGTAGATTAAATCTTGAAATTTCTTCTTTATACGCGTATATAAATTATAAATCTTCTAAAATAGATTAGGTTAGCACACTTTATTTAATCAGTTCACGTGCCTTTAATTCTTTTTTTTTTTGGCAGCTCTTCCTATAAGCACTGAATTGTGCCCCTGGCAATATGGCATCTTTCCAATAACTGCTACTTGCAACGATAACTTCTACACATGTGTAGAAGGTGATGCCATCATCACACCCTGTCAACCGGGCTTGGTTTACGACCATCGTATTCATGCTTGCAATTGGCCCGATCTTCTTGATTGTCCTGGCGAAGGTATGTATAAAATTAATAAATAATCGATCACTTAAAGCTATGAAATTTGCCTTTTTAGAAAACTTTCATGCAGTACAAACATATTTTTAAAATATTTAAATTTGAAATGTTTATTCGTTGACCTCCGAATGTATAACATATTTATTATTTTAATAGAAATATCTTTAAATGAACAAACATTGAAATGTGTATGGATATCGCTTAAATCTTTCATTGATTTGTTAATTGACTACATACGTATTGAAACTACCAGATAAACCAGAATATGTTGGTTGAAAGATAATAAAATTATTATTGAAAATTCCTAGTGTTAGCAGGAGTGCTCGTCATATAACAATTCTGAAATTAAGTAATTTAAGAAAGATAAAAAATAAAGATATAGATGTTATAAAAACTAAACTTCCATCTAAAAATATTTAATTTAGCACTTAATAATGTAAATAAACCATACACTACCAACATTATTGGAGAACTTGATAAACTAAATATTAAAAAGAAACTGAACAAATTTTATAGGTGTCGGACCTTTCACATTCTCTGTTTTGTGCCCGTCCTCATCTAGAGAACCTGCCAATTCAGATATAAAGTTGACTTTCTAACTCATCCCACAAGTGTTCTATTGGATTGAGGTCGGGACTTTGTGAGGTCCTTCAAATTCTTCCATGCCCATTTCATCAACCATCCATTTTCTGCATTTCTTTATAGACCAATATCAAACTGTTCCCAATTTGCAGGCAGAAGTCCAGAATTTCCAGGTACCACCCATAAACTTGCTACCACCCACTTGGCGGTTGGCACAGTTCAATCAGGCATGTAGCGTTCGCCTGGCCGTCAGACGGCCAAAGAGTGTGGTTTGATTCATCGTTCACATAAAATGTTTCCGTTGCTCTATAAACGTCCAGTTGCAATGACTATGTACAGTCAACCAAAGGAAATAATCCACACGAGTTTAATACTAAATATTACATTTCATGCTAATGTGTTGTTTTAATAGCTTTTTTAATTATAATTATTTAAATTTAATAATCTTAATAATGTTAACTCTAAATGTCATATTAAATTATTAAAAATAAATTAATATTGAAACGCTAAAACTTAGAGTAAAATTCAAGTGTGGATTATTTCCCTTTGATGACTGTACATTTCCGACACTGGTCACTGTGATCTTAGACGTATATTCAGTAACTCTGTCGTGATCACCAGCCATCTCTTTCAACTCAATCGGCCTCGGTGGCTCAGTGGTTGCGTGATCGCTTCTGATGCCTGAGTACGCGGGTTCGACCCCGGCCGAGGACGACGAGGATTTTTTCAGGGGGGAAATCCTGAGATCACGCACTTCCTTCGGAAGGGAAGTAAAGCCGTTGGTCCCGTATAGTCGTTTGCCGGCTGCACGTTAAAGAACAATTGCGAGCGGCCCCTATAACGCCGTCCTGAAATGACCATAGCAGTTGAAAAGGACGTTAATATCAAACAAACCAAACCTTTCAACTCACGGCGAACACTCTTGGTGCAAAAACGGTTCCCGATGCTTGTCCAAATTTCATAGCGAATCTGGCAGCAGAACAAATCGATTAGCCAGACAGTTTCTGCAACACTCGGGTGATTATGAAATCTACTACTGCGCTGGTTCACGGTTTTTGTATTTTCATCAGAGCTGCAACTGCAAGGAGGCAAACAGGTGACAGAAATTCTTTGTTGCGATGCGCTTTATTTCACAATGACAGTAAATTTGGATAGATTTAACAGGCATACTAATACCTACTTAAGTGGCATCCAATAACTATTACGTATAAAGTCGTAGACGTCTTCTGTATGGACCATTTTTTGTGATAACTGAATTTGTGATGTTTTAAAGCTTTACTTACCCTTCATTCTGTCACTAACGTCATTACCGGAGCATTTCTAAGGGATGGTCCAATAGTTTTGGAAAGGTAATAACTTTCAACAATTTAAACAGTTACAGAAATGGCCGGGTTTACATGGTTGCGCATTGTCGCGCGTTTGCCTACGCGCGTATTCTAGATGCAAACAATCACATGCTACTATACACATGATCGCGCGTTAACGCGCGTTTACTTGCGACAGTCGCTGCTCTGTCGTCAGTATCTTATCTCCCGCGTAAGCTTGCGGCATAGTGCGTATTGAAATGCTAGCTTTCATTATTTAACCGTTCAGATGATCCGCGCGACTTGCCTGTTGAGAGACAGTGGAAATACGTAAGAATGGACGACGACGGCTTCAATATTGAATTATTTATCAATGAAATAGGGAAGAGGCCGGGAACTTGGGATATTAATACAAAAGAATATTCAAATAAAATAATTAAAAAAGGGCATGGGAAGAATTGGTTTTAATCTTTTGCAATGAAGCTTCAGAAGACAAGAAAAAAAATTATGCAAGAAACATTTTTTAAATAATTGTATGTATGCATGTATTTTTTATTTAACAATGTTTTAAATCATGTTATCCTGTCGCTCTAATTTTCCGTATTTCATTTTTCGGATTAAAACCCACAAACAGATTGCCTCTTCCATTTCCATCCTCAGTGACTGACGAAACAAGACTGGCTCAATCATCGGCGTCTTTATGATTTTTCATTCTAAGAGAATTCGCGAGTTTGAGAATTCTTTTTGCGTTCCTTTTCGAGGATTATTTTGTTTTTCTTTAATGATATTTTTTTACAGAAACACAAACACATATTTTCTAGATGAATTTTAAATTCTCGAGCCGGAACGTACCAACACGCCAACTTTAAAACAAAAGATATTTTTTTAATTTAACCAGTAGAAAAATCGCAATGATAATCCTTACAAGCTGAAGGATGCGTTTTTGGAGAAGAAACTTATAGACCGTATTTTTGTATAATTGGCTATTGCTTTTATTGTAATCTTTGAAAAGCATTATTCAAAATGTTTTAATAACACTCCTCAATATCATTTTTGGAACAACTTTGGTTTCCTGCCGGGCTGTTACATTATTAATTAAAGTAATTTTAATAAGTTTACAAAACATGTACCTATTTCTAAAGATCAGGTAACAGAAAAAACTGCAAATGACGTAGGAAATTGGATTATACAATACTTGTAACTCTGCGAAAATATCTGATACCATCTGTTCATCAAGTGGTGGGTAATTAATTGGAGACGTCTCTCTAAAAGGTGTTGACTGAAATGGCCACGGCATACAAGACACTTTAATGGTACAATCCTTTGATTCAACCGATGAATTGGAGCAGAATTGGAGCAACCGTCTGTAGTGATGATTGCAAAATGGGCTAGTTTTTAACTCCCCCTTCCCGTAACCAAATTTAGATTAAGCTTTTTGATTAAATATCGCTTTTTATAACTAAGAATATCAATGTATCAAATATAAAATTAGTGTAATAATATATTCCGAGATAGGAACAACACTTTTTACAATTGAACAAGTGAATTATTCATCCTCCCAAGGAGTTAAAAGATGGTCTTCTAATGACGTATGGGAAAATACCAAATCACAAAAGTCTTCAGAGTGACTATCAACCATACGCGGACTATATAAAGGGTTTAGGATTATATGAAGTAGACAACTTGTTAGTAGCAAATCCAATGATGCCCGAATTTTAACAATGTGCAAACATTAAATTTTGTCAAAAATTGGACAACGGCTACAAAAACGCTGCAGATGATATTTAAAAAGAAAAAGTCATTCCTAAATATGCCAAATGATATGAGGCTTTCAGCAAGAGGCATGTAATAAGCAACAATCGCGGAAGATGCACATCATGGAGAGAATAGAATCCAAGCCATCAATAATCCTGTAACACATATTTGTATTCATGTAGTATTCACATTTAACAATTTTACAGTATATATGTTATGTTTTATGCGGGGGAAAAGCTTATTGTGAGCTTTGGCTAAAAGTTACTTATAAGAATGTACGTTTATCCGTCCGGCATTTGCACGATAATTTGAAAACTGACTATTTTTTTCAAAATCTGTTTTCGATAATATCATCATCAAGATATTAGCTCGGCTATATCAACTTTTCAAGCTTGTTCATGGACCCTTCCAAGTCAATTGCACATGCTCTAACAGTGACCGTTAAGAATACCAAGATATTGCAAACGATATAATAATCGATTCGTAAGGACGAGGCAACTGAGTAAAATGTTACTTTCTGGGCAGTGGCGCAGCAACATTGTAACGGGCCAGATTCGAACTTTGATAGCCGGGTCTCTTGACAGTTCCGGGCCCTGTTTCTGGTTATTTTTTAAGCATTGTTGACGTGAGTACACGCAGGCGACGATCGCATTGTGAGGTACGATTGCTCAATTGTGCACTGTTACAAGTAACTGTATTACTTGGTAAATGGGAATTACTTTGTATTTTAACGTGAACATTGAGAAATAACATAAGACATAAATTTGGAAGGAAAAAATGAAGAAGTTGTTTATTAGGAACCTTAGCTAAATTTAAATTCTCAAATTTAAAATTACTTCTTGGAATGCTTGCAAGATTTTATTTGTGCTTATGTTATGTTTGTGTTACTTCTTACGTATTTGTCAAATCTCCATAGACAATAAAGATTTTGGCCTTTTGGGATGAATATGTCCAGATATCAAAAATTATAATAATAGTTAAAATAAAATTAATTCAGCAATTACATAGAGTCACAGTTATAAATTCGAATGACTATTATTTGTGAGTCATGGTAACAATAATTCTGTAATTAAAATTTTGAAAAACAAACTAACTCAGGGATGCAAAGGGTTAAATCAGCTTTTTTGCTATATGATCTTTTGGTTCCTTTTTAATACATTTACCATCGCACAAATTTAATCTCAAATAAATGTCAAAAGAAGCGTTAAGTAATGCCATATACCAGTATCCCCCCTATCTGTCTGCCCAAAAACTGCCCTCACTTACCCCAAACGTTACGTAATTTTGGGCGGGTTTTAATACTGAATAATATATACTGAGTGGCCAGTGTATTAGGAACACTCATGACTATGCAAATCCATTGGCATAACAATTACTACGTATTCAGTTGGTGACGTAACAGTCGGTACCAATTTAAAGCCAGAACACGCCTGTCAACTGCAAGAGGTTTGACCGTCACCATGGGGAAAACAAGGATCTGAGTGACTTCGAGCGCGGGATGATAGTTGGTGTCCGGCGAGGTGGACTGAGTATTTCCAAAAACGCACATCTTCTAGGCGTTTCCCGAACAACCATTTCAAGGGTTTACCAGGACTGGTTAAACAACCTAAAAACAACTAGCCAGAGACAAGCATGTGGTCGCAAACGACTCGTTGAACCTAGGGGTGAGCGTAGGATGTTATTGCTTGTTCGTGCGAATAAAAACGTCACGACTCCTCAACGCAATTCAATCCTTTACCATTGGTCGAATAATTTAGTATTAAGAAAGCTTTTTAGCAAAGACTAGATCTTTTATTGCAAACGAGCGCACTCAGAGATTCATTAAATCTGCAGATTTAGTGTTAGCAATTACAAACGTTCTATGTTTTAATTTTACTTCAGCTTTCACAGAAATCAAAGTGAAAGAGGAAGCAAAAATATATCGCATTCCTCCTCTGCTGCTGCTTGGACCACTGTTTTAGATCAAATCTGGAGTTTGATGAAAAACTACCGAAAACGTGATTTCCATTCGAATTCACTCTGGTCATCTTATATTTAGATGGTGTAACTGCTAACTGTTCAGAATTCAATAATAAATGCCATAATGTGATAAATTTTGCACCTATGTAAGAAGAAAATTTTAAGAAGTTCTTAAGTTACAGTTTGCCTTTAAGCAAAGGGCTTCAAACATGTCAGGAGTGAACTTGTTTCTCACTCATGTTATATCTTCACCAGTAGTGCATTCGAACATTTCGGCGTTTCAATTTTTTGTCCATATAATTTGTGTCCACTTTTAGAAATCTATTCTTTTAAATCCAATTCGTATGTTATCTTTTTTGATAAATCTTCTTTCTATATTGCAGAATTCGTCGGATTTTCATGTCCTAAGAAACCAAAAGGATTGCCGGCTCGATTCTATCCTCATCCCCGTTACCCTCATCCCGATTGTACCCGTTACATCACGTGCGTGGACAATACCAAACCCCGACTGATCTCCTGTGGCGATGGCACGGGTTTCAATCCCGACACTTTGGCTTGTGAAGATCTTAAACATCTGCCTGGTTGCAAGTAAGTAGAGTAATATCATGCTAATAGACTTTACTAATGTTAACAGCTAAAAACCACATAGAATGCTAATCTAATAGCAATATAAACTTGAAGTATAAATATATAATTTATATTTTATGGATTTATCATTTAAAATTAAGCACTTAAGCTGAACAGAATTGGGGAAATTTTCAAATAGATGTAACATGAATAGTCCAATAGAATAACATGTAACAGCAACTGAAATATGAGGGACAAAGCCTTCGCTGAAATATATGAGGTGTAATGTGTTTCAGGATAATTCTTCAAGTATTTTTCTATATACCCCGGCGCACTTTCTCGAGAGATCGTCTTTCAACTTGAGTCTTCAATATACATGTATTCTGTCTTATGAAAGTGTAAGGTACGACAAAGAGATCACGACCCTGAAGAAAGGAAAAAACGAATATAAAAAAGCCCTCGCCCTACCTTAGAACTTATATCGTGAAGTGAAAACTTCATGGAAGCACCGAGATCGTCCATAGGCCTAATAATGTAACCCTAATAATTCGAGAGTGGCGGTCTGAAACGTGTTATTAAAGGAAATCATTTGTTCAGGTTAGCAAATTTCGTATACGACATCAAGATGAGAGAGAATCTTTGGCCGCCACTTGAATTTCATGGTCGAGAAGCTACTCAGAAGTCGTTGATAATACTTGTCAATATCCGACATCATGCAACTAACCTCGTCACTAGAACGTTGATTATTGGAAGAGAATTCTATGGAGTCACAGATTTGGTGATCCAATGGGCATGTCTCGAACTGACAAATGACTGGTGAACACTACTTACTGGAGTGTATGTTGTACCCGCATTGAGATTTATGTACTTACTGGTATGTACTCGACCCTTCGGCCACCATAACTGGAACGTCTACCAAGACGTTTTGTACAATACCGCATTGCCTATACTGTGACAGCA
Source organism: Rhysida immarginata (assembly GCA_023313115.1). Lineage (NCBI taxonomy): Eukaryota > Metazoa > Arthropoda > Chilopoda > Scolopendromorpha > Scolopendridae > Rhysida > Rhysida immarginata. The sequence goes on from JAHWFO010008373.1 coordinate 304,507, forward strand.
GTTTAGGGTCGATCCTTTCTTCTTTAGCAGGACAAAGCATCTCCTTATAAAGCAAGGACTTTATCTTCGTGATTTGAAGAAATGAAGATGGAAGAGTTCACCTGGCTAATCCCGACTTCAAACCCGGAGAATATCTTTAGAAGGAGCTGGAGCGTCGGTTATAACGGACTTACTCGTGCTTTGAGTAGAAGTAATTGGCAAATTTTCCAGCAGTGTGCCAATCGCTGTACTAAAAGTGAAAGGAGGTACAATCTATTAAAAACACCGCCATAGCGAAACATTAACAGTGGGCGCCTGGAAACTTTTGGATATACTGTATAATATATAAACAGAAACTATATAAAGGCAATCGCAGGAAGCATATTGAATGCAAAAAGATGGAAAAAGAAAAATGCTAGCCAGTCCTTATGGGCAGAGAATTGAGATAGATTGTCTCCGAAACGGTACCGTCTGTGGAATATTACCTGATAGCCTCCTCGAGGGAATGTAGACAGTGTAGAAAGAGGCAAAAAACTATGAATCGACAACAGCATTTGGATTAGCCAAGAGTCATCAATGTTCGAAATAAACGACCTGAAATAAATGACCTTAGTAGTCGACGCCTAAATTTCTAGAACCCCCCCCCCCCACCAGTTCGCGCTCAAATATCGCAGAAAAGGTCTAATCTGCTTCCTGTGTTGTTAGCACAATCACCATTCGTTGGAACTTCATTCCCTGTTCTTCCATCGTCGTGCTGCTGTTCACAAGACCTTCATCACTGACAACAATTCCAGACGACGTTTAAGGTATAAAACTCGCAGAAACTGGAGCATGGAACAGTGGAAACGTGTCCTATGGACTGATGAATCAGGGTACATACTCTGGCAATCAGATGGACGAAGTTGGATTTCCCAGATGCCTGGAGAACGTTTCCTACCGAATTGTGTGGTGCCCACTGTGATGTTTGGAGGACGTGGCGTTATGGTATGGGAATCTTTTTCATTGTTCGGACTGGGCCAGCCTGTTTCTGTTAAAGGAGCGATGAATGCTGTTGCTTATCGAGACATCTTGGATAATTGTGCACTGCCAACATTGTGGGAACAGTTCGGAGATGGGCCTTTTCTGTATAAACATGACAATGCTCCTTGCCATAAAACAAGACTTATACACGACTGGTTTCAAGACAACGGGGCTGAAGAAATGTATTGACCTGCCTAGAGCCCCGATCTCAATCCCACTGAACACCTGTGGGATAAATTAGAACCTCGACTACGAGCCAGACTACGCCGTCCTTCATCCGTGGCTGAACTAACCATTGCTCTAAGGCAGGAATGGAGGGAAATTCCAGCTTCTTATTACCAAAAATCTGGTGGAAAGTCTTCCAGGGAAGGTGGAGGCTGTCATTAGAGCAAAAAAGGGGGGGGGGCACCGCTTACTAATTCCTGTTATCTGAAGCCTGCGATACAGAATTGCTGCTGTCCCTAAACTTTTGATCATATAGTGTACATATTAACCACCCGAAAAGATATTGTTTTAACTATGGAAGTCAGGATATCATAAAAAAACAAATTAAAATAAAAATTATCGCAAATTTTATAAGAGAAAATATTATACATTGAATATTATAGTATATCTACGTTAAAATTTCAATTGATCATGTTTTGACACAAAATTACCTTCGATTCATTAATGAATACTGAAAATTAGTGTTCCCATCGTGTTCACTAACCTTGTTTCATTCTAGATTCTTAAAGTACTATATTTATCTTCATCTGACAAATTTCAGCCCAATTATTAAAAAAGAAAACTCAGCAAAGGAATTTCCTCTCAAAGCAATTACTTGAACCATTTGGAATTTGCCAATTAAACTCTAACTGTCGTCCAACCCTTCACACACTGGAAATCAAAGCCAGGAGGGGAATTTTCTTTGTTTTCTAACCTGTTGTTGTTTCTTCGATGACTCATTGCCAACTTTTTACCTTTGTCCAAACAGTTATTCTAAATTATTTTATTCTACTCTAAATAACTTTCTAACACCTGACTCCAGACCCTTGTTTTTAATGAATTATCATATATATTACACATAAAAATTTAAGATTAGGAAAAAAATTTTTTCCAAGTTTTCCTAACAATCGTTAAAAGAGGGACGCTACAATTTTTTATAGATTATTTGTATTTAATGGGAGATATATTTAAATAATTTTATTGAAATGTATTTGTTTTGTTAGAAACTTTTCAAAGCGAATAGAGCAACTGGAATAATAATGAAAGTGATTACAGTCGCTTGCTGTCTTACGTAGCCCTTTCGGACCTGACATTTTTGTAGATGTTGAAAAAATTTCAAATAATGCATGCTTTTTTATACATTATTCTAAGCAATTTTTGTAGAAAAAGTTTTTTATATTATTAATAGCTTAGAAATAATAATATCAACACTAAAATATAGTTTATAACTATTATTATAATTATTATTAAAAACAATTTTTAATCTATTATAAAAAAAATAAAATGTTTCTTTTTAATTTTATTTTTAAAAAGAAATATCGAAAGCTCAGAAAAAATTCGAAATGTCGTGTATTATAAAAAATACATCAGGTCCGAAAGGATTAACAGAAAATTTTTAAAAGGATTTTAGAAAAAAATATTTTTTAATTCGTGCATACGATTCCGCTTAAAATTTTTTGTTTGATTATATTATTTTATTGTTCTTAAGAGAAGAATAAAGAATATTAAATTTAGTTATAATCACATTCAGCAATTTCACTCTAGCACCTTAACCTAACTAAAATTCATGAACTATTAAAATATAAAAGTCATGTAATAATGTGATCATTTTCTGAGGTGAGATATTTTACAATTTTTCCTTTAGTTGTTTTCGGGAAAATGGATACATACTTTAAATTTCACACATGTTTATTAATATAAACACGCATGATAGAATAAGCAATCACGGATAAGAATGAGCCGATTGGCAATGAAACAATCGCGACAAATTTTTCATTTTCAGAGACAAAAATTTCGATTGGGGAAAATTGAGAGCCAGATACCAACCTCGTGTTCAAAACAACTTCTTAGCATCTTGCATTTATTAGCCGTTTATTGTACCTTCAATATTTGTAAAATTATAAATTTCGCTATTTTATCTAGTCTTTGGCGAATTTTTATTTGGGCAATCAAGATATAAATAAATAAATAAATAAATAATGGATATCATCAGATCATTTCATAGGCAAGAAAAAGTCAATTATATCTTATGACTCCAATATTAATCTAATTGCATAAGAAAACTGTAAATTTATGACAGTTTGATCTTAGCTAATAGACTTGCCTTGCTGTTAACAAAATTTTAATTAATAAATAAATAAAATGCATAATATAAAATTAGGTTTTGAGTGACCATGATTGAGCGACTGTCAAATTTATAGTTTATATTTATTATATATTAATTAAATTACGATTTGATATTTGTAAATGTTGATTCACTCTGTATATGGAGCGACAGAAAGAACGGATAAGAATGTTAGATTTTTTTGGAGAAAGGTTTTGGATTGTTACAGTTCATCATTGTTACCACTATATTTGTGTCATTATTTAAATTTATCAGAATTGTCTCCTCTATGTTAAATTTTTTTGTTGCTGCCTTTGCCTATCTTATTTTCCTCTTCATATAACAATATTATTCCTTGGCTAAGAAGAGCATATATTATGAATGAAAAAATAGAGGCTTTAGATGCCCTGCAATAATGACGCATCTGAAAATTCCACTTTCTGAGAAAATAGGATTGTAAATTGATTGTGTATGGATTGCATATGTTAAGGCTCATATTTTATTAAATGCCTCACATTTTATGTATAATTTCATGATACTAGTGTTGTTGGATGGTAGAATCGGCCAAATTCTGAAAATGTTTGATACACGCTACTGTTGCAGCCCATGAGCGATATGGTATTCACTTTCGATTTGAAAGAAGATTCTACCTGTATTCTAATAAAAACTTAATAGATAATTTACAATGTTCTGATAATACGCTATTTTTTATACGAAAACAGTTCAAGTAGACCAAGTCACATATCTGTCACTCATAATAGCTTTAACTCTAAATTACTACATTATTAAAAAAGAAAATAAGAGATCGTGATTTACACAAACAGATGCATGTTATTGTGTCTCATAAACATAATTTTTCTTGTTCTAAACTTTGGCGTTTATCTACAATTTATTGAAAGTGGACTTGGTCTATTTGTATTTTCAGTTATCAATTGCAGAAAGGTTTTAATGAATTTTGTGAAAACATCTCACCCGCTAACTAGTCACGCCATCTCTGGACAAAACTTCCACAATTCGTTGTGTTTTACATGAAAGAATTTTCATTCTAAATTAAAGTGAACAAGAAAGATTAAATTTTTACCTAAGAATATATTTTGATGACATAATTTAGTTTAAAACTAGTGATTATTCAGTGAATTTCCATGATAGTTCCATAATTTTAAACTGTGTAACCCATTTTTGGAAGGGTTTTTTGTTTTTAATGTTTTTCTCATTCTCAGGTATTGCTCTTCTAAAAAAATGTTCATATATGGTCAAGATTTTCAAATTCACTTTCTTCAAATTTTATTAAACCCATCACGTTTTTCACGAAGAATAAATTAAAATTCCTTCGTGTTCATGATTAAAAAAAATTAATGGTAGTAATGAACGAAACGGAGGGAGAATTTCTAAAGGATTTAATTCTACTCGTTAAAGGCGTTTTAAAATTCACATTACATGCATTTCCTCTAAAAGATATCCGTGCGTAAAAATTTAAACTAATTCGTCGGAGGGGGAAGAAATCCTTACCCACCCACGGCCTTCGGTCAAGCTCCAACAGAAAAGAACAGCAATCTGCTTGTTGATCAAAAAATAAAAAAATAGTGCTGAAATTTAGTTATTTTTTTAACGAATTTCCGAGAATCGTCCAATGAAAAATCCTCCCACCTTCCCTCGAGGCCAAAAATTCTCTTGTTTACCTATTGGGATTAGCAACAGAACTTTAATATGATTGCCTCATGTTTCTGCGAAATATTTTTTTTTTTTAAAAAAAAGGCTTTTCGTTTCATTTTTCTTTCTTTTTTTTTTGTTTCAGAGGTAAAATAATTTTAGAAACCATATTTAGCTCGATCATTTTTATTAAATCTAAATTTATTTAACAGTCTTTAAAATTTAAATCCTCTTATATTTAACATAATGAATGTGCATGGTTTTTGTCTTCTTTTCCCCGTTTTATTTCATTATTAAATATATTATAATAAAAATTATTTCTATATAAATAGAAAAAAATAGTAAATTAAAATTCCACGGCCTAGGCTCGAACAAGGGATCTTTGGGTAACCCACCCGATGCAATAACCAGTGGGATTTTCTTTACTAATTTTCTCTAGTTATTTATTAACATCCGGAAGTATGGCGCGAAAAAATTATTTATTAACTCCTAGACCCATTTTCCAGTTATAAAAATTATTTATTAATTATATTAAATATATATTAATGATAATTGCCAATCGAACATTGTGTTATATGGGTGAATTTTGTGTAATTTTGAATTCACTGTAATTTTAACGGAAATGTCAAAAAAGCCCAGTCATTGTTTAATTGAATCTCGTATTTTAACAAAAGGATGTCTGATTTAAGAAGATGCCTGTATTTTATTAGGAAAACTATAGATCTTATCTTACTCTAGATTATTTTTTATTTCTTACTAACCTCGTTTGGTTTATATCAGCCTTGTGTTGGGGGCACGCTCCAAGTAATAAATAATGTTTTTTTTAGTTATTTGTTTATTTAGTTACTTGTTTATTTATTTATTTATTTATTTATTTATTGGGAATATGTATATCATTATGAAAACTGGATTCAAGTAGCATTTATCTATTTAGTTATTCTAGTTGCATTTTATTTGCTTTACTTATATTGTAAGCTTAGAAGGATCTATGGCTTTTAAGCATCCGAAATTTGTATAGGAAATGTAAAGGCAGCTGATGTACATAATCTCACATAACAAAATGTTATAAACTTCAAACTTATATTACAGAACAAAAGATATGTGGAATTTTTATCTTATTAAAATGAAATCTAAATTTACCCTATCATTTCGCAGAAAGACACGTTTTTGACTACTTCCATGAAATGGCCAAAAGATCTTTTAAAAGAGCAATTAACCTCGTCCAAGATTTGAGAATTAATATGTACCTCGTCCAAGATGCAAAAATAAAATATTTCTATAAACACTTTTTCAAAGTTGCTCCGGTCGTTATACAAGTTTTTCCAATAAAATAATACATGTATTTCAGGAGTGCTTTCCTTCGTTATACGACACCTAGATATTTAATCCTATCTGTTGCGTATATTTGTGCAAGATGATTAAACTTACTAATGTGATTTTTATTTGCTACTTTATATTCATTACGATGGTAACAATATACAATTATTTATTTCCTTAAGTATAAATTTGAAATTTTTGTCATTATCAGCTAGGATATTTGGTGGCCTGCAACTCTTTGCATAAACCTTTCCATATTATTAACATGTTTTGTAAAATAGGATTAATTCATAAAATTTGGATGAAATCAATCAGTTGATAGCTTCTTTTTCTGAAATCCACCAACAAAACATTCGATTGAAAACTTGCCGTGAAAAAAGGAGAATAAATTCAATAACAATGAAGAAGTTCTTAAGCAGCAAAAACATTAAATTAGTAATTTTGCATGCTCAAAGGGAACTTTCATTTCTGCTCGTTGGTTTGTTGACAGATGATGACTGGTCTGCATTTAGAGGTGGCTTGCACGAATGACTGGGCTTAGGCGTTGAGGCCTTGACAGAAGCTACTGTCTGCCTCGCCTCTGGAATTCGTTATGAACAGTATTATTTCCAATTTTGACAAGTAAAGGCACCTTCTACACCGCGATTTCTTTTTGTTCTGCGATTATAAAAAATGAGTTGCGAGAACGGCTATTCCAAACAGCAGAAAATGCTCTCAGCACTTTTAAAGGCATCCAATTATGAAGAAAAAAAATCCCAAACAAAACAACAACAACATCAACAACAGTTACATGTTAATTTTCTTTTTTTCCTGTTATCTTTATCTTTGAAACCGTTCTGATTGTTTATTTAACATAATACTTACAATGTATGAATTACATTTTACCATGCATTTAACATTAGGCTCCGAATCATGAAAAGTTTCCCTCACTTAAAAGAAAACCAGTTTACTGAAACATTTTAAAACTATAATGTTGATTTTGAAACTGAAATGTAAATAAGAATGGCGTTAAAGCATATCAGCTATGTTATTTACCGGTAAACACTTTTTAAGTAACGTTAGCCCATTATGGGTTGAAGAATAAATAAATAAATAACTGTACCTTGAAGAATCAACATAGCTGTCATAGAATTATTAAAAGATATATCGCTTTAAGTAATACTAAAATTCAGACTCGAAAAATCTAACTTGTCATAGTAATGTTAAATATTCAAGAATTAAATGTAAATTTTACAGAAAATAACAAATTAACAGACTTATTGAATGCGATAAAATTATTGATAATTAATAACGGGGGGGAGACTGTGGCCTGGTGGGCTTTCACTGAATACACCAATTCTCTGAAGTTAAACAGCATCAGGCACGGCTAGTAACTGGATGGGCGATCATCAGTGACATACGATCTTCACCCCACCCCCCTTCCCCATGCTGCTGGGACCATCAGGTTCATCCAGGGACCCAACTCGTCGGCTCTGGCCATATAGGCCCTGGATGGATGCATTGGATTCCATTAAAATAAATAAATAAATATAAAATAACTAGCTGAAGCATCCGGTATCGCTCGGAGAAAAATGTACTTTTTTATGTTTATGTATATAGAAAAAAAATACACTGTAATCCCGCCCGAAAGACTTGCAGTCATTGTTGATGCTGCTTCACGGAACAATCTCAAAAATCCCCATTAAAGAAAGCAAATAACGACATCACAATTTTTTTTTACGCGGACAAAAATCCCATTCAGTTCCAGGTAAATTGAATTTTAAAAATAAACTACAATGGAAAGGAAGAAAAAAATAAAACCCTTTCTTAGCGAGAACCTAGAAGCCAAGAGAAATATACCTGCAAATTCCAAGTTTATAGACTTCATAGTTTTGGAGATTTCGTGATGAATGAATTAATGAATGAGTGGGTTAGTGTATACATTTTCGCTCTCTTGTACAGGGTGGATACAAAAATGAGCCCCCCCCCCTGTTATTTCGTAACCGAAGCAGATATGTCAATTTTCATGAATTCAATGAATAGGAAGTTGTGGGTGAGCTTTCCCATGGTGCACTTTTCATCATCCCAAATATGCAAATTAGGACACATTCATATCATAAAAACCGTAACAGATACACGAAAAATTCCAATTGAAGACTTGTTCAACATGGAATTCTGAACAAATCAAAAAAAAATTTTCAAAATCCGATGAACGGATCACCAACAATCACATGTTGAATTTATAAGTTACCTCCCTATGCACTTCACAAAGACATTTCCAGGATGGCAAGCTACACTGTTCCTGAAATGTCTTCTTTGGTCACCCACAACTTCCTATTTATTGGATTCATCAAAATTGACATATCTGCTTCGGTTACGAAAATTAAAAGGGGAGGGGGGCTCATTTTTGTATCCAACCTGTATATACAGGGTTAGCAAGAAATGAGTTTCCCACTTCAGATGGCTGTAGAATGAGTTCAGTTGGTCCAAATGAGATAAAATTTGAATACAGATAATTCAAATGATGCGCTTAACATTTATTAAATAAAAATTTTTAGTACAAAAATCCGCCGATAGGTGGCGATGTAATACACATAAACACATTTCATATGCTTTTTCAATGTGAAATAACATAATAAAGTAGCATTACAACTGCTTAATATGTCCCCATTCATGTGCTCTAACCGCAGAACCGGAGTGAGTCTGCCGGAATATCAAGCACATGGCGCCGAATGCTGTCCCTCAGATCTGGCACAAATGCTGGCCTTTGACGGTAGATCTTGTCTTTCAGGAAAACCCACAACCAAAAATCGCAGGGGATGACAATTTTCATATATGCATAGAAATACCATTCATGTTAGAGCGCCATCTAAAGTCAATTTCGATTTCACTCCTTTGACAAGTCTTGGCTATATAAAGAAATTATTTATTTATTTATTTATTTATTTATTTATTTATTTATTTATTTGAAAATTGTGGAAACCCAAGCATCTTTAGCACGTGCATAATTTTCAACAAAAATATAATTTAATGAAATCATATTGTATTTTTAATATTTAAATAATAATGCACAGTGACAGTAGATACCTGAAAATGATTAAAGAAGGTAATTTTTACCTAATGATACAAGATTCGATTCTTTTTTATTAAAAAAAACAACTTTCGTTTATATTATACAATTTGAAATAATTTTCGAAGAAAAAAGTAGTTGTCACCATAATTAGCATTTGACATTTTCCTGGAAGTTTTGTTTTTTAATTCCTTTCTACTCTTATTAAAAACTTTACCACTGAAATAGTAATTTAACAGCAGTTTCGTCGTTTATGTCTAACTTATACGAGAAGCTATTTTAAATGAGTAAAGTTACAAACACTGTTACGCTGTCTAAACGGGTTTCTATATCCACTGCAGTCGGTATTTTAAAAATCATTGGTTACCGCTAGTTATCATACCCCGAATTACTAGTCTTTACTAATTTGTAAAAATTCTTTTAAGTTTCTAGGTACTTTAGTTTCCTTGGAAAATTTAAGATTGTGGTTGAGTGAGTTTAGCTTTATCTAATGCATTCTCATTAGTTATTGTTTTTCTTTCAGGCCCCCCGTGTGAAAGGAGAGTGTGCGATTACAACTAAATATCGTCAGCCGCAGGAGAGCGACGCCAACTCTTCATTTTTAAACTTCTTCTCCCTCTCCTTTTATTAAAAATATTATTAAACGGTTTCGTGTTCACGCACCCAAGATGAAACTGGTTTTCAGACTAGGTCCTTTTAGGAAATCAAAATCAAAGATTTGGAACTCTATTATTAATTGTTTTTAAACTCTATGCTGGAACGATACATGATAGAAGATTGTTTTTTTTAATAAAATGTTTAAATTTGGAATAAAAGTTCGATGGTTAGTTCTTTTTCCCAATTTCCTGTTTTTTGAATCCAGTTCAAAATGAATAAAATAAAAACAAAAATTTTTTTTAGGTAAAAACGGATTCAATCTTTTTTTCGAAATTTGCGAAAGTTTAAAGATATTTTTTTTAACCAAAAAAATATCTGTCAAATAAAAGACAACAAACTGCCCTTCCTAAATAATATTAAATGTAAAGTACAATAAAAATCACTCAAATTTTAAAAAATATGGAATAATTTTTTTTTTAATTTATGGGTAGTCCTTCTTTTTAAAATTTTGTAAACATGTAATTAAAAATGCAAGTTTGATATTTTCCTGAGTTCTATTATATCATGCATTACATTTGGAAGGTTTATCGACGGAATTATCTCCGAGAATTTGAATATCAATAATTCAAGTTATACATGTACTTTTCTACAAAATTTCGTTTTAATCCAAACAGTTTGCTTTTAATAATTACTTTGTGTATATAAAAGCTTCCGCTTTGAACTGAAAGGAATCTCAAATTGTAATTAGAAATATTTCAAACCTTTCGAGTCAATATGGTCTTATATTAAGAGTTATCAAAATTCTATTCACGTATTTGTTTTCCTTGGAATTAAGAAATAAATCTAAAAACCAGTTCGCCACTCACTCTTCATTTTAATTTATTTTCTACACTCTAGCGGAGGCCGTGCCAGCCAACACCTCATTTGCATTGCCCGTTAATAAAAAAAAATGAAAAAAATCTTTGCACCGGATATACGATGGCAATCCCCAAAGGGTGACTTTGGTGAACTACAGAGAATTCGGGCGTTATTTTTCATATTGGAAATATAAAAAGAAATTGTCCTAAAATGCATAATATAGCTGAAAATGTTTAACTTTTTATTAGATCAGGAAACACTTAACCAAATTATAATCTGAATTCGGTGAAATTGTACAATCGTCATCTTCAAAGATAGTACGAGTACAATTCGTTCTTTATTTCAAATTATTAAACTGGAGACATTTTCTGTCTGCATCAACGACTCCAACCTTCAGAAGTTGAAGTTCCTTGAAAGGTTATCGCCAACAAGTTGTCCTTCCAAGGATTCTTCGCATGTCGTCGCCAATTCTCCCAGGAAGATACTAATGTATATAAATCAAAAATATACGCTTTTATTCAAATCAGTAAGACAGTTTATTAAACAAGTACGATTTAAGTATAAGTGATTTAAATCGTTTCTATTATTTTTCAGCATTTTCAAACAAAGTTCAGATATCATAATTTTCTTAAGGGACATTTATTCCTCCCTTACTTTATAAAGCAATTTTTGCTCGAGTTTAAAAATTCAATAAATACTGTCCACTATCTAAATTTTTCCCTAAAATAGAGAGGAAAAAAATCAACAAATAAAATTTTGGTAATGCATTGAGATAGAAGAGGGAAAAAAGTGAAATGTGGCGCATTATAAACCAGATGGATAAAGGAAGATGGTTCAATGAACCCCCCTCACGTGACCCACTCCACATTTTCTCTTTTTCATTTTCTCCAGACTCTTCACCAACTTTTCATTTTCAAAGGCGATTCGTTTCCATTCAAAAAGGAATCTTTCGACTCAATTTACTAGAGCAGCCGAGATGGCATAGAGATATAGAAATTTCACGGTTTCAGATTTGAATCCTATATTTCACAGAGACTTCGAATTAAAATCTGAAGCTTTAATTAAACACATCCAAGTAAGAACCTGCCTCCCGACAAAAATTCTCAAAATAATTTACTCAACTGTGTTAAGAAACCAGCAACCTACATGTTAAGTCCGACGACCTATTTGAGGACAATGCTTTTGTTTTAAATGGGCAGTGAAGGTGATATAAAAGCGACTGCATAAGTAACAGTATTCACCTAAGTGACTTAAAAATTTGTGACTCCCGTATCATCAATAAATACTATTAATAAAAACCAAATTCTTGTACAAAATTTTCATTAGGATATAAGCAATCTGAAATGTAGAGAGAATTCGGAACCTCGGCGTATGAACCATTTTTTTAGTATTATCATTTAATCTGCTAATTTTTAAAATATCAGTTTAACTTTAAAGTATGGAAATACTCAGATCTCACAAAGTGACCCGAAACACTTAATTATTTTTAATGTTTCACGCATTCAATTCGCATTCAAAGAATTGAGCCTCTGACATGGTGACGTGCAAGCCGCGAAATGAGCCACGTCGGAGATGGAGAATCGTACAACATTAACTCAAGGCATTTCACGACATAAATTATGTAGATGATCCGCCAGGTGTATGAAGCTGGGAGTATGTGGCTGTGAGTCGTGCTACTGTGTTCAGGTGGCATTAGTTGTTCGTTTAGTGTCAGTCAGAACCAGGGAATCAATCCGTTAAATTCAACCTACTCGTGAAAATCGTTCCCATACAATTAATGAAATCGCAGAGGCAGGAGGAATCAGCCATAGGATTAGTCACGCCATTCTCATAGAGGACTTGCACATGAAAGTGGTGCCTCAATACGCTAGCGACGACCAGTGGAGATGCGGATAATTGTCTGAAGGGGGAATTCACTGACAATGTGGACAATGATCCAATAATCCTGAACAGCATCGTCACAGGTAACCAATCATGTTGCTTCCAGTACGATCTACAATTGAAGCGTTAATCTGCAATCTGGAAGTCGTCCAGTGTCCACGCAAAAATCAATGGCAATACTTGAAGAAGAATATACCAAGGAATTCGCTCCCGATATCATCCTCCCGCGGTTTTGACCAGTTTCATTAAAAAATAAGCAAGGTATTTTGACGACGACGTATTAACAATACTTGAAGAAGAATATACAAGTACGAGGGCGGTCCGATAATAAAGGTACACATGAACTTTATGGGAAACATTTATTTGGAAAAGTTGAAAATCAAGGTAAAAAAATATGTGGCAATATTCATTTTTAACGTAGTCACCGTTTGCATTCAAACATTTATTCCGGCGTTGCACAAATTTAAGCATGCCATCAAGAGTGCTGCCCTTTCCCAGCGTTGTAAAGTGCTGCGAACTGCGATTTCTAAAGCAGATTGAGCCTGGAATCTCTTTCCGGATAAGAAATTCTTAAATTTGCCGAAGAGATGGAATCTGAGGAGGCCAGATCAGAAGTGCGGTGGATGTTCCAATACTTCCTATCCCCGCTTTTTCAACCATGCTTGTGTCAGCTTAGACGTGTGGGATCTTGCTCTGTCATGCAAGAGCCTGACGCATGCAGTCAACCAGCCTCTTCGCTTTACGCCCGCACGCAGTTTCTATAGCATTTCACAGTGTCTATTGCTGTTAATAGTAGTCTTTGGGAATAGGAACTCATGCAGGAGAAGAACTTTCGTAGTCCCAAAACACTGTAGCCATTATTTTCTTTGCAGGCGGCTGACTTTTGAATTTTTTAGTCGTTGGAGATCCTGGATGTTTTCAAGTTATGGAATTTCGTTTTGTTTCAGGGATGAGTTCATAAACTCATGTCTCGTCTCCTGTCATTCACGATGCTTTTAAAATTGAACTCTCTTCCATTCTTTTCATTTTGTGTTCCTCTGTTAATATTTTTGGAACTTTATGGAAGTTTAACTTTGTAATGATTCCATGCACTGTGCTCTTGGGAATGCCAGTTTGTTGAGCAATTCCACGCATTTTGATCTATTTGTCTTCCCTTACCAACCTTCCACGCTTCACAAGTCTTTTGTGTTTGCACAGACCTCGGTCTTCCTCTTCGTTCCTCATCAGTTTAACTTGAACCTTAAGTTTAAAGTATGACAATGCTCAGATCTCACAAAGTCACAAAGTGACCCGAAACACTTAATTATTTTAATGTTTCAAGTATTCACTTCACATTCAAAGAATTGAGACTCTGACGTGGCGACGTGCAAGTTGCGAATTGAGCCATGTCGGAGGTGGAGTAGCGTAGAATATTAACTCAAGGCATTTCACAACATAAATTCAATAGATAACCCACCTCTTTTCGATTCAAAACGTTCTCCCCATAAACGTTCGATAATCTGCAATGAATCTCACCTTGAGCACTCCTTCTGCCTAAAGAAATTGGATCACCGCACGCACGTCAATTTTGGAATAATTTTCTATGACATTGCTTATTTTGCCCGCTTGCTGCACCCAAACTATTGAACGGAGAATAACGATACGAACCTTACTACTAGCACAGCTCATGAGACAACGTCACATCCCGCGCGAATGACTGTGCGCGTTATTAAATTGTCGGCACAAACACGTGACCTTTATTATACGACCGTCATCGTATTTTTGACACGTTTCCTTCGCAATATAAAGATATTCGAATGAAGGAAGAACATTGGGGATTGATTGCTGAAGAATTATTGTACTTTTATGTGAGGGCGTTTTTTGTGTATTTAATTTCCAAAAAAAACGACCCCTATTTCGAATATGGAACTCAATTTTGAAATGTGCAATGGAAACCACTATTTTTAATGGTATTTTCAGATTGTACACAACATTTCAAAAATGTTTTATTCTTGGTGTTTTTCAATTGATCCAACCGTTTAGGAGAAAGAGGCAGTGAAAGTGTAGTGTGTTTGGAAAAGGCAAAAAACAGAAATTGTTCCTAAACACAATGGATTATAAAATGGATAGCAATGTTTTTATTCGAACATAACATTTTTACAGTAATGCAAAACGACGGTTGTACAATAAATGTTCTTATAATAAATGTTCAAACACATCTTCTTAAACGCGATGTTGCAGATGCAGAATCGTTCCCTCCTCCAGCGCATTGCACGCAGCTCGGATCCTGCACTGCATATCCTCAGGTGTTGTTGGTTGACTTGTGTAAACTATATCTTTAACAAGCCCCCAAAGAACAAAGACGAGAATAGTTACATCAGCGGATCGAGAGGGAAAGCATTCGTAACGGCAATCCGAGCCATGTGGGAATAGTGTGGGCGATCCGAGCAATATTTTCGTTTAAATTGATGAACAATTTCTGCTTTTTGCCTTTTCTTTAAATCCAAACACATCACACAAAACATAGTGCGAATATTGCGGAAAACGGAAGAGAACCCAATGTTTTTACCGTCGTATGAGACGGCAAGTAACAATGGCAATCATTTAGGACGAATTGAAAATTCCACATCATCCCTACTCAATATCCAATACCGGAAGTTTGTTTCGTTTTTAAAACGACTGCTCTATGCAAGATGAACTGAGTATGAAACGTTTTTCGATAATAAAGCCCAACATTCATTCGCGACAGTGTTCTAGTGAGAATGATCACCGGAATGTGAAAGGAAGTCTGCTTGTCTTCTACATCTGCCACCGCAGAATCCGTCGAAGTGTGACTCAGGCTTACTGTATTTCCCTCCAGATCACTAATATATAACCAAATCATATTTCATATCAATGATCTTCATAGTTAGAAAGGCAATCTGTTACATGCATTAAAGCATGCAATACTGAACTTTTGCATAAACACTCAGTAAACAAGTGTTGCATATATTAAGCATACACATATTAAGCATACACAAGCATACAATATTGGAACGGCCAGTACACAGCAGTGGAAAGTGATGTTTTATTTAATATCATGTTGGACCTCTGCGTGCTGAAATTACGTCAGCCACCCTTCTAAGCATACTTTCTACAATGTTCCTATAAACAGCTTCTGGTATTTGGGTTCTTTTTTGCTGCAAGAATCTAGCCATGTCAGCAGAGTATTTACGACGTGGCCCCCTAACCCTCCAACTCGTTCCATCGGATTAAGACAGCCCTCTGTGCGGGCCACGGAAAGTAATTAATGACATTCATGACTGTGTGCCACTCTGTGACGGAAGCCAAAACATGATATGGTCATTATCGTACTGAAAGTAACAGTTCTCGTTACCAAAATATTCTTACAGCATATGTAGCACCCGATTGTCCAAATTGACCTTACAGGCTTCAGAGTTCAAATTGCTTTCAACCACATGCAAGGGTCCCAAGCCATGTATTGAAAAACACCCCAAAATGTTTTTGCACTCTTTGACAGTCCAACATCGGTGTTCCAAACACCACTAGACTCTGACAGCCTTGTTATTTAGCGTGATTTTTGGCTTGTGTTCGTTTCACATCCCTAAATGTCGAGTGCATGCAGTTCCTTCCGCAAAATGTTGTAAAGCAAACTCACTTCTGTAGCCTGTTGTAATTCTTTTTTGATAACGAACTCGAATAAACCGCAAGAACCGTCGGTCGCGTTCGGTGAGTTTTGGGGATCGTTCAAAGTTGAGCGTGCGTGTTCCGATGCCTGTACTGTTCCATTTCTTCACGATATCATCAATAGTGGCTGTGATAACCTTCGAAATTGTGGCTGTTGCCCTCTGAACGTCCTAAGTTCCCTTCGTTTAGTTCTTCTCTGCCTACAATAACGTACACGAGCCAGTTACTAATCAACACTATAAAATCACATCAGCTGTTGACGGGCGAGAATGGTTTCCAAAACGCAAATCACAGTTCATGTAAATTAGAACGTGTCCGTTCCATTATTGTAATGTAGTGAATGATACAAAGGGGTGGTGTATTTTAAATTTTTCGGGGGTCCCAAAATTTTTTATCACTATTCTACAATTCTCACAGAAAACTGATTTCATGTAACCTGAAGGTTCGAGAGCAAAAAAACTAAACAATTCCGAAAGCGGTCCTAAATAAACCAGTAATAATTGTTCTTGAAAATATGTTGTTCATGAAATAATGACATTATTGAACTGTTTAAAATAATATTATAATGGAAGAGATTTCCCCAATAAAAATTCTAAATCTAATTTACAATTTCTATATGTTCATTTATCCTATTTTGGAAGCACTCCACAACAATTTCCGAGTCTGTCACAGGTTCCATTTTATATCCTTAAATATCGTGATAGGAGGGGGGAATTTTTAGAAAATAAGGTCATACAATTTTTAATGCACGACTAAGTTTGGAAAGGGTGGAAATCGCAAGAAACCCCTGTAATCACCATCATGAAAATGACGAAGCAGCATCTGTGGGCGAGAGCGCATCCGACTGACAAAGGAGAAAAACTCATGCACTACCAACAGTAATAAAAATAGTTAAAAATAAAAGATATTTATTTACTTATGGAGATACAACGATTTATTTAATTGCAACGGATATAGAACGATTTAAACCATTTCTTGGTTGCTTTTTCTAAATAAATGAGCTCCAAAGTGTTACTTCATAGAAAATTGTCCAAATTCTTTGTAGCCATATATTACTGCCACTTATAATTGAATTAGTCAATTGTATTTTAACGACTTTTTATATGCAAAACGTTAAAGTCGTTAGCAATAAAATGCCGTCTTTAATAATGACCTCGAACAAATCCAAGGATATAGATTTCTTTTTTCTTTTTTTTTTTAATAAAGCCTAGATTAACCTTCGATTCCTATCATGGCAACCGCAAAATTTAAATTTTTTTTTCATCCCTACTGAGAAGCGTGACAAAAACGTTATTCTCACAAGCCAAATCAAAGACAAGAATTAAAGGGCATTTATTAAAAAAAACAAAAAAACAAATTGTTATGGAAATGAAATTAAAATAGTATAATCAAATCGATGCCACCGTTAATTGAAAAACCTATTAAAAACGTGACCAATTTATTCGAAAAATAGTCGAATAATTTAAGCATACCCATTAGGATTGTGTTCTGAGTGATCAATTAATCGATTAGTCATTAAAGGATTTACTCGATTAGGTGTTTTGTTCGGTTGTTTACTTTCCAATAGAACCATATTCAGTTATTTTTTTTTAAAATGGCATCCTATTATTTTTTGCCATATTAAGCATTGTTTCTTTCAGTTCTTTACGATATAATATCAGAAACAGCCCAGCCCGGTAGGAAACCAAGCTAGGATGCCTGTGCCAGTGTTCGATGCTGCCAATTCTGAGGGTTCGAATCCTTTCGGTGGTATCGATTTAACTGAATACTATCGGTACAACGACAATCTTAAGCGACAGGACAGATCTGTAGAATTCTCTGTTGCAAACAATTTGTCGAATGTATTATTTTAATAAGACGTTGGAAAAAAATAAGCAAAGCAATTATTCAGCTGGAACAAATTTATTACATGTAATATTCTTTCAAACGGAGTTAGAAATTATAGAATTCCAAATAAAAAATTAAACATATGAAATGGGTTTGAAATGCACGAAACTCGTGAATTTTTACAATCGAACTTATCATTCTGTTTTTCATTTTCAAGTTTCCTGACAAAATGGCAATATGAATACGTTAAAATATCTTTATAATCTGTTCATTAATAAAACCGTTGTCAGCTCTCAAAATGAGTAAATTATTTTTGGGCCACTCTCTATAATAACCACATCACATCAAGTGCTCAAAGTGTCCGCCATGAGCAGCAAGCAAAAATTGAACCAACTCTGGTTACCATTTCTCCAGAATAACAGAACAGTGTAAAGGAAGAGGTTTCGTTATTTTCAAGAATGGTATAGCAAAAGTTATCAACGAAGAAGATAAATGGATCCAAACAATCAACAATGTAGCACTACTGAACGAAAAGCGCACCCTCTTTCTTTCCGTATGAAAAATTCACCAACACAACAAGCCATTGCAAGCAATATTGGAACCTCCCTTGCGTCGGTAAACTGTATTATTCGTCAAGATTTGAAATTAGAACGCCGTCCTGAGGCCCGAGTTCACGCTTTGTTGCCAAAACAAATTGTAGAGAGGCAAACCGACAGCAGAAATCTGTATGAACGCTGTTTGGCAGGCGACAAATGAAAGCATTTAGTCACCTTGGATGAGACTTGGGTCTATTTATCGAAAGATGGCAAGACACGGGCATTTTTTATCGACAACGGGGTGATATAACTCGATCTGACTGGGTTTTCTGAAAGGATTCATAGTGGTTGCTGGGTAAAGCTACAATGAAGCCAAAAAGTTGGGATCTAAAGCAAAGATAAATGCTGCAAAGATAAGTACTGTCTTGGAACACATATCGTAACGATATTCCACGGTTATGTGGCCCTAGGGCGAAACACGTGTACAGGGTGATGCAGATAACTACAGGACAGTATAACGGGAACGGGCAGGGGCCGGCTCGATATCAAATGATAATTGGGTAGTTTTATCAAAAACTTGACAGTTTTGAGGTTCATCCCCCCCTCCCCGACTGTGGAAACTGCTGGCTGCTGCAGGCCACCTTCATCTCCCTCCATTCTGCCAATCGACCGAGCCGGCTCCTGCAATCGAGCGGATAGGCTTCCCGTTATATTGCCCTGTAGTTATCTACAACACTCTGTAAATCAGAGACTTTCAATAGGGAGACATGTCATTTACTTAATTTTCATGTAATACGGACTCTTAGGCGTTTCATTGGATATGTTCAGATGGCGCTGTAACGACGACGACGACGTCATAGTTTCGATTATAAGTTTCGCTAGATGTTCGAAGTTTAGCAACGATCAAATCGACGAGCGAAAACCATCGTAGAACTTGTCAGATTGTTTTACTAAGGCATGTGTGGTCAGCGGTGTGCTACAAAATTTTGTGCCCAACCTCGTAGTGTAAAGCACCTTTCGTTCTTTAGATTTCAAACGGAGCCTGAGAGATATGTTTATTTACAGTAAATATCTTATTTATAAATTGTTAACTTCCATAGTGCCTAACAAACAATCCAACCTTCATTTTTTACAACAAACGAAAAAACACTGATTGTTAAAATCCAATATATTGTTAAAAGCCAAAAATATATTGTCATCATAATTTTTTACTATAGTAGGTAGCTATATCGATTATTTTAAAAAACGCGCCAAAAATTTTAAGAAATCAAATTAAATCCTAAATAAGCAATTTTACCTATTATAAATTATGAAATTCATTACATTATGTTTATGATTCTTATTTTTTAATTTTAATAAAGATAGTAAAAATCCAAATAAAAATCTTTTGAAATTGATTAACGAAATTTTTCACAAATAAATCAATTCGTGTTTTTTCATTTTATGATATTCATTACAAATGCATAATTATACTTTCTTAGTTTATTGCTGTCGTTAACTTAAAGTTTTCATATTTTTAACATTGTTAGGTGCAAAATATGGTTAACAGCCTATGGAAGAAGCGACCTGCTTACTGAAACTTTTGAAAAATTCAGTAAAAATTACCTAGTATGTGCAGCACATTTCACACATGAACAATTTTATAACGCCAGCAACAGAAGCCGTCTATTAAATCAGCAGTTCCCATCATTTTTACAAGAACATGGAAAACAGCACCATCCACTTCACAATACCAAGAACAGATCATCAATGCCCCTTCCACTCTTTGTACATCAGAATTGCACTATGAATCATCCCAAGATGATCCCAAAGAGTCAATTCAGGAAGAAAATTTTGCAAGTGTCAAAAGAAAATTACCATTTCTCAACACACCACCACCAAAAAAGCAGAAAAAACAAACAGCAAGAGAACTAGTTGCCACCCCGAAAAAAACGACTACGAATGAAGCTAAATAAATACAGAGTAAGTTTGCAAAGAGCCAGAAAACAATTAACTGAAATGCAGGCAAAGTTTATATAACAGTGTTATAATTATCTATAGTTGATATTCGATATAGTTGATATAGTTGATTTCTGTAGTGATTACATTTTCATTGTTCGTGGTTCTTCCTGATTGATTGTTTGTCTTTTATAAATTTGTACATGTGAGATTCATTAGCATTTGTATATTTCAATTTTCGCATAGTTCAATTTTATCATCTTTAGATTCTGATAATGGGAATTATAAAATACACATTAGGAATTATGTGGATATTTTTGCATGATAAATGCACATAAAGCAATATTTATAAAATCTATTTAGCAATTTAAGTTTTAACAGGAATAGATGAGTTTGTACTTTTGTGAAAATTATTTTC
Organism: Rhysida immarginata; assembly: GCA_023313115.1. Classification (NCBI taxonomy): domain Eukaryota; kingdom Metazoa; phylum Arthropoda; class Chilopoda; order Scolopendromorpha; family Scolopendridae; genus Rhysida; species Rhysida immarginata. The sequence goes on from JAHWFO010008373.1 coordinate 325,551, forward strand.
AACCCAAAATAAAATTGCTTGAAATTTAAAATGTTTTTTGGTTTTTTTTTGCCATTTCTGTTTAAATATAAGATATCCAGAAAATAATTTTAAAATTAAAAACAATGTCTAACAATTGAAATCGGAAATTTAACTGGACACGCCCAGGTTTTACTATGACGTCAATAATGCCTTGCCTCAATGTTACTACTTGCGTCATTCATGGATGGCCTGAGTGTTTCATTGCAAATGCTCAGAGGGCGCCTATTAACAGCATATTACATTTTTTCTATGGGAAAATAATGAAATGGCATGTCTCTCTATTGAAAGTCTCTGCTGTACATCCACCAGGATAAAGCAATAGCCACACGACTAAATCGACTGTCCAATACTGTCTCGAATGAAAGCGGAAAACTAGGATTAAGATTATCCCAGACTCAGGCATCCCAGATGAGTTACCCGATGTCTCTCCCATGGATTTTTGTGGATTTGATCTCCTTAAAAGAGCTCTTCATGCAAGACGTCCGAGAACACTTTCTGGATTATGGAAAGTTTGTCAAGAGTAGTGGAACAGATCATCTCGCTGTTTTCTGTAAAAGTCTCTTTCAGTGGAAACTAAGAAAGGGCCATCACATAGAGCACAAATAGGAGGTGGAGAAATGGGTTCAGGTAGACCTACAGTAAGTGTATTCTCGTCACCATAAACTATTGGCAAACTAGTAAACTAGTTTATTGGGAGAATATATTCAAAATAAGGTCCTCTACTACTCCTAAATGTTTGTACACAGACTTCGTAGTCTGTGTGTAATCTGCGAGGGCATACGCGCCATACACTTGCGGTTGGACCCAGTGCATCAATGAACAATGGGTTTACCACCCTATGTTCAATTCTTGTTAATTTTATTCGTCCTTTCTTTTGGTCTTTTGTTTCGTCCTTCTTTTTTTCTACAATCATCATTCATATTGCTTAATAATAGAAATATAAGACAGGCAAAACTTTGGACACTAAGATAACAACAAAGGAAGAAAAGAAAAATTATTCCACATAAATGAATCTTACGAGCTCGTATAAAATAAAAACTCCTATGTACATTTCGGAGCTCTTTCTCGACAGATGGCTTTAAAATTATCCACTATATTAAAAATTATCCACTTCCTCTCCTAAAATCTATTCAAATTGCCATGCATAAGCCATCTAATTGGTTGCTGAATAACGACGGTATTCCTATACTGCAGCCGATTAGATACCTTTAGTTTCCTTTATCATCAAATAATTTCTATTATTGGTTAATCGATGCTATAAACGGAGTGGCCAAAAGTCATGGGAAGGGTTGTCTCATTTGAAGATGTGCTGTGTATGACTTCCGAATGTTCCGGCTAGATGCGGCGTATGGCACTAATGTTACAGACAGCTGTGTAGTGAACATGACAGCACGTCGCCAGTTAACCGACGTTGAACGTGGGATGAAATCGGTGCAAGACGCATGGGTCATTGAGATTACACAAGTATTCGGGTTTCCGAGGTCAACAGTGTCCAGGGGGGATCTTCAATACCGCAGTAAATCGCCCACAAGACGACCACAAGTGTTTGACGAACGGACGTCACGTCACCTCAGCAAAGCCGTACAGGGCTATACGGGGCGATCGGGGTACTGTGAGTCAGATCACCGCCGATTTGAATGTGGGGCCTCAGGAACTCATTTCTATCAGGAGTGTACGGAGACAAATGCACTGCATAGGCTTCAGCACCCGACGACCGACTCGTGTCCTTTTGCTGAAACCTCGACACAGTGCTCAACGACTGGCATGGGCCCGTAAACATCGTCACTGGACCATGGAACAGTGGCAGCATATAGCCTGGTCAGATGAATCCCGGTTTCAGTTGTATCGAGATAATGGGGCGTGAAAGTGTGGTGAAGCTATGGATCCTGCGTGTCAATAAGGCAGGAGATGGCTCAGCTATGGTCTTGGCTATGTTCACATGCAAGATGCGTGGTTCAATATCTCTCCAGAACGATTCCAATACCTCGTAAAGTCGATGCCTTGACGTGTTACTGCAGTTTTCAGTTTTGAGGGCTCGCGGAGGAGCGACATCACACCCAGATCCAGTGCCTTCCCATGACTTTTGGCCACCCAGTTTATATAAAGGCCTTGTTAGTTGTTACTGTCAAATAATTTTTCTTATTGGTTAAACGCCGCTATGTATAATGGCCTTGTTAGCTGCTATTTTCACTTGTTTCTCACTGATGAATGAGAGAGAGAGAGAGAGAGCTCCGAAATGTACATACGAGTTTTTATTTTCTAAAATTCATTTATGTGGAATAATGGTTTCTTTTTTTCCTTTGTTGTTATCCGTATTACTTGCTTTGCATATAGCAAATGAAAGCCAAAGTTAATATCAAAAGTCAACATAAGAAAACTATAGGACATTGTTCAATTATAAAAACCTCTAAATAACTTGCGATTCATTTGGCATTTAGTGCCCATAATTTTTACTGTATTGTATTAATAGCTTCTGTTGATGATTTATACATAATTGTCTTTTTTAACACAGTGTGGTTTCAAAAAAATATTTTCTTCAAAACGTCCCAACTTATGCAACTCTTCATTATTCAAGGTAATTTGCTTCCTTGTCAATATCAATTGTTATCTCACTGAATTACAAGCTAAATCGGTTAACACTCCTTCCACTGATTCCAACCTTTTATTAATGCATCCGGTTCGAGAAAGTTGCAGTTTCTGCCTCGTTGTATTAATTTCAACCCCTAAATAGAAATTTTCTTCTCCGGAGTCTTGGATATTCTGGGATACAGTATCTTTAATTTGTTTGTCTGTGACCCTTAGTTGCGATTAGAATATTTATAAACTTGGCTGTGAGGAAACGACTGGTGCAATAAAAAATAGGTCAAAAAATGATCGACACGAGAAGATATAGTGGACACTGTTTAGTGACGAAATTTGCATAACGCACTGGAAGTTCCTCACATCATGATAAAAAGACGTGCGAAGGTGTTCGATGATTGCGATAGTACTCTTGTTGCCTATTGTTAAAGTTATTTTGCAACTACGGTGAAAACGTTGCTGCAGTGCTTCGTTCATAAAAGAGCCTGAAATCATTTCAGCTATTTCCCTAAGTCATTTTTGGACCTAATGAGCATTGGCGTTTTACTGGTTTCCTCTCCAGAGACCTTTGTATAGGAATACTTTATTTTGGAACATCCTGTATTAGGTGAAGGTTCCCTTATCGTTGTCTTTTTGACGTAAGGATCAGAACGAGTGGTTTCGAATCCGCTACTTCGAACCAATCTTGTTAATTTGAAATGTGGGTAGCCTTCTATAATCCATAAATGGCATACTTTCACTTTGCAAATTTATTTACTTATTCCAGCATTTTTTTCTACATTTACAAGAACGGGTCTTTTTTTTCCTCGTGACTCATTCTATCGAACATTTCCTCCAATTATCGGGTTATTTTACAATATGGATATGTGTATCTATACAGGGTGTCCGGAAATAAATGGTAAATATTCATACACGTGAGAGAACATGTATAAAGAAGCATTTTTATTCCTATGAACATGGTGTCGCAAGCCAACCCCCACAGAGATACAGGGGGATTAAAGTATGTTGCGCTGCCTGATTGTTGGCTTCCCGCGAGCGACTAGGCAATGTGGTGCAGGTCACATCTGTTCAAGAGATGTCAATGTATGCTCGAATGGCTGCCCCTGTCAGGTCACTCCACAAACCTTTAATACCTTAAATGTCACTGGAGGCTGTGGCACACGTATTGATTTGCATACATTTACACAATCAGGACTATTTCACAAATAAGCTTACTACCTGAACCCTCACAAATGGTTGATGCATTTATTAAGAGCCCGTGAGTACTGAGGTCTGTAGGCTCCAATGTGGAAATTGAGAAATTCTGAGTTTTTTATTAGGCTAACAAAGTCATCAGCAATATAAACGATCCGAATCTCATCAGTTTCGGTGAGCTGTACATCATTCTAAACGTCGTTAGCATTTATTCTGCTGATGTGAGGCTATGGAAACATTGGGTCCTCAGTTCTCGGAGTATGATTTTTGTGCTGGCGATACTTGAAATAGTATTTCGGAATTCTACAGCAATTATAATGTATATCACACGAAGAACTGCCTTTCACTTTGTTTGGTTCAGCACTTGAAATTTCTACTTGACAATGATGCCATGTATAAATGACAGAATTTATTTGCAGAGTATTTGCGGTTATTTGCAGAATGACAGAAAAATCTCGCGTACAACCTTGTTGAGCGAATCCACAGTGAATTAAAATGAATCGCAAATGAATCAAATAAAGCATGTTTCTATTCATATTATCTTAGGTATTATAGACATGTAAAATAAGACACGTAAAAGTGTTTGGAGGGGTATGCGGAAAATTTTTGACGAGAGTGTTTCTATCGGGGCATGTCAGTATTGCCTTCGTAGTAAGGATTCTGAGAAGCAATTTTTCCTCATCAGTTTTTTGAAAAAGCTTGAATTAGACTCGATTGCCAGCATGGACTTACTCATCAATTTCCATTCATAAATAAAACATACCGACATTTGACGCTACGTTATCCGAAACGCCTTCAATGAACAACCAATTAAAATGGTCTCGAGCTCGATACCAATTTAATGATTGGTTATATTCGTATCAATGCACGAGTGACTGACAAGTGAAAATCCATCATATTCAATTACGTCAGTGTCGGAGCGCGATTATTTTTTTTACCATTCTTCCTTCCTCGGCCTCACTAGATGACGCCACATAAATGGCTAGAGTGTCAATCTCTTTCGGTTACGGGTTCAAATCCTCCCCGATCATCTCCACGTGAAGCTTACTTCCTCAACAGTACGTATTCAGTTTATAATCATTGCATTAGGGGCATAGACAAGGGAGGGGGCTAAGGGACTGCCAACTTTCTCCTCCCCTTCAAGGTTCGTAGGACTGCGACGAAGGATTAGAGTCTGAATTCTTTTTCCCCCTTTTTTGTTTTTTTTATTATTGACAAAATCTTGTAAGAGAGCGCGATAGTTACTAGAGGTGCAAACGGTGCCTACTCTTATAGGATGCTTTTTCCGAAAATGAAACTATCCTCCCAATCTCCTACCCCTCTGGTTACACTATTGCATTACATACATATTTAATCAATTTTCTCATGGATTATATATCTTTTTGTTCTCAAGTACAAGCTTATTTGCTAATTGACGTACATTTGACATTGTTATAATTAATGGAGATTTAGAACGATGTGCATTTGCATACCTTACTTTGGATCTTCTGTATCCAGAAGAAAAATATTTAATGATTCCTGCTCGTCGATGCAATAATTTTATGCATCTGTAATTATAATCTGTTTCAAATTTTTAAAGGACACTTGATTTTTCATATTACGAGGAATTTATTCGTAAATTTATAATATTCCTCTTGAGAATGACACTAAGCATCCTTTAACCGACGAAGCTCAAAATTTTAATAACAGAGATGAAATTACAGTGATAAATTCAAAATGTACTCTTACCAACATTTGCTCTTCATAGTTAATGATGCCTCCCTTGCACCTAATAATGCGAAAAACCCGCTTTGCCATTGATATGATTAAGTTTTGCAAAAACAGGGGATCTAAAGTATATCAATCATCTTCGATAGGTTTCTTTAAATCATCGATAGATAAAAATTGGCGTCCTCTTTCATAAAATTTCCTTTCTAGTACCCCAGACGTTCTCGATGAAGTTCAAATCGGGATTTCTTACTGGCCATTTCATAACATAACAGATTATTTTGGAGCCATTGTTTTGTACCTTTGGATAAATAAATACGTGCATTATTATTTTAGAAAACCCAACTTTCACCGCAAATTTCAGGCACTACAGTTAGCAAACGTTATTTCAGAAGTTCCTGAGACTCTTTGGATTTCATCCTGCCATTGCCATTGATGAGGGCTAAATGCTAGTGCCATTGTAGCCACAGGCTCGCCGTATCATTGCTGTGCCACCACAAGTCTGTCGCTTTGAGAAAATCGTTTCTTCTTTTTGGAGATCATGCCCTTAGGTGGCCAATCCATCGGGGCCATCGGAATTAAACTTTTCCTCATCTGAGAAAAGTATCCCAATCCATTCATTTGTCCAAGTCATGTTTTTCACTTATTGGTGTTGACGGAGAAGAGGTTTGTGACCGCTGCAGACGATTTTAATGATCGCCAAACTGCATGGGAGATTTAATTCTCGGTGAATTTGTTTGATTGATGTACATTCGAGCAGAGAGGATAGGCTTCGATGGAGGTTTTTTCTTTTGTACTTGTGGCGATTTTTGTTTGCCAATAAATTCCTACTGCAGATTTGGGTCTGTTTAAATATGTAGTAATAAATTTGTGTAATGAGTAATGTAGACTGGCTTTCACGGGCATCAATCTGTCCTTATTTATAATCACTTAAATATGTGCTTTTGCCCATGGTTTCTTCTGGAAAGTTTTGTAGATTATGCAAACTCTATCATATTAAATTATGAAGGAAGTTGTCAAAGGGTGTATATATTTCAGGAAATAGTGGAATAGCAATAATATTCTCCAACTTTAGAGATTACGGACCTATTCTTAACAATGTGAAACAGAACATTTTTGTAATGTATGTCTATAATGCCATTTCAATTATAAGGATTTTGAGTTTCATGGTTATTTTGTATGTTAAAGGATGCATTGTGTCATTCTTACGGAGAATATTATGAATTTTATGAATAAATTATTGATAATATGAAGAAAAAAAAACATGCGTCCTTAAAAATTTGAAACAGACTGTATATGCGATACGAAATACTTCGAGCACTTATCTAGAAGATTACTTAGAAAGCTTTACGGGGTCGGATATCGCAATTAGCCTAATCTTTTTATAGAGAACCCCTGTTATCTTATTTATTATTAAATGCGTTCTCTTCGCTGCCTAAGATAATACGTTCCTATGTAAAACATATTCATAAATTATTTTTTTTAAGTTTTGAAAAGTTTTAACATGCAATAATGAATTCGCTCATTAAATTACAAAAACATGGAATCTTCGTTAAAAATCTGAATTTGTTTTAGTTCATAAAATTAATCAAAGGCAAGAAAAAAAAAAGCTAGACTACAGAAACAAATGAATATTTGTAGTTGAATCTTGATTGAAGATAATTTTGTTGATAAATGTGTAAATGTTCATGTAAATTCCACATACATTGACTTTTCTTAGTAAATTGTTATTTATAGGAATTGAATTGATGAGTGTTGGAAATAGTACCAACTTCAGATTGCTGCAGAGTTCTATGGACATTTTTTATGAGATTTCCTTATTGCACAGTCGTATCAGTATGTTGATGAAATTATATGCACAAAATGTTTTATAACGTTAAAAAAGCGGTAATCAAACGTAGATCATAGTATCTTGAAAATATGATTTAAAAAAATGATTTCAACTAATATTTCTCAGAAAATACTGTAAGAAAATACAAGAAGTTAATCCTCCCGAGGAAGGTATAGGAAAGTAGCGGAAGCCTTGAGATCATCTATTTTTACCCTTTTATCTCACTTTTTAACCCCCCCCCCTTCTTCTCCAATTTTTTAAATCGAAAAATTGATTTTCTTGAACATAATATTTAGAAAGTGTAAAAGAACTCGAATGACATATGACATGTGTTGCCATAGTTCTAAAGACCAAGTAACTGCCATCCCCACAAATCCGACCCCATTGAGACAATTTGGCCCAAACCTCATAGCAATGTTGATCTTGGTTAGAGGAATCTGCATACCAAATTTCACTCCTTTATATGCAAAAATACGCGTATAATTTCCGCCCGCCGAAACTCCGAATCCAGTGGGCCAATCAAAACCAAACTAAATAGTGAAGGTGCACAAGCCCATAGTAAGCTACTTTCCGAATTCCAACCTTCTACCTCAAAAAATGCGAAAATTATGAAGGGGCGGACGGACAGACAGACGGACGTTGTGAAAACAATAAGTAGCTCCTTTCTTCCACTACTTATTATACTGTAATTCTTTTATCCTTGCTGAGTTTTGATTGCAGTAATTGTTTTTGTTGTCATTAGGAAATAGTTAACGTGATTTAATTAATGTTTGTTTTAATTCCTTATACAGTTATAACATAATGGGCATTCCTTTATAATAATGTATTTAATGGTCATGTTCATTTTATCTTTATTTAAGCATAATCCTCGATCAGAATACTACTTAGATACATAAATCATGCTATTGAGGGTCATTTCGTGAGTATAGAAATTTCAGTTCAAAAGTGCCCAATTAAATGTTTCTTGTTCTATTTTCACCAGATTAAATCTATATATTTTTCTCATCAATTTTGCTTACATTTTTTTTGGAAGGTAAAACCCATCTCGCCAGTTCGTTTGCGCTTTCTCTGTCTTTTTTATTCTTTTACAATCTCTTCTCATTACTCATTGCTTGGCACCTTCTATTATTCACGGGAGGTCGACCGCCGATATTAACAGACGGACGTGCCTGACTGCCTATCGCCGTCTATTGACATGACACCCTAAAACAAATTAATGAATATCACCTGGCAATTTATCAAGACATTAATCAGCAAGCATAAAAATTAAAAAGAGAAGGATAATCTTCAGAGTTTATTAATGTTAAGCCATATAGCATTGCCTTAAAAACGGAGAATACAAACATCATAATAAAGGTTGCATTCGATTGCCAATTTAAACGTTAGAAATTAATGATTGATAACTAACGTATAGGACCGTCAGAAAAGTAAAGATCAAACCAAAATGGAAACTATCTTAATCATTATTGCTATTTAATTTTTTTGTCCACTTTTACATGAAATTTTAATGCAATTTAAAGAAAAAAAAGTAATCCTTTACTCCAGGTTTCATTCTATACTTATTTCTTGTTACGCAATTTACAATCTAAAATTCTCCTGCCAGTAGTTAGCAATTGCATAATTTAAAGTAAAGCTGGTATTTTTTAAACTGTTGTTAAAATTCTTATGTAATAGTTTAGAAATAAATTACAAGCCAAATGCTGAAATAGATGGTGTCAATGGTAATAAAATACTTACAATTTTGAAAAAAAAAATCAATATAAACATCCAGATGCCAATATAATTTCTTAACTAAAATTAAAATTTTTTAACTATTTCGCAACCTCTAATATAAGAGTGCGGGGGGAGTTATCATGATTGCAAAACTGTCCAATATGACATCATGATGAAAATTGGAAACGTTTCAAGGATTTATTTCAACCATTAAGAAAAGTAGTTTTCACCCGAATTTTTCGGAGATTTGTTTTCGTTTCAGTGGGTGGGAGAGCGTGATTTAAACATTAAATAAGGATTTCTAATTTTCATTATTCATTATGTAATTTCTTATGCCATCAAAAACATTTCATGTAAAAGATGTAGCCAAGTCTCGTGACTCTTTACCGCCAAATTTAGAGCTCTTAGTAGAGGAAAAGGTGGTATCGTTGCCCTTTGATAAATTGTCCCTCCCTCAGCTCAATAAATCAACTATTAATGTCATCTAGGAAGCGGGTGGAATATCCAATAAAACAATAACTAGTTGCAAAATTTAAGGTATAGACATCGCTTTCTGTTGATTCATCTGTCGGTAAAGGATGGTAATGACGAAAGTTTTTCTTGCCCAATATTTATTTGTTTTAATTAATATAGAAATGTGCCAAAGATACTGTGATTGTAATATACTGGATGTAACAAAAAGATCGGGACAGTGGACTATCTCCTTGAGAGTGGGGGAGGGAGCAACTTTGAAATCTTAAACAGGAACCCCTATTTTTTGTTGAAGATTCGAATTCTACGGGAAAAAATACGAAACTTTTACCTGAAACTTTTTTTAATTCGTTACAGATGGCGCTGTAATTGCGAAAAATTCCTATTTTTACGATTCTCTCGAAAATTCACTTCTCACCAAAAGATAAATAAGAGACGATTTGAATAATTCGGAAAATTTGAAGAATTCGAAACACACTTCCAAAGTCTACTTCGGAACGCTGAGATCAATTCCAATGTTAAAGATGGTCACTCATGTGCGAAACGTCGATTTCTTGATTATAAAGTTGAATTTCAATTATCCCTCATTATCATATGTTGTAAATAAAAAATCAGAAATTGTGTTACATATACACAAATGTAATGACCTACCTTTCTGAACAAGAAAAAAAGAAGTATCCTGATGATGCGAGGATGGGGCGATCGTCACAGGTCGTACGCTGAAGTAAGGGCACTAACGAAAATTTTCGTAGTCAAACAATCCTATTTCAAGATCCACTTTCGAGCGCAACGTGAGGTGCTTCCAGGAAACGGAAAGTGTCAAACACCGTGAAATTCCTGGTCGACAAAATCATCGACTTCTGAGGAAAAACAACTTGACTTTGCATTGTCATAGACTGACGATCCTCACCTCAGTACCCGTAAAGCTGCTTAAATACATGACATCAGTCACATGGCAGTGGACAGAATTTTAAAGAAAATAAAGTTTCACCCTTACAAAATTCATCTGATACACAGTTGAATGAAGATGATTTTGATCGCAGTATGGATTTTTGTGAACAAGTGAAGAGAAGAATTGATGACGATCCCACCTTTCTCATCAGCATTATTTTTTCCGATGAAGCCATTTTTGAACTATCCAGTCACGTCAACAGAAAAAACTGCAGATTTTGGTCTAATAGTAATCCCAACTGGTTGCTTGAAGCTCAGACGCAATACCCTAAAAAATTGAACATCTGGGCGGGAGTGGTGAAGAATGCTATAATTGGTCCATTTTTCATCGACGGAAATTTGAATGCTGCGAAGTATGAGGATATGCTGCGGAATCAAGTATTTCCAGCAATCAGAGAGATTACAGAGGATAACTTTGACAATACATATCGAATCTCCACAATCAATTTATTTATAAAAATTGAGAAAAAACCCAACAATGAAAAAGAAAACTTAAAAAATAATAATGAATATTAAAAAAACACCCTACCCCTTCCCTGTTAAAATGGAACTTATCCACTTAGGAGCAATGGTTTTTAATTTAACATTCCAATATAAAACATTTATTCCAATTTAAAAATATGTAACAGGAAAGGGGTAGCGTGTTTTTAGAGTTTTAGCATCATCTAAAACCCTATTAACGACGGTACAGATGTATGTAGCATGTATGTCAGACGCCATAACTTTTGAAAGGATTAACCTAGAGGCTTGAAATTTTCTACACACGTAGGCCCTATACAGAGGACGGAGCGAAAAATATAGCGAATCCTCTTGGATGGCCCGGGGCCCTCAGGGGCCACTTGTAGGAATTCCATGGTTCCTTTTTTATGTTTTGAACAAAGAGGGCAAACATCCTGAAATTTCGTAAATTTGTAGTGCGGTTCTAAAAAAATAAAACCAATATACAAGAAAAGTGATATAAGCCACTAGGGCCCCGCCGGAGGTCCCGAGGCCCCAAATACAATTGAAGCTAAAACATTTGAACGGAATGACCTAGGAACCTGAACTTATGTATATCTATAGTGTGGTACTAAAAAAAATATAGCAAATATACAAGAAATGTGATGTAGGTTTATAGGGCACGCCAGAAGACCCCGAGGCCTGAAATACAAATCAAGTTATAACTTTTGAACGGAAAGGTCTAGAAACCTGAAATTTTGTATATTTTTAGTTTGGTACTAAAAATATAGCCAATATAGAAGCTAACATTTACGTGTCCCAAACGGTTAGGTCCACTTTACCAAAACTAGAATAAATTAAATAAAAAATTATAAGATTTCTGCACTTTCATAGTTGTCAATAATGTATTTTACCATTTTTAGGGTTTTAGCATCATAATTAGTACCACACAAGTGTTATAGCCAGGGGCCTCGAGGCACCAAATGTTTTTGAACGGAAAGGCCTAGGAACCTGAAATTTTGTATATTCATAGTGTGGTACTAAAAAAAATATTATAAATATACAAAAAAGTAATATAGGCCCCAGCAGAGCCCCACAGGCCCTAAACACAAGCAAGGCTACAACTTTTAAACGAAAAGGTCTAGAAATCTGAAATTTTGATTACTTATAGAAAATTACTTAAAAAATTAGCTAATATACACTAAAAACTGGTATAAGGCTCTTGGGTCTCGACAGGGGTCCTGAGCCTCCAGTCACAAATCAAGCTATAACTTTTGAACCGAAGTCCAGAAATCTGAATTCTTGCATTTTTTGGTATGCTACTTAAAATTTTAGCTCTTATACACTAAAGCGTATATAGTCCTCTGGGGATCTGGCAGGGGCCCTAAAACACAAACAGAGCTATAATGTTTGAACGAAAAGGCTTAGAAATCTGAAAATTTGGATACTTATAGTAGTTTACTAAAAAATTAAGCTAATATACACGAAAAACTGGTATAAGGCTCTTAAGTCTCCACAGGGGCCCTGAAGCCAAATCACAAGTCAGCTCTAACATTTGAATAATAAAAAGCCCTAAGAACTTGAAGTTTTATATTTTTACAGTGCGTTACTTATAAATTTTAGACAATATACAAGGAGACTGGTATAGGCCTCGGAGCCCCTGACGGCCTCAAATACAATTGAAGCTATAAAATTTGAACGGAAAGGCCTACGGTCTTGAAATTTTGTTTAATCATAGTGTGGTATTTAAAAATTTAACTAATCTATATTAAAAATTCTATAAGTCTCTTGGCAGGGGCCTTGCAGCCTCAATCTCAAATCAAGGTATAAATTTAAAACCAGAAGTCCAGAAACCTGAAATGTTTTATATTTATAATGTGTTGCTTAAAATTTTAGCTATTACACATTAAAATTGATATATTCCTCTGAGGCCTCGGCAGGGGCCGCGAGGCTCCAAATACAAATCAAATTATAACTTTTGTACGAAAAGGCCTAAGAACCTGAAATTTTGTATTTGTGCCCCTCCACTTATTATAGTCACGATCCGCTACTGCTCGTAACATTTTGATGCTAAAACCCTTTTATCGATGGATAACGATGCCTTAACTAATTTTTTAATATTCATTATTATTTTTTTAAGTTTTCTTTTTCATTCTTGGGTTTTTTTCTCAATTTTTATAAATAAATTGATTGTGGAGATTCGATATTCTAGAAATTATTCCCCCAACGTTATTGTATTTAAATTTGACAATACATGGTTTCAGCAAGATGGTGCAGGACCGACTTTGCTTTAATTGTTCAACTTGTTGTGAACATGCAATTCCCTGAATGATATATTAGAAGAAGAGGCGAAATTGAGTTGGCAGCTCGTAGTCCTGACTTGTCCCCATTGGACTACTTTCTCTGGAGTTACCTAAAAAGCCGTGTCTACAAAACGAAGCCAACCACACTAGATAATCTTCGACAAAGGACCATTGAGAAAACTGCATTTATTGAGCCCAATTTCATTAGAAATGCTGTAGCCGGATTTTACCATCGAACAGGACATTGTCAGACCCAACAAGGTGCGCAGTACGAGCTCTTACTATAAAACATTCGATATTTGCAAATGTCTTAGGCAACGAATAGCACCCCGATGATGAGAGGCGAGGGGACTCACCTCAATAAAGCACCCCGAAGGGAACAGAAAACTACAATGTATGTCCACGTCGTTGCCCCTGGGTTGCACTAAAAGTAGTTAATTTATGTACCGTTTTAATACTTTGGAATATGAAAACTTCAAATCAGCGTACACTACAAATCTTCAGTAAAAAGTAAGGGTTCTCATTCAAAATTTTGAATATGCTTCTCCCCCCTCTCACCCTTGACCCACAAGTGAGCGCGGGGGAGGGCTTGACAATAGTTCAATTGTACAAAGTGCTGTGCTGTTCAGGTATCTACGAGAACACAAATATGGAGGGGTTAAAGGTATCCAGAAAAGGATGTTACTGCTGTGCGGATGCATGGTCGTCTTCCAGAAAAATGTTATTTAATATTATGGGACTGAAGTATTGAAAAAATTGAATTCCCAATGAACGAAATTATTTAGCGCTTTGTTGTCATTATTATCATATTAAACACTTATCAATCCGCTGTTGGATGTATATCTCTTCCAAACGTTTCTGATATGCACTATCCTGGGCTTTACTTTTGCGGTTGACCCCACCTAGTTTCTGATGTCGTCGGTCCATCTGATATGGGAGGGAGGGGGGCGTCGTGGTCTTTTAAAATTCCGTGGGTGTCAGTCGAGAATGGTCTTTTAATCTATTGTCTTCTCGTCTGGCAATGTGTTCGGCCCATTACCATTTAAAACGTCATACAGGGTGATTCAGTCAATTTCTGACCATTTCACTCGAATGACGTGCATTAGGGATAAACAATTGAAAGAATATGAGCGCCATATCGAATTTCTAAATAGTTGGAGTTTGTATTGTTGCAACGGCGCTGCATGAAAATCGTATTGTTGAAAAATGGCGCCCGCTTTATCAACAGAGCAGAAATGCAAGGTTGTCGAATGGTATTTCGAGACAAAATCACCTGTAATCGTGCAAAGAAAGTTCCGGAAGGAGTATAAGTGTCGAGACGCACCAGGCAGGCAAGCAATCATGGATTTTGTGAAGCAATTTCGTGCCACTGGATGTGTTAAAGGCAAGAAAAAAGGCGGAAGCGAAGCTCGTGTTCTAACGGCCGATGTTGTCGAAAATGTTCGCACAAAGTTGGTCGATTCCCCTACCAAAAAATCTGTTCGCCGCCTATCCATTGAAGAAGGGCTGTCGTATACCACGACGTTCCCGTATAAGATCCATGTTTATAAGGAGTTAACAGACACTGGGAGACAGAAGCGACAACAATTTGCGATGGAGTTTGGAGCAGAAATGGAAGCCAATCAGGACATTGTGGACAACCTGTGGGTATCAGATGAGGCCTTCTTCCATCTGTCAGGTGACGTTAACAAACACAACGTTCGTTTTTGGGGTTCCTAGCACCCCTCATGAGATTCATAAGTCACCTCTTCATCCACGAAAGGTTATGGCTTGGTGCGCGATTTCCAAAAGAGGCATCATTGGTCCGTTCTTTTTTGAGGGCACCGTAACGTCACAGGCTTACCTTAACATGTTGGAAACCTTCTTCATCCCCGAGCTGCAAAGGAGGCGTATACCGCTTCGACATCAATGGTTCCAACAGGATGGGGCTAGGCCTCATATCACTAATGAAGTGCTAGACTTTCTCAATCAGAAATTCGGAAATCGTGTCATTTCAAACAGGTTTCCAGATCGATTCGGAGGTGGCTTTCTTTGGCCCCCTACGAGTCCTGACCTAAACCCATGTGATTTTTATCTCTGGGGGTTCCTTAAAGACACTGTGTTCACTACAGCACCAAGAACCCTAGACCAGCTGCGACAAAGCATCGTGGATGCAGAAATCCTGGATAGAGTTATGAACAACTTCACCATTCGGCTGCGAGCAGTTCAAAACGTTCTTGGTGGCCACATTGAGCATATCATCAAGACTTTTCCACGGGAATAAAAACTCCGAACTGCCTAAAATATCATACTGAAATGCTAAGTTTGTAAACATTAATGGGTCAATAAATCATAGTACTGAAATGGTCAGAAATTGACTGAATCACCTTGTATGACATCGAACGCTTTTGTTTGTTCTCGGTTCTAAGTGGTCCGGTTTTTGTCCCTCCTTGTGATGCAGTACATCGTTCCATGCTTCTTTTGGTTATTTGTAATCGTTGGATGGCCTTTCTGTTTAGTGTCTATGTTTCTTCTCTATAGGGGCATCTTTGGATTAAACTACTTTTTATGAAGATGCTGCGTCCTATTCTGATTAGTCTGTTGATTTCGCTCATCATACAGAGTAATTCAAATGAATGGTATGAAAAGTAAACATACCGACCACTGTACTATTATAACAATGTCAACAGTACGTCCAACGATAGCACATAAATGTTTAACAGGTTTGCAAATTCGGAAAAAAGTTATAGACCAATATTTATTATATAATTAACAGTAATCCAACCTTCATTGTCTTATTTCACAAAAACCGAAATAACATGAAAGGTTAACTCTTCAAGTTTCTACGGACATTCACAGATTTTGAGCCCTTGTGGTACGGTAGACGTCTAGACCAGCAGTTTTCAACATTTTCAAAAATGCGTGCCACTCAAACAAATTAACTAACAAAAAAATTGTCAACGACCCTTTCCAATAACCGCTGGTTTAGACGATAATTCAGTTTTTGCCACATTCGTACCAACAACTACAGTGAAAACAAGGTTACAGTCTATTTTAACAGTAGTTTAACAGCCAATCACAATTACGATGGAAATTAACATGATTGGACTGAAAAGCCAACCAATCGTGTTATTACTAAACTGTGAAAAAAAAACTTGGCTGAAATTATTTATCTTTATTTTTAATAATTAATTGAAATAATTTAGAAAATCCTATTGGTCCAGAATCTTGATTCAAACAACTTTTGTATTTCCAATGTTTCACAGGCATCTAATAAGGCTTTATTGTCTAATCCCTGCGGATTAGCTTGAATTCTTCTTTTGCTATTTGGTGTTTCTTCCAGGACATGCTTGGCAATCGCTGATTTTTCGGGTCTGTAATATTTAATATGGGCCAAGTGATCCTTCATCATGACTTCCACAGGGCGTTTCGACTGATCCCGATAGATGGCGTCACACGAACTGCAACGCCATTCGTAGATACTAGGCCGTAAGTTGGGTTTACCTTGATCCTGGATAACCCTAAAGACATCTTCAGACAATTTGGATTTCTGTAAGATAAGTCAAACTCATAATCTTTAAAAATTCCTTTCAATCCTTTAGATAGTTTTGTTTGAAAGACAAGGTAATAAATTTCTTTTTGTCTTTTATGGAGACGAGATTGGACGATTCTGCCATTAAAAGTTTGAGTTTTCATTTTACTAATAAATCTTCTTCTTTGTAACCGTTCTTCTTGGCAATTATTTTGATGTTATTAATTTCTTTATTGAAATCGGTTTCTTTCAGTGGAATCCTCAATGCACGATAATGAGGAACGTGAAAACAGAGATTTTCTGACTCCAACTATGGTTTGATTGGTTATGAATATAAACTCCGGTATTTGTTTCTTTTCTGTAAATGTCGAAAGACAAGGTGTTGCCATTTCTGCTAATTTTTAGATCAAGGAATGGGATCGAGCCATTAAATTCTTTTTCCACAGTAAATTTAACAGTCGGAAAATGATTACGGTCTGTCCCAAAAGTTTAGAATAGTTTGATATTTACTAAGAGGTCATTTTTAAAAGTTTTTAAACTGATTTACTCAAACATTTTTCTTTTATTCTGACACAGATAGTTAAGCTGCCATCTACATTACAACAAAAAACAACTAAAAATAACAGTCGTACACATAAAGGATGTTGTTTTTTTAACAACATTTTGATAAAGATTATGTCCCAAAAGTTTAGAATACAACCAAAACTGTCCCGAAAGTTTAGAATACTAATTTGTGTTGTTTTTTAAAAATATTCAAATTTCTGGATCAATTTAATACATTATACCCCTATCCTTGATTGAATTCACGTTACCTGACCCATAAAAATTACAATTACTCTTTCTCATCTACATACTCTGAAATCAGACTGCGCTAAAGTTGCTACTGTCTAACATAGG
>JAHWFO010008373.1:345441-369582 GCA_023313115.1 Rhysida immarginata
AGATCGTGTGTCAATTAATTATTAAAAATAAAGATAAACAATTTCAGCCAAGTTTTCTTCCTCAGTTTAGTAATAACACGATTGGCTGGCTTTTCAGCCCAATCATGTTAATTTTCATCGTAATTGTGATTGGCTGTTACTACTGTTAAAAATAGACTAACTTTGTCTTCACTGTAATTCTTGCTGAACGATGACCACAGTGTGGTTGAAATCTACATTCAGTTAGTTTAACAAGTCTTATGTGGTACAAGAGGCTGTTTGTCTCCTTTCATAGTACGAGGGCGTTTTGAAAAGTAATGCCTTCATGGCTGTGACTTTTTTATTTGGTAACCGATTTTCAAAATCCATTTTGTATGTGATACTTATATTTATCCTCTATGTAATGCACTATTCGCTTTTTGACATAGTCCCCATCCCTTTCCACGCATTGCGTCAACGCGTGACTAGTTGGGTGAACCCGTCGGAGAGGAATTCCGGAGTTGTTGTCGACACCAGGATTGAATGGCAGCGTTTACCTCGCCGTCAGACCAACTCATGTCCCTTAAGGTGGTCTTTCTTCTTTGGGAAGTGGCAAGGTGCAAAGTCTTTCATCTTTGAACTGTAGGCGCTGCAACACCTCTTGTGTATGGCGACTCGTGTGCGGGCGGACGTTATCGTACTCCAGAAGAGAGTCCAAAGCTTCCATTCAATCTTGGTGTCGACAACACTCCCAGAATTCCTCTCCGACTGGTTCACCCAACTAGCCATGCATTGGCGCAATGCTTGGAAAGGGATGGGGACTATGTCGAAAAAGTGAATTGTGCATTACATAGAAGACAAACGTAAATATCAGGTACAAAAAGAATTTTGAAAATCGGTTACCAAATAAAAAAGCTACAGCCATGAAGACATTACTTTTCAAAACGCCCTCGTATATTTCTTGTTCATCATGAAGCAATCAATTTTGCTGATTTCCCAATGCAGGCTTCCAAGTCCCAAGTTCATTTTTCAGTCCCAAAAAGGAATTCATTATTTAGAACTGTTCATTTACAGCAAATTCTACTAACGTATTTTCTCTCTTGTTCCTGTCACCGTATCCAAGTTATCAATAATTTTTTTGTTCATTGTATTAACTTCATAAAATTCTTCGGCCAAGGAAAAACGCTCTTGAGCGTTGGAGACAGTTGAATCTAAGTACAATTAAATGAATTCTTGTAACTACGTTTTGCTCTATCACCACCGCTTTCTAAATCAAAAAACCTACATCTAATGATTTCACTTATCAGTAATACATAATTTTTTTTGGAAATATGTTAATATCGAATAGAGATAATCCGGGATAATCGTTATATTTAAAAACAATTTTTTTTCTCCTCAATTACTTATTTCTTATATAACTAAAAAAAATTTTTTCGAATGTATTTGTTCTACGCATCAAATTTACACATCAATTTTCTGTACAATCAAAGTTACTATACTGGATAATGTGATGCAATATCTTCCTTCTTGTTTTTTTTTTTTGTTGTTGGTTTTTTTTAATTTTTTTCGGTTATAGGAATACCTCAACGACTTTATATATGAACCCGTGCAAAAGGATAGAAAATTGTAAACATTGCTGATATTCAAGGAAAGTAGCGCTCCCTACAAGATTACTCAACGTACTTAAAAAGAAAACGATATCGCACAATTTCCGTCGACAAGTTCCTTCGTCGCAATTTTCGATCCTTGATAGGAAGGGGTAAGGGGTGCAGCCTCTTTTCCCCTTGGCTGCGCCCCTGTCCTGAGACGAACAAACAAACATAGATGGATTTTCCTTTGGAACATGTTGTCATGTATTCCGTTCTTATATGAACGAGAAGCTGAGTGATGCCGCAGGAGTAGTCGATAGCTAGACTTCGCCTGAAGTCATTCCTAAAGCCATAAGAAGATTTGTTTCGCCGATAGATGGCGTAATCTGCTTTATTGCTTATTTTTATTCATATAATTATTTTCTAATGCCGTTGCCAATTTTGTACAATCAACTTTATTGAAATCTTTCTAAAATAGGATAATACACACCCGAGGTTCCACTTCATAAGACGTTTCCTGACTTCCCCGAATAATCCGGCCACGATCGTGCTGTTAATTTAATATTTTTTACGTCTAACAATAAGTAATTTTTGTCTGTTTGATTTTCGATAATTTGTCGTAATTACAGCATTAAGAAATTCAGGTGTTAAAAAATCAGATAAATGCCAGGTTGGTTAAAATTAGCTGTGGGCAACCACGCCGAACGTCCAATGATGGAGAGAATTATGGACGCTGTTATTCACTGGCATGGCACGTTGTGATTTTTTTTCCACGTAAATTTCTGAATAAAGAAGACGTAAAAATAAGATAATTTATTTAATTACTAACTAGACTCCATACATTATTATATTCAAGTCATGATCGCGACCGGGTTGCCGATAGATGTTAGGAGCGTCTATCTGCATTTTTTATAATCCATCATTAGAACATCTCTGATAGCTACATATTTCGTTTTGCTTCGTCACCCTCTGGCTTGAATCACTTTTCCAGTTTAGTCGGCAGCGACTGCCAGCCGAACTCATCTTTAATACACGGCCATTTAGTTTACATGTTAGAGCCTAAGTTAGCTTGGGGACTCGCTTCCTCTTGCATAGGATATTTCAACATTCGAAATTCCGCTTCAAATGTCTTATTTACTTCAACGGCATTAGAATTTGAGATATTTTAACTTCTTTCGGTAAAGAAATGCTTACATTAATGTTTATAACGAGTAACAT
Organism: Rhysida immarginata; assembly: GCA_023313115.1. Classification (NCBI taxonomy): domain Eukaryota; kingdom Metazoa; phylum Arthropoda; class Chilopoda; order Scolopendromorpha; family Scolopendridae; genus Rhysida; species Rhysida immarginata. Next base: position 348,207 of record JAHWFO010008373.1, read on the forward strand.
GATTATTAACATCAGTAAGTTATAAATAGTATCATCCTGGCGATATTACTCTTAGAAAATCAAATTAATGAAATTATTGATACCTGTCGCGAATTCACTAATAATAGTAATTTACATTCCAAGGCGTTGAATCGTTAAAAGGACAAATTCCAATTTAACTTTAAGATTTGCTGTTCTTATACTTAAGTAAACAATTTTTGCTAAGCATTTTAGGGACAAGGACATTAATATGAAACATTTATTTTACACAAGTTTTCTTACTCTTTTTCGATAAAATTAATACCATTCATTAAGTTTTTTTGTTCATTAAAAATTTCGAAATAAGCTTTAAACAAAATACATGTAAATTATAGAGGACGAGAATGATCCGGGGACACAAGTCACTTTTCGGGGAAAATAGAGAACGAATGATCGTTTAATCTTAGAAGAGAAATAAGAAAAATAAACACCAGATAATTTAAACATTTCAAATTAAATTACATTCAAGAGAATAAGATTTGTTTGACTTCACAATCCGTCCATTCTGAATTCAAGGATGTCGGCCGGTTACATTCATAACATAACTTTTACATGTGTTTACTGACGAACGCTTAGTTTTCAAAATTTTTTTCGCTTAGTTCTTATAGCTCGAATCCCATTTTATTTTGACAGCTACGAACCCATGAAAAGCAAAAGGCAACGGAAGCACGAGTAAATATCACTTTGTAAAGAAAGTATCCGGAAAAAAAAATAAGCATTGTTCTTACTTACTTGCCTGGTCGTGGGTTCGAATCCCGCCGTGGGCATAGATGTTTGTGTTTGTCCCGGGCTGCGTACAGATATAACTTGTGAAAAAGGTGCAAAATGACCTTAGTAGTCGACGCCTAAATTTCTAATAAACCAACCTTACTTACTTACTTACATACTTAATTACTTTCTTTCTTTCTTACTTACTTACTTACTTACTTACTTACTTACTTACTTACTTACTTTTCAAACCCGTTTATCCGTTAAGATCGCGGGGGCAGCAGCCCTACGAGAATATCTTCCGCCATCAGGCGCATATCCTCAATGGTAATACCTAAGCACTTGGTCGTTTAGTGGGAATCTCTTTTTGACCTGAATACGTCTTATGAATCGGGATGCCAATTTGGAAAGAGTGGAGAGTAACGAAATTAAGATAGATTTTGAAACGTTAGAAAATATAAACCTGGCATTGTGTAGACGAGTTGTGCATATACGAGGTCTGTTCAAAAAATACGTAGACTGACGTCATAAAACAAAATATACTTTATTCAGAAGTTACACATCTGGGTCCCCTTCAAAGTACTCTCCTCCCCGACGCACACACTTATCCCAACGGTGTTTCCACTTTTGGAAACAGTCCTGGAACGCTTCTTTTGTGATGTCCTTCAGCGCCTTCGTCGCATTTGCCTTTATGTCGGGAATCGTCTCAAATCTCCTTCCTTTCAAAGGTCTTTTGAGTTTGGGAAACAAGAAGAAGTCACAAGGAGCGAGGTCAGGTGAGTAGGGTGGGTGAGGAAGAACAGTGATCGAGTGTTTGGCCAAAAACTCTCGAGTTCTGAGGGCTGAATGGGCTGGAGCGTTGTCGTGATGAAACAACCAGTCACCTCTCGTCCACATTTCTGGCCTTTTCCACTCGTCCAGTGGCAGTTTTTCCGAGTTTAACACAAAATTTCACAGCAACTCTTTGCTCGTTCAAGTCACTCATTCTAAAAATCCGCCAAACGAAAAAAAACACACTTCACAAACAACCGCGTAGCTAATCAACCAATACTGATATTTGCAATCAAGAAAACTGCCTTGTAATCAGCGGATCTGTCAGAAGATGGCGACAGCAAGCGATTTTGATTGGGACCAACAGGGCCCGCGCAATTCAAACAGTCTACGTATTTTTTGAACAGACTCGTATACAGGTGCTTTTGAAAAGAATGCCGTGAGATACCTAGCGATGTTCTGCACCTTAAAATAAACACAAGTTTCCTCATACGTTTTGTCGAAATTGCATTCCTTAAAAGAGTAAACAGCTCGTGAAGTTTGGTTAAACTCCGCCCATAACATAAACAAAAGCGCATAAAAAAGTAAACGCCACCAGATGTTCCATTAATACGTTTCTGCGAACTGCTTGGGCACTAATGTATTGGCCCTAAACTCAACCACTAGTGCCTGGCACGAAAGAAAAAGGAAACTGGCACATGCGTAAATGAAAAAACTTCGTTCAACCAATCAAAAACGAACAAGAAACGGTGTATTAATTATTCCTGGCATCAGTAATAAGCAATTTCCCGTTTAATTTCCGTTTTTGAGCAGTTGAACGAGGTTTTTTTCATTTCGCAAACGCCAGTTTCCTTTTTCTTTCGTGCCGGGCACTATAGGTATCTCACGACATCCTTTTCAAAAGCACCCTTTATAAGTAGAGTAGGGGTTTATGCGTACGCCAGTATAATCAGTGTTTGTATATTTACAGGTCACTACGAGTAATGAGCACGTTTCTCAGACGTTCAATTCCAGACGACTCATGTACTTTGAGAGCAGGTATTGGACACACGCGTTAAAGGTAAACTCCACACCCAAAACAACTTTGCTTAAAATGAAAGATGAAAATCTCAATAACTATGTAGCATGTATAAAAATTTTCAATTCGAACTCAAAATTGATAAAATACAGGGTGATTATAAAGTCACTATACATTGTGGTGAAAAATCCGTTTTATTGCAGCAATTACAGTATGCATCAACCAGATATCATACCAGGACACATTCTTAGTACATTTCAGTGTGACCCCTTGAATATCCCGACACAGCTCCCAGAACATTGCGCAACATAGCCGGTGTAATATCATCCACCGCGGCTGTAATCCGTTGTTTCAGCTGTGCAATGGTGCGTAATCTTAACCAGGTACACTTTGGACTTGATAAAACCCCACGCAAAGAAATTCACGGGGGTCAAATCTAGGAACCGTGGAGACCACAGTCTTAGCAAGCCCCGACCAATCCATCTGCCTAGGAATGCGCTATTCAGGTAGTCCCGATCGACATTGGCAAAATGGAGTGGTGCATCATCCTGTTGGAACACAACGGTATCCTAAATCCCATCATCTCCAACTGTGCCTCCAGGAATTGCTCCAACATGTCGAGATACACGGTAACATTGATAGTCCCCTCGGCAAACATGAAGGCCCATAGACTTTGACCGTGTTACCCCCAGCCACATAATCACTTTGGGTGCGTTTGGGTGTGCAAATAAATGAAATTCGTTAATGTTTTCACCAAAATGTATAGTGACTTTATAATCACCCTGTACATAAAACACTTTCATTTTTTCCCTCCCCCTGCGATTGACAGTGTCGACATATTTCGGCAACTGTTACGTCACAAGTTGCCGAGAAGTGCGAAGGAGTTTCGAATTCGTGATGTCACACATTGAACGCTATCGGTTAGTTAATAGTCAGTTTGGCATCGCAATGGACTATGAATATGAAATAAGACCGATAGTGACGACTGCGATTTTGATAACAGTGACAGCGATATACAAGGACCGTTAGCAGAATTAAATGCTACTGCAACTTCTGCGATATACAGCCCTATGCATTAAACCGTGAAACGGGATCTTCTGCTTGCCGCGTCGGCGTGTGCACATTAGGACGACATGTGCTCTACATAACAGATAGGCCTACCTCATTCCTTCGGCGTTAGCACATGCTGCTGCGGACGTTGTTCTTGAAGAACGCCAGGCCCGTTTAGAAGTGGAAGAGCATCTAGTTCCACCTTATACGTGATCTAGTTTCAGCGAGTTTCTTGTTTAAATTGATACTGAATTTAAAACGGCGGATGCGCAGACAAAGCAAGAGCTTCAGAATGAGCACACGATGCTGTTTGGAGTTGGATACCAGTTCCCTCGCTGTCAAAAACTAACCCACTGTTTTTTAATCGATTCTGATTGTGGAAATCTATGAAACGTGAAATTTCTATCCGACTGTCTATTTACACATCCAAATAGAGAAGAAATTGAAGGCATACTGACATAAAACAGGTTAGCAAATCTTACGATATGTAGAATCGTTCTAAGTGAAACAAGAAAGCGACTAGAATCTCGTCGACGAAATTCCCCGAGGTTCTCGCGGCAGGAAGTGACGCCTTGTTCCGCCGTGTTCTCTGGAGAAGAGGATGGAAGAACCCACGTCAATTTTTAATTTTCCAAGGCATTTTCTTAATAAAATATTAGGAAAAATCGAAAAATTTTGAATGGATTAATGTTATGATGCAAAAAAAAATAAAGTCGATTTTTTTCCGTGGAGTTTACCTATAACCAATTTGAATAAAATAAAATTCAATTTGTGCAGAAAATAGTGAAGCACGTTTAAAAATTTTTTAAAAAGTTTACGATATAACAACCGTCAGACGAAATTACAAAGAATAGTGCAAAAATTGACAATGTCGAAGCATATGGCGAATTTATACAATCGGAATTGCAGGAAACGACGATTAGAAGAAAGAACAGCTTGTGACGATCCCAAAAAGGTGCCACTCACCGATGCCAAACGGACTCTGCAGAGAGAGGAAGAAAGGTAAGATGGCGGATGTCGCCCGGGCTAGTACGAGTGCAGGCATTACTGACAATGATATGATTTCCAGCGATTAGGCCATGGACGTCGATGCTTCCGATGAGACTCTTGTTGTCTCCACCGTCGTCGACCGTGCATCGCCGGAAGAGTTGTCAGTGCGTAAGTTGTGTGAAGCGAGATGGGCGACGAGTAATATTCGCTTCAAGATGTTTACCAACAACGAGTTCGGGTTGGAATGCAATGGTGCGATCGCTTGTGGTTCGACAGAGATCTAACGAAGGCAATTGAAAAGCACATTGAGGTTTTGCGTTCACCCTTCTCCGATGGTTTAGACACGTAGAAAGAGTTTCGGCTGTGCGGTACATGCAAGCATTCGTTAAATCGCGGCAAACTTTTTCGAAAACAACGGCTTCGTTTACCCGCCCAAGCTCTAAGGGGGTCTACGGCTCGACCCGGTGAGTGAGCACCTGATATCGGTGATACTGCCATTTATGCACGATATAAATTACATTCTTTTAATTCTTTTCAATTCAATTTTTGACGCATTGAAAAAAAACTTGCGTCCGTGTCCCGATACAGCCTACCAAATTTTTTCGGATGAGGGTTTTTTTTTTCTGTTTTTTTTTTTTTTTTGTATTTTTTTCCTTGATGTTTTTGATTTTTCGGTTTCTGCATATTTTGATCTTCCACAAAAACTTTTGATGGCGTAAAAACTGTCATGGTGGCTACAAATTTCTCTAATTTTTTTTTCTTTCAACACTCCGGCATAAGAACGATGAGAGTAGTTCACCATGTAGTTTAGTCACTTAGTTATTGGCCGACCAACCGGCTTGGAAAAGAGCAAGTACCTAGGAAGACCAATTTGCGGCATCCGGTTCATGTGACTATACCAATGCAACCTCTCAAAACAGAGAAGTAATGCTCAACACCTAAAGACTCCCTGAACATATCTAGTAGGGTAACATTTGCCACACCTCACAGGAATCTCATTTCCGTCGCTTGCACCCACGTTCGCACTCTTTCGGTCATTACTCAAGACTCATCACCATAGTTGAGAACGAGGACAAAGATATATTTGAAAATAACTTACCTGGTAGTCCAAGTATTCACCATTCGTAGTTAGGACTCCGTTCCATCGATCGATGAATTTATATATTCCATCACAATAGAAATCTGGGTTAATGGGACGTGAAGAATTCGTCCAGACAGCGTTTCACTTCAGCATCATTGGCAAAGTTTTTCTGCAGCAAGAAAATTGGACAGAATGCAGAACAAATGAAAATCTGATAGAACAAGATCCGAGGAATAAGGAGGGGAGGAAAAAGTTCCCAATTTAGAGTTTGCAATTTTTCTTGGGTCCTTAAAGCAATATGTGGTAGAGCGTTGTCTGTTCGCGTGTCCATTAAGGGGTGCTGGGCCCTTTATTTTCAATTCAGAAAGTAATAAGTCCAACTACTCGATGTAAAAGTATGCTGGTATTGTATGGTTAGGTATTGTATGGTTACGCGATAAACGTTCATAGTGGATTACACTGCGACAATCCCATCAGCAACTGTGCATTACCTTGGTTTTCCATAACGGGGTGGCTTAGCAACGTCCTGTGGAGATTGTCCACGTTTCGTCCATATGCTTTTTCCTGTGACATTCACGTATGTGATATGACCCACTTTTCATCACCTGTAGCCAACCGATGCAAAAAGACTTCACACGTTTTTCCGGATAATTTTTTTACAAACTGATATTATAGGCATCGCTTTGTTGGAAAAAATCACTCAAATGGACATTCTATTCCGCAAATAATGGTAGCATATAAATTTCTATGAGGTTTTTGGAGCTTCACCCCGTAACCAATCTTCATTTCCTCATTCTGAATTGCTGAACTATCTGTTGCACACCTCGCATACCTCTAGTGCCTATAAGCTATTGCAGGTCAAATTAGACGTCCTTAATTTCTGCCATTGCAATATAAACATTCCCAAATCTTATGTTTTGACAAACCTCTCGTGCCCTTTTTCCAATACAGAAGCCCCGTTCAACGCCCCCCCCGCCCCAAAAAAAACCTACTGTATAAGACGGGCGTTCAAATTTGTCCTGGACTTTATTTTTTATAAAATCAGGAAACTACAAAAAAAAACACACCCACCAGTTATTTCTCAAAGAACTCTGCTTGCTTCTCTACACATTTTTTTCAGCATTCTGAGAGCATCTGGATACCGGCTCTGTAGAAATCTTCAGGCTGATATTGAAACCACGTCAGGACTGCCTTTTTCACTTCCTCATTGGAGCCAAACCTCTGCCCTCCCAAGAACTTTTTCAATGGTCCAAAAAGGTGGTAGTCGCAAGGGGAGAGATCCAGGCTGTGTGGAGATAATGGTAAGATGTCCCATTTGGGTTCCGTCAGTGTGTCCGTAGTCAGATTGGCTGTATGTGGTCTGGCATTGTCTTGCAGAAAACAAACACCATTGGTAAAGAGTCCTGGTCGCTTTTTCCCAAGTGCCGGCTTCAGGGACGTCCTCAAAATCTCATTGTAATAGGGTGCATTTATGGTTCGACGTTCTTCCAGAAAATTGCCATGAATGATACCAGAATACAGTCGCCATCACTTCCGTCGCCGACGGTGTCATCTTGAATTTCTTGAGTCGCCACTCCATACTCGCACACTTGCTTTCAGGAGTATGGTGATGAATCCATGTCTCGTCGGTGGTCACAACCCGCCTTAGGAAGCTGTCACATTCCCTATCATATCGTTGAAGCAGTATGGAACAGATTTCCACCCGGGTGGTTTGTGATCCTCGGAGAGTTGCTTAGGGACCCATCTGGCACAGATCTGCTGATGTTCAGTATTGAAGCCAATTCTCGGACATGAATCCGCCTGTTGTCTCTTATCAGCTCATTTGTTCGTGCGATGATGCCATCATTGACAGCAGGTGTTGGCCTTGCCTTTCTAGATTTTTCTCGCCCTTCTTCAAACATCAATCGGCTCAACAATCTCATTTGATGCCGTTCTGATATTACCGTAATTTTCGGGAGTAACGCCGCACACGCCGAATTTTTAACTTTTAAGAACAGAAACGCCGCGGCGTTACTCCCGAAAATTACGGTAATTTTTATTTTACATCGAAAGCTAGTATTCTCATTAAATCTCACATCTTCAGTAGAATTGACCTTTCATTTCGAACGTAATTTTTTTCGGGGAAAACTGCCAAACTTGACCTTCGACCCAAAAATACGAACATTTGGGGGGGGGGGACGGACAGAGGGAAAAAACCGGACAGGTGACTCAAAAAACGGACTGTCCAGTCTTTTGGCACCAAGCAAAGACGGATGATCGAGACAAACATGACTCGGTGAACTGTCTTTAAAGTCTCTGATGAATTTCAGATGCTTTCACACTTTCATTGATGATTATTTGTTGTTCCACTTTGGTCGACATATTGCTGTTCGCCATTTTGTTTAAACAAGCAATCGGTTGTCATGGCAACCGGATGAGTGGCGCTGCATTTATATGACAGGTGATAGTTGCCATCCCAACATTGAAAGTTTAGATTTTTACAACAATGAAATTTACAAACAAGAATGATTTTACCGCCAAAGCGGATATAAGGAGCACATTTTCGTGTTATGGATATATAGAATTAACCAACATTTTAAAACACTTTGGAGAAAATAAATAAATAAGAAAACTAAATTGTAAATTACTATTTAAGTAAGCTAATGTATAGAGAGAATTTAAACGAATAAACTTGAAGAACTGAAAGGTAAATGGAGAGTGAAGTTATTCCTCATTTATTTAAAAAAATAAAAGTTCTTTAATTTGTAAGAATTCCCACATAATGTTAAACGAAGTGAGCCTCAATTGCTGAAGCGTTATGTGTAAGCATCTATTATTTTTTCATATTAAATTACTACAGTGTCGCTACTTTATCATCTACTATTGAAGCAAGCGATTAACTACTATTAATTAGCAATATGTATAACAGTAAGTAGTTTTAGATACCATTAAGTCTAACAGCATTATGCTCTTGATATAAATAAACTATGGATAACAATAGATTTAACAACTCGTAAGGAGATGGTTGCTATATTACACGCAATATCTTAGCATTGAAAGTTCTAACAATACTACAGTGTACCATTAGGGCACGTGCCACATAAACCAAAAACCATGATCATTATTTACTCGCTATATTCACTCATTACATGTTGTTACGATTGTTTGATATATTACATGTCATATCTTAACATTGAAAGTTCCAATGGTTCCATACGGTTTCATATGGCACCATTAGGGCACGTGCTACTAAACCAATAACCATTATCGTTATTTACTCGTGATATTCGCTCCTGGCACGTTGTTGCGAGTTGTTTGATATATTACATACCACATCTTAGCATTGAAAGTTCCAATGGTACCGTATGGTATCATATGGCACCATTATGGCACGTGCTACTAAAACAATAACCATGATCATTATTTACTCGCTATATTCACTCATTACATGTTGTTACGAGTTGTTTGATATATTACATGCCACATCTTAGCATTGAAAGTTCCAATAGTACCATATGGTTTCATATGGCACCATTAGGGTACGTGCTACTAAACCAATAACCATTATCGTTATTTACTCGTGATATTCACTCATGGCACGTTGTTGCGAGTTGTTTGATATATTCCATACCACATCTTAGCATTGAAAGTTCCAATGGTACGGTATGGTATCATATGGCACCATTAGGGCACGTGCTACTAAACCAATAACCATGATCATTATTTACTCGCTATATTCACTCATTACATGTTGTTACGATTTGTTTGATATATTACATGCCATATCTTAGCATTGAAATTTCCAATGATACCATATGGCACGTGCTACTAAACAATTACCACTACCATTATTTACGCATTATATTCATTCATGAGACATCCTTGCACGTGCCATTAGACCAATACCTGTTATCACTAGTTACTCTTATATATTCGTTCATGATATGTTGTGAAGATTTGTTTGATATATTACATGCCATGTCTGGTTATAGGAAATTTTTAAGGGGGTATCATAATGGTATCATTAAACCACGTACCATTAGAGCACGTACCTATCCCGGCTATCTCACGTTCGTACTTGTTCGTGCTCTGTCCCGTATTAATGGATTGGTGAAAACAGACTGTGAAAGAGTTAATTCGTTTTCAAGTTATCGTAATAAATACTAAGCTCCCTAGGAATAAAAAAATTCTTTTGATTTAGAGACCGATCTGCCCTTTCAATAATCGTCAAACACGTGAATCCTGCACGCGCACCATCTCATTAACGTTTAGAGCACGCACAGAGCCGAACCCAGGTTTTCAACACGCGTTTTCCCTAATGCGAGGATAATTCGTGTCTTCCAGCAATTCAATATATGCACTCTTTCTACTGCAACGCAATGAACTGTGGGAATTCTGTCTACAGACAGACGGACGGACGGACAGACAGCTGGACAAACCGATCACATAAGCACTTTTCTACTAATAAAGCCCAGGTCAACTTTGAACGCCCCTCGTATCTATTCAACTTCGAAAGCAGTCTTCCAGGAGTCCAACAAAATAAGAGCCTCAAATATTAAAAAACCTTCTTTGTGTCACAAAGAAGAATCTAATAGACTTTAAAATTAAATTCTACTAGCCAAGTACACAATTCAAATGCAAAGAAAATAGCCGTAAGGAACAACAGATGGATCGACACTGTTGAGGAAAAAAAGGAAAACAGAAATCGAAATCAGATAAGATACAGAATGGTATAGCGTTAGCTGTGATGTCAACTAGAGCGTTGGCCAATAGGAGGGCAAGTATGATCAACATCTCCTAGAAAGAAAGCCTGCGCATTGTTATATCTTCATAATTTAGGGCTTATTATTGGTAGGATCAAGATTAACAATGCCGTTTTATGATGATGTAACAATGTATGACGTTTTTTTTTTCCTAAGAAGTGTTGGTATGATGGCGAAGCATAAATTGAGAGGTCTATAAAGGTTAGTCATTTATCATTCTTTTCTTGTCTAGTTGATTAAGTAGTTGGATTTTTATACGTCGAAAACTAATTAATTGCAAGTTTTCATGTTTCCACGTCCGTACTTCAGTAATTTCGAGATGAACTGAAACATTTATTTCCCATCAGGATTCACAGTACACAGCCCGATTAAGAAAACTAGATAGCTAACTCTTAACTCTCTTGCCCACTGAGCCAGTTATTTTTTTCTTTGCTTTACTTTAAAACTTTTCGACACGAACTGCTTGAAAAAGAAATTAATTTCTTCAGATAAAAAAATCAAATGACTCCAAAAATGACGGCTCTTCATGCACAAACACGCAAGATCTACACTAAGTGGATAAAACATATGAAATACACTGTCTACCCAAAAGTAATTGGACACTTTCGATTTTAGACGTGTTGTCGAATATCTAGAAAAATACTTGGGGAATTATCCTGAAACTTCAGGAGTGTAAAGAGTATATTATTGAAGGTTTTGTCCCGAAGGCAAATAGGAAACTAGCAACACATTGAATAAAAAAAAATATTTGGGATCACCCTGTAAAAATAATGCTTGAAATGCGTTGTAACTGTAGCATATGATTATGAGGCTTCTTTTACTTATCTGTGCTCATTTGAATGAGAAAAGGATGTATATTCATGGAGATATGGACCACATGCACGGTCGAGCGGCGCCACCGTCGATTTTGTTTCAAAGCGAGGCTGGGCTGGCAAGCTTTAGTAAGGGTTAAGCTGTACCCATGTGTTGGCAGTACGGTTTGTTAGCATAGCAGCACTTTATTACAAGTAAATTACTGCTGTTTTGAAATGTCAACTAACTGGTCTACGAGTTTAGAGTCTTTACCCAATATTTGCCATGGTGATATTGAAAATTGTTTGGAAAAAACAGTTAAAGCAAATTTTCAAAGTGGATACAAATTTTTTGTGGAGTCTTATATACATGATTATCAAGGTTAGTCAAAATTAAATTAGCAAAAATAAAAATTACTGTGTTGAAATATGTACAATTTAATTCTTTTTATTGTACATTTTGGAAGGTGTTATTTAAACAGGTGACAAGAAAATGATAATCTAAAAACAAAAGTTTAGTAAGTAATGGTAATTTTTTATTATGCATGTGCTTTTGGTGTATGTGTATGCTTAGCTTGAAAAATACATAAAATAAATGCCCACATAAATAATTGGTGGTGGCAAATGCATAGTTTTGTTGTTTGCATACTTGCTTTCTCTCACTAGCAATATTTATTTCCCCACAAAGTAGTGATTTATTGTGACATGCAGTAAACTGTAAACCTTTTTTTAATTAAAATTAATTAAGGTTAATTAAGTTTTGTATTTTATAAAAATAAATATTATTTTTCTTTCCTGTTGCATGTAGATGCAGATTCTAGCATTAATATTAGGGCAAAGTGTTACAGATCAATGAAAAAAAATGATAGCCCTCATGATCATTTGTACATCCAGGCACACAGCAATGTGCCATTTTATATGAGATTAATTATTAGGTTAGCAATAAATAGTGAAAAAGCAAAAATCACAACTCACTAAAATTTCATCGTACTGCCAACACATGGGTACAGCTAAAGCTTGCCAGCCCAGCCTCGCTTTGAAACAAAATCGACGGTGGCGCCGCTCGGCCGTGCATGTGGTCCATAAAGGTTTGTTTAAAAAAAAAAATTCAAAATTTTTTCGTAAGTTTTTTGTTTATAATACGCAGGATTTTCAACCCAATTCAATGTCATTTTCAAAAAACATGATAAACTACAGTAGAGACAACACCCTGCAATCAGAATATAAATTTTGATAAATTATGAACATTTTTAATAAATGTTTGATTGCGCATGCGCAACGTTACCAAAATGTCATTTGCATAGTTTATTAGCTAAATGTATAGAGCTAATCTTATAAAAAGCCCAAGCAAATATCGTGGAAAATTCAGAAAGATATCGCCGATAGAAAGAGTTGAATTTCAGTTGCTCTCGAAAATAAACAAAACGTTGAGACCGGACACCAGTGTCAACTTCTTACGCTGATATGAAGACATATTGACATTATATTCAATATGTAAACCTGTAAATTCAACCTGTTAAGACGTGGGTTTTTTTTCTGAAATCGGATAAAACGTAATTGGCTCAAAAAATTAATAAATTCAATCTAGGAATCTTAAATTATTTACAAGGTGTTTGCAAATTTGTTTTAGTCATGCGAAATTCGATGATGTTCGCGAATTCTGATTTGTTCTCTGGGTGTATAAAAACATGTTCCTTGATAAATGATATTCAAAATATCCATTCTTCATAATCCTATTCATAGCATTTTTAGATCACTCTTGTTAGCATTTAGCATTTTTGTGTTGTTAAGTTTCATTTTATTATCGACATGTCTACATCTCAGAAGAGGAAACGCAACGGTTCTTATGAAAAAATTATACATTTTGGATACTGCATGGAAATCAACCATGAAGAGGACAAAATTGGCAAAGACGTTTAATATATATACAACTCCGTTAAAAATAAAGAAAAAATTAGGCAGCAAGCGGCATTCAGTGGGACTTTAAAGAGGAAGCAAATGCGGCCAGCGACACTTTTGAGGTTTTCAGCGAATGGTTTTCAATCCCGGATAATACGTTGTTTTTGCTCGGTCCCTTGAAACACGTATTATTGAGGTTCGACTGTATTTCAGAAGATTCTATAGGATATAAATTCGGGAAACTTGCGGGCCACCGAATGATCCTGAACTTAGATAAGTTTCTCAAGTCACAATCTTGTTCAAAACGGCCTGCGGGGTAAGCAAAGTTCCTAAGAAGTGTAGTCATTAGTGGGCAACTTCTCATAGCATGCAACATATAAGACCTCTTCAGATACAGGATGACAATTATACGAAAAAAAAAATCTGAACAACTTTGGCGAGATTCAGTTAAAACTTGGCGGTTAAATGCAGGGCATGTTGGGATTATTTTGAGCATGTGCACTCGTATTATTGTTGTTCATTTTTCATTGAAATTTTTAGAAAATGATCTCATCCCTATTATCCAAAGTGACCCACATTTCGAAAAGATGTGGGTCATGCAGGACGGAGCACGATCCCATCGGACCAATAGTGTTTGAAGTCCTGAAAGAGCACTATGGAGAGCGCATTCTGGCTTTGGGGTAGCCAGAGGCCACTGGAATGGGAATCACAATTCTGAAATCAACAATTGTGACTCATTTTTGCGGGGCAATATTAAAAGACAAAGTTTACGCCAATAACTCTGGAACCATCGCTGAGCTCAAAACAACCATTCAGGAGGTCATCGAAAGCATCGATGTCTCGACACTTCAGCGAGTTTTGCAGAATTTTGCTCTTCGTCTGGGCCACATCATAGCCATTGATAGCAAGCGTATCGAACATGTCGTAAACTAAATCCGAATATCTGTATTTAATTTTAATTTAATTTTAATATTTGAATAAAATTTTAAACTCAGTAGTTTTTGAAAATTTGATTTTTTATTTCATATAGCTCAATAATTGTCATGCTGTACATACAAAGGTATTACGTGAACCAAGAAAAGTTACCTAAACTCTCACTGAGACAAACTCTTCTTGATAAAGTAACCTGGCGAGATGGAGCTAGATCCTCATGCATACTATGTCACACCGTTACGCTAGCACCAGATGAATACGACTGAAAACGGGATTCGTCTCACCAAATGACTTGGCGCCACACAGCGTAGACCCAATTTTGAAATACGAGGTACCAGGAAAGGCGCGCTGTCCAATAATGTGACAAGTCAACAGTTTTACATAAGCAGGGTGTCGTCTCCCTTACTCCAGGATATGTAGTTTATACTGACGTTATCCATTCTGGCTTCGAATGCATTGAAGCCAGACGTGATCCAAGTCATCAGTGTCGTGTAGGCAGCTCCCATATGCTCGCGGAGTACGTCATGATTGGTATACTCGCATTATATATTCGATAAGGCTCCCCTCAAAACAGAAAAATAGACTGGAAAATAAAATGAACCATCTGTTTTGCATGAACTGTATCCACGATCAAAACCGCTAATCACCGATCACGGTGTTGTAGATTGCAAATCGCATGTAAGAAACTTGGATAACTCTCTATGACTTTGATCTGGATATGTTCAACAACACAGGGCGTGCCAATTACAACTTCTCATCAACATTCTTTCTAATATTTCTTATCTTTCTGTTTAATGTGCGAAGTAAACACATTAGTTAGAGAAGATCGCGTGACCACAGCTGATATCTTGTTTAACCATCACGCTGTGTGGCGACCTGGAACAACACTCCTTCAAAACACCTGTTGTGGGTTCTTTTCCTTTTTATCTCTTCCACATCTCACCTGATTAGTTGCATACGGAAAGGAGAATTTTTATGTGCTTTATATAGTATTAGGTTAAGTCATACTTCATAATATCATTGAAGTTTTCTAAATTATTTTAACAACTTGTTCACAGTTAACAAAAAAATGTGTTCGTTAATCTGAGGAGGATTAATAAAAATTAGGTTTAAAAAATGAAAGTAGAAAATAAATCTAATATCTGTATGATGTTTGTAAACATTTTAATAGATTCATTCGAAATTGTTAACTCGCAGGAACATGACAATTTCATTAATAATTGCTAAATTAACATGAAACGTAATTAATAACAGCTTTCTAAAGAAAGTCTGAAGACTTGCTTCATGCGTAATGAATAATTTAAAAAAAATTTTATTTCTATTTTAATTTTTTACACTGTTTAAGTAATTTTTATAATTTCAGTCATTTTTACTTATCAGGAAAAACCATTTGCAATTTTCAAATCTCTTCACTATTGAAGCTTTCTTTAATTCGGATCACTATAGCGCTTCATGGATATTATTTACTTTTTCTGTCTGTTATAAGTCAACGCCCCCATATTCTTTTTCATTGACACCATCTCAACGGAAACGGCAAAGAAGACGCTGCATAAAACCGCAGACGACATTACCTTCGAGTTCATTATCATGCATAAATTGGAAACCTTTATGGAAAATTCGATTTGCTTGTTAATGTAACTGTTACGTGCATTCGCATCCTGAATCTACCTCCTACTCCTCTTAATGCTCGATGCGGCCAGCAACGTTTTGGATCACGTGCTCGAGTCATAGCATAATCGCTTTTACAGTTTCTCTAAACTATCTTCTGCAACATCCGTTGCAAATTGTGCGTATGCCTACTCTGATTACATATGTAATAAAACAAATGCTTTGTGGTATTATAATGCTTTCGGAGCATTTATTTAAGAGTTGTTCATTTTCATAATGAAGGAAATAGTGATTAAAATGTAATAGATTAAAAGAAAAAAAAACAAAAAACAATTACCCTTTCAAGGATGCTAACCGAGAATGGCTTCACTGCACCGAGAGCAACAGATATCCATCTTCACGCATTCAATTGACGCTTTCAGCACGCAAAGACAGCATCTGCGAATCAGATTGAAACAGATTTAAACTTTTTCATCATTAAACGAAGAAACATAGAAATAACGTCATATTAAACTTCTTGTTGTATAGTTGAGGTTTGATGTTAACGAATGTGTTCTACGTCACTATTACTGAGATAATACATATTGTTAACTAAATAATGAATAAGCACATCAAAACCCAATATACCTGTCAACATTTCCACGCTGTAAATTGAATACGAGCAGAAAATATTCAACTTAATAAAATGCAAGACTTTTCGGAACTAATAAACTTGTTTTTGTTTCAGTTTATTGTATTAAAAATAAAAGCTAATGGTTGAATTTATTTGATTTATGTTATCGAATATTTATTTGCTGTGAGGCATGTGGACTTTTGCAATGAGGTTGTTTTTAATAGAGTTAATGATGTCGGTGTTCCATTTTGTGGTTATTTTTCTTTTCATTTCATTTTGCTGAGTCTTTCGATCAATTTCATGCACTGGACTAACGGATTTGATGCATTTCAAATTACGCGCAAAAATAGAACTCATACATGCATTATAAGCCAACAAATGCCTTTCCTAATGACTCCATTCAGAAGAATTATGAATCAATTTAAATTCGTTTAAGAAAAGTTTTAAAGATTAAAGGATCGACGACTTAAAAACATCTTTGCTCTTCACTTTAAATTATTTGCCTTTTCGCTCGGGGGGGGGGGGGGGATCAGGGTCATTTTTTAAAATTTTCATTTAAGACTATTCAGCCTTAAGGCGTCTTTATCACAAGCATTTGAAACTGTAGGAAAGCTGAGCCATAAAATTTACGAACGTGTATGTACGTATAATTGATAGCTTTGTTGCAAAAGATCAAATGCGATTTTGTATTGTGACAGCTTCATACTTGAATTTTTTCATATTTGGGTCGTAAATCCACGTGTATTTAGGTCCATATATCATTCTAGAAATTCAGATGCATTCTGCAGCCTGCATGCCTATCATGAAATTCGTTATTGTGAAATTAACATAGAATCCCAACGAATGATTTAATTCCAGCTTAATCTTTAGTCGTAAAAAAAATTTCAACCTTTACCAATAAGAACCATTACAAATCTGCTATTTACATATACCGTATTTCTATGAAAAAAGCTTTTAAATCTGAGTAACACTCAAATTTCAAACATATTCCCGTATGTACTAGATCCCCCATTAATCGTACTCATTATCCCCAAAAAGGAAAAATCGGAATTTTCTTTCCTATTTTCATCAATAATTTAAACATTTGAGGATGATGGCGTGTAAAAAATCCTCATAAGACCATTCAATACTTACTTTTTAAAATCGGAATTGCTTAATAAATATGAATAAAGAACAAAACACCCCTGTTCCATTTTATAACCCAACAGCATTAATCAAGGGCTATCTTCTTAACGAAAAAATGAACTCGACTGCTTTTGATAAAAAAAATTAAATATCTAGTGTTTGTTGCTAATCTAATAATCATTTAAGTATACAATCTTCGAATTTCGCATTTTTAACGCATTTATTTCACGAACACTGATCTTAACCCCGAGAACATATCCAGGATTCTTCTACTGTTCCAGTCTCTCCGCCAATGTACCAATTGTTTAGATTATCACAAGCGTGGACAGTTATAACCACTTTACAATTAATTTTATTTTTTATATTTTTACTATCTGCAAATTACATTTTTATCTTTAACTGAAAAAGAAACCTTTATATAAATAAACTAACTGGTAATTGATAAAAAAATATCACAAATCACACTTAACATTAAATAATGTGGGAGGGGGTCGAGAGGCACAATAAGGTACTTTAGAAATATGGTCTTTATAGCTCTTCGCCAGAGATCAAGCATCACTCATTTTTAGATGTACCGAATGTGATAACTTACAGTAATTAGTAAGTTATTTGTTAATGGTAGATTTATTCTTTTGATTTAGGAATTTTAATGTACATTAATATCCGGTTTGATTGACGCTCTACTGTAACGCGTTTAACACACTTTGTAATATGAAAAATCCCTCATTGCATTATTTAATAATCCACATCTTTTATAATAATAGTCTATATGTCCCAAGTGTTGATGATTTATACCGATAAGCCTTATCTTCTTGTGGGAGACGAGCGTTTCCTCTGGGGGGGGGGGGGGGAAGGAGCTTTTGTTCTCGGTGGAATCTTGGTTAAGGTCACGAAACGGCTTCGTCGTGATCTATTTCACTTCGCAATCCCCGACTCTCTTCAGAAGACAGAAAAAAAAATGTTACCAGAGGGTAAGGTTCTTTCTTTTTTCTTCATTTTTGTATGGCTCTTAAGTAGTCATGTCAACTTAAATCAGAAATCAGTTTTATCTTTTCAAGGATTCGATTACGTTCCTTCACGAAAAGCGACAGCTTTTAGGATTCTCAAAGTGCAGAAAGCCAACATTTAATCTCTTATTGCTGATTTAAATTGTCCCCAAATTGTGACTTAATGATACATTGTTACTTAATGGTTATACTGGCCATAAGATTTTTATTTTCCCAAAAGAAAAAAACGTGAAAAATCAACGAAGTTTTTCAGTAAATTATATGCAAGTCATTTGCTTACTCACCATCTTGTAATTTTGTTTATTTAGTCCATTATGAAAAAAATTATCTATCATTATTACTAAAGGAAAGTAAATGGTTTTTCGGTTTTGAATTTTCTTTTTATCATAACAGAATATGTTTAAGTATTCAAGAATATAATTATGTAAAAATATTTCATTTTCCAAATGAAAAAACATGGATGTGGGGTTGGTTAAGCTAAAAATAAACATTAAAATCACTTAAACATATGAACACACACAGGTCGTCGAATTGTCTTATTTTACTGATAGCCCTGCTATGTAAAAAAAAAAAAAAAAAAAAAAAGATCGTTCCCAATATAATTTTTGAACAATTTCTTAAATTCAACCTCAATTAAATCACTTTGCTCAACAAATAGGATCCAAAGCACCAAAAATGGTTTTTCTATCATAATTATTAGAAAATAGCCCAAAGTTTTTAGTCAGAAAAATTTATAAAAAATATAACAGACGTCTGATGTACATTTTGCCTAAAGGTCAAAGTGAAAAAGCGAAATGACGTTCGTTTTCCATGAAATGGAGCGTTTTTGTGAAGAGAAAGCAAGCTCTCCCCCACAAGAACTCAACCAGTTTGTTGGATAGCTTCAAAAGCTCTAAGACGTGAATCAGTAGGTGTTCAACTTCAACACACGATTTTGACATTATGTCTCAGATTTAGATAAATCATCTTGCGTAATTGCAAGCCACTCACAAGATGAATGTTAAGAAGTTTCAAAAGGAATACATCATTGCAAATTAGCGCTTTCTGCTTATTAAAATCTCAAAAGTTATAGATGGCTTCCCATCTGGAGAAAAGTTCTTTGTGTGCAAAACTGTAATGGTTTATTTGCAGCTGAAAACAATTTTACTTGATGGAAGTGTTAAAGAAGACAATGACAATATAACGAATACAAAAAAAGATTAATTCGAACTTATTTTATTTATAATGAAGAACCAAAACCACAAGAAAAGAAATTCATGAGAACATGCTAATGAATAAAAACACTTGAGTTCATTTATAGTAATATACTTTTATTAGTGGTTTATTACACTGACATGACCTGACTTTAGATCTTTATGGAGATTTTATATATTTCCTTAAAATTATATCGGCAATGACATGAAGTCGAAACATGCCGATATAATGAACGATCAACAGAAAGATTACTTTTATAATCTCGCGTGTCTTTTTGTAAAATTAAGCTTATCATTGAAACAAGATCCTTATCTCTCTCTATTACTATGTTAAAATTGGTTAACACACGAATTATGATACAATTTCAAAATGATACATTATGCAACCGTATTTTGCTGTGATTCTAACTAAAGGGTTGCTTTGCATCTGCTTTACTTGCTTCGCGTTGACATCATTTTAAACACCATTACTGACAGTTTATGATCACTTTTGCAATAGTGATTTATGGCGTATCTCGTCTTTTAATGCAGGAAGTATTCTTGATTTCATGGCCCAATGTAACTCTTCAGAAAGGCAATTCCCTCACCGGTTCCTGTAACATCTTTCGTTTTAGAAATAAATTAACTATTTTATGTTCGGCAACCGTCAAATGTTTTTCACCCTATCTGTAAACTAGCTGGGAAGCCAATATATCTTCATATTCAATAAAAAATTTAATAAAGATTCACGATTTCGGAAGAAGTGCCATAAACTATGGACAATGACCAGACAACCAGGGAGAAGACACTATTCCGCACAAAAAAAAAAAGATGAAATAGTGTGGAATAGTCTTCTCACTGGTTGTCTGGTTAAGATTAACGATAATTTCAAAAAATATAAGTCCATGTTGTTAAGTAATTTTTTTATAATTCTTTCTTTTCATTTCAAACAAAGATAAATAACATTACCCGAAAGAAAATCGTAAGAAGCTCTCTTTTATTTTCAACGCGATATTAAAAATATCGTTACTGGATTCACGAAGTCGGTCGTTCCGTTGCCAATTTTTTTCGCTGGCTTGAAGGACCAAAATGATTATCTTTAATCGCCATTTTGGCCATGTTTCCGAATAGATAGGACATGTGTGCATATGATGACTTTTCCTTACTATTGCATCCGAAGTCATAATCAAAAATTCGAAAACATTTGGCTAAGAACGACCGACTTCGTGAATACAGTAACGATGCTATTAATTAACAATGTTCCGGCAACTCGTTCTGAACTGGTTATTTATTTATTTAATTAAGCATTCTTTGTTTTACTATGTTATAACTATTAATGTGGATCTTTATGAATTTAAATACATGCATTGTAAAATTTTATCAGATTATCAAAATTACCGTTTAAAAAGTAAAGATCTCTCAACAATTTGAGATTCATGCTGCCATTTGCCTTTGTATCCTTCATAGGAGTGAAATGATAAACACTGTTTCATGTAATAACGATAAAAATATTAGTCACTTTTAATTCCAAATAAATGCAAATGTAATCAACCTATTTTCGTCTGTTTTAATACAGGCATAATCACTTTCAAGATACTCTTAAATAAGAGATTCCTCAAAATGATACAAAAACGCATTTTGAAAGTACAAATTAGTCTCTCTTAGGGCTCGTTCATGTATTACGTCATCAAAATTTCCGCATTTTACCCCCCCCCCCCCGCCCCAAAGCGTGACCACCGAGAGACAAGGCCTGAGCGCGGATACGTCAGAGATTGTTAATCATCATTAGAAGGTATTGTTATTCGTATTTCTACCAATAATAAGTCTTAAATTAGCCCTTCTAAGGATGA
>JAHWFO010008373.1:369682-417749 GCA_023313115.1 Rhysida immarginata
TACATTTCATTCCATTCTTGTTCAAGCCATTCATCTATATTATTTACAACAGAAATACGATGACTTTTTTTCCACTGAAAGTGGTACATCGGAAATTAAATTGAATGTATTAAAAGTAAGGCATATAAATGCATGTTATAATTTCATGAAACAGTTATTACACTCACATCAACTTCACAGTTGTTCACCCATTCAGCATATTCTTGATTTAGTTTTATTAAAGATGGTCATTAGCTCACTTGCCTTTGTGCTGCAATTCTCACCGTCTCTTATCTGTGGTACCCATACAATTTCAAAATGTTTTGTGATCTGCTATGCTTTTCATTGAGCCATGATACAAGCCACAGTTTCTGTAATGGAACGTCTTGTATTTCAATCTTGCTTAAATCATACTGTTAAGTAAGAGTGTGATTCAAATAATTCATAATACTGTACTTGCAAATTCTTTTTTGTACCGCCCATTGTATCGATGAACAAAATGTATCATAAGGTATTTGACGAAATTCAAATTCGGATTCCTCTTGCAGTTTATGCCAAACGGGAGATTTTGAAAGAGTGGAAAAAACTTTTCCACTTGCTTTCCATCTTCTGAAATAGCTGCAGTTAATATTCCTTTATTCATTACAACAGGCACAGGGTTGGGAAGAAACCTACTGGGATGATTGTAGCAGGGCGACAAAAACCGCCAATCATATTGCACAAAAACTATGAGAGCCACTCTCAAGCTTTTCTTACGTAGCCGACGAAAAAGACAGGCCCTGAAACTCAAAAGTCATCTGACCATCTTAGTCCGAGCAACAATGTAACCTTCATTGTTTCTAACAAGCGAAAAAATACTGATTATTAAAATCCAAGATGTAGGCTATATTGTTGGTTTGACTAAGATGGTCAGATGACTTTTGAGTTTCAGGGCCTGTCTAGAGCTACTATATTTATCCTAGTTAACTCGACTGCCATTACGGAGCCCACTTACAATAGTAATGCATGCTACAAGAGCGAGAATTTTTATCTTGCTGATTAAAATATTTGCGAAAATGGCTAAAATAAGAAAAAGTGGAAAGAGCCGTGCCAAATTAATATATGTAAGTGCGATAGAAGGCTATTATTACCAATAATTCGAAGAAAATTTAATATTTAGATGTCAAAAAAGCATAATGTTGCCTCTTCATCTAAATGGCCCTCTCTTGACGAGAAGAGGCAACATTATGCTTTTTCGACATATAAGTATTAAAATTTCTTCGAATTATTGGTAATAATAGCCTTCAATCGCACTTGCATATACTAATCTGGC
Organism: Rhysida immarginata; assembly: GCA_023313115.1. Classification (NCBI taxonomy): domain Eukaryota; kingdom Metazoa; phylum Arthropoda; class Chilopoda; order Scolopendromorpha; family Scolopendridae; genus Rhysida; species Rhysida immarginata. The sequence goes on from JAHWFO010008373.1 coordinate 370,974, forward strand.
ACTGCTCTTTCCATCTTTTTCTATTTTAGCCATTTTCGCAAAGATTTTAATCAGCAAGATAAAAATCCTCACTCTTGTAGCATGCATTGCTATTAGAAGTGGGCTCCGTAATGGCGGTCGAGTCAGCTCGGTATAATATACTAGCTAAAGGCCTGTCTATATCGTAGGCCTCGCTTTTCTTAGATAAGTGATTGACAAAAAAAACAGAAAAAAAGAAGATAAAATTAAAATAAAAGGGAAATTTATGTTTTTTGTCCGCTTTGAAATTCAAAGGTTGAATGCGTCATTCAAATAATTAATTGTTGATGCTGACGTCGGTGAAATCATTTTGTTTCATTATTTATAAACATCGTCGGTCCCGTTTCGTTGGTACTGACGTCAGTGAAATCTACCACCCCCTCCCCCTCATTATCAATCGTCAGTATTTTCAACCCCTCCCCCCTATCTAATGATGACGTAATATATGGATGAGCCACAGCCCACTAGATAAGCCCTAGTGGGCTGTGGATGAGCCCTTAATTGAATGCTTAACATTTTCGAGTTTGAAATGCGAAGAACATTGAATATTCAGTCTCTAAGAAGGTTATTTTGTTCTCCATAGTTAAATACTTCATCAGATGTAAATCATCCGCATCTGCATATCTTGATGAAGAAAGAAGTAATCATACAAGTTATTTGACAGGCTATTTGATATACAATTGATAGGCTATTCTGTTCCTTCTCACTGCTGATATCATTTTGTGCATGATCCATAAAATATTTCGCTCAAAGATTTTAAACTACCAAAACATGTACAATTGACTTAATATTGCTTTGTTGCCAGAATCCAACTATAAATCAGAACGGCGGGACAGTCTGCCAACTGCTTTGGTATAGTCAGAACGTTTAGGCAATCTAAGTTATGTATGTGCTTGGAAATTAATTATTCCTAACATTTTTCAGACAATAAAGATTTTCGTTTTACTTGGAAAACCTTCTTTAGATTTTTATTTAAACAATTGTTTATCTATTTGTCGAAAAATAATAATAAATTGAAGGGCTTGGGGCATTAACAAGACAAATCACACTTTTGCCTAAACTAAGATACTTATATTTAAATTTGGCGGGATACTTCCTGTACAATCTGTGAAAACAGTATCTTGATTCTTGAACAGATGCCATCACAATTCAGTGGTTTCTGTTACTCCAAGTACTTGATTTAACGTAAATCCGAAAACAATAATGGTTATATCTCAAAACTTTCTTTATGTGACTTGTTTTCTTAATGCCCCAAGCCCTTCCATTATACTAAAGGTCTAACCATTAAATTCAATTTTTACCTAAAAATTCCGCAAGAAATATATTTAATGAAGACTATCATGGTTTTTATTTAATAAAGTTTCCACAAAATGTTTTCCTTTTATCAAAATTAATTCTTTCCTGCAATACACTAAATCATATTTCTGCTTATTTATTTTTCGAAAATATCGATTATTTTTTTTTGACTTATAAAATGGTCTGAAAATTATTTGAGGTTAATAATATCATACAGGCTTATCCAACATCTTCTCAAACGTTTGAAAATCAAATTAACGCACGTAAACCTCCTAAAATTGTCTCTTAAAGATAACATAAAAATAGCAAATAAAAAAAAATATATTTATCCATCAGTGATAAGGAATTCAAAAAATTTTGAATAATTAACATAAGCCAACAAAAATAAAACTTAAATCGTTATAATAATTTGTACTGGATCATAACGAATCCACTAAGAATGGTTTCATTTATCAATGAAACAAAACAAAATACGTAATTTGACCTAATGGATCGTCGCACTGTTCTCATAATTCAAAGGCCGTTTAATGTGAATGAATAAAGCATTATGAACTCTTGTTTTATTATTAATAATAAAAAGTGTTATTTTTGATCTTAAAATGGAAAGATAACATTGTTTATCCTTAGTAATTGAAAATGAAAATTTAAATATATTCACTTACTTAGGTATATATAAATTGATTGGTTTTTCATTTTCTGCAAAGATTATCTGAAGGTGAAATGTCACTTTGTTGCTTTGCTAATATGAAAAAATTTTATTCACTCTTATTATACTTTTTTTAACGTTTTATTTTAAAATTTAATCATTTTGTTTTATTTTCCGTTTATGAAACTAATCACATATTCAAATAATTTTTGTCAAATGTGCAATCGTTATTTTCAAATATCTTCGTTTATGGAAGAGAGGGATTGAGCAGTCGAAATGAATACGAATGTCTAGAGAATGAAAATTGAGTCGGCATGTTCATCCGTAAGCCCTTGTTCAGATCAAATAGAAAATGAGAAAAAATCAATTTGAAATCACGTGATGTCTAAAGAATTTATAAAAGAAACCATTCATCATTTTGACTGGCATGTCTTCTTTATCTAATTGGTTATAATAATTATTCTTTCGGTGCGGACTTTTGATTATTCTTAAAATGATACAAGGGAAGCACAGAATTATCAATCGAAGCGGCTGGCTCGTGTTCTCCCACCCTTGTCTTCAACAATCAACTCTACTGGCCCACAGACACTCTCAGAACTCTTACTCGAGTTTTTATTAGCAATTTTTTGTTTTAAGTTTAAAGACGAAAAAATTGGGTTTCAATTAATTGATTCCTTCGTTTGATTCATTTCGTTTTATGAACTGGATGATGAATCAAATTGACTCCAGTAATTCCTCCAGATTTAAAAGGAATCGGTGACGATCTTTTAAATAACTGGAAAGATGCAATTGAATTTCTGACAAAATAACTGATAAATTACGTTTAAGGGTTAATGATTAATGATTGAATCTCCGAGTCAAGCCATCCCAATGTCTAACAATACATTTTTGAGGAGTGATTATCGGAGGTAGTCCTTCAATTCTTCAATGCGATTCTAAAGAGCTCAAACGAAAACTTTTGTTATTCTGAATTCATACGTTTATTGTAAGGTTCAGGGAATGGTTCTCGAAATATATCAGTTTAAATATCGAGATTTTTATCCAAGATACAGATATGGAAGCGGATTTTGCCACTTCTACCAGACAAATAATTCCACAGCAATCACTCTGTTTATAAGATATCTAGAAAACATGTTATGGGCTTGCAAAACCACAGTAACCATCATCCAATCAGATCTATGTTCAATTTTAAGCTCAATTGCTAGTTTGAATCTCTATCTCAACGGGGCCAACTCCTACAATCCCCTTTTTGCGGAGTTCATAATACAAAAGACCATTAAACTAGAGAAGGACCTCAATTTTAAGGTTATCAGATAGGATGATTATTTGCAATTGTACATTCTTTAATTCCTCTATGATAAACAAACCCTTTTTTTGATTGTTTGATTTTGGCTTAGTTGACTCAGAGACTGGATGTTGGTATGCAAAAAATTTGATTCTATTTATTTTGTATAATACTGTTATTTAATATGAATAAAATACATACAAATAATTTTATTTCTCCCTTTAATTTCATGATGAAAAACGCATTGGAAATGTGAAAAATACGAGGGTTGTTCTGAAAGTAAGTTTCGTCATTTTTTTTCACACGGAAACTTTATGGGCCTTTTTCAAACCAGAAAGCGCGAGATTATGGCCGCTTGATCGAAAACGAGGCTGACTGGTCAAGCGCAGCTTGCTGCGAAGGAATGAATTCAGTCTCTTTTTTTAAATGCACTACCACAGATATCATTGAAGGATGTAATAGAAATTGTTAGATCTAAGGCTTAAGGAACCGAGAGAAATCTGGAAACTGTTGATCAAATCAAACCGTTCATTGTTTTCAGGATGCAAATTACAATTTTCAGGACATATATAAAAATTTTCAGTTCCTTCTTCAATGATGATCATTACTTCAAATTCATTTGACAAATGAGGTTTATTTTGTCGTCGTTGTTGTTGTGTGGTTGAATAACCCGCAATAGACTACGTTCTTTTCAACTCATTATTATTCCTTTCCTGAGTCCAAAATGCGCTGTTTTAATTCTTCATTTTTTCCCGAAAGCCTTTTGATTGTACCAATCTGGTTTCATGTGGTGTACGTTTTTATATGTCTGCTTGTGAAATTTGTAATTCTTCTATGTCCTTTTGTGTTTCATTTATCCAAGTATTGGCTATTTTCAATTTTGACATATATTTGAAAATTTTTCCTGTCAGCCTATTAGGGTTTATTCTTTCAAGATTTTCATAAAAAACTATTCTCCTTTTCCTAACGGTACAGTATCAGTAATTTTTTTCAATGTGTGTATATTTCATTGTTGCGACGTACTTTGAATATTGACCCCAACATTTTTCTTAATATTTTTCTTTCAGCTACTTTCAGTTCTTGAGTTAACATTTTTTTGATCAGGGTCAGACATTTAGCTGTATAAAGTGCTTCTGGGCGTATTACTGTTGTTTAGTGCCAAAGTTTAGCGTTGAATGATATTGACTTCTTATAGATATCTTTGGTGAGAAAATGGGCCGATTTCATCTTACTTACTCTTGATTTAAAAGCTTTTTTCTCTGATCAGTTTTGTTAAATTCTCCTAAATACTTGAACTTTTATTTATTCTGTCAAATTGTCATATTGGGTAGTCTTGACGTTCGTCATAAACTTGGTTTTTGGAAGGAGATTCTTAAACTATCTCTTTTAACTTTTTGTCATGTGTGTTATTATTTTCATTGCATGGATTGCAATAAACAATCATTGCCAGTTGGTTTACATTTATATTGTTACTTGCACACAGATATGCAATATGTAAAATGTTATTAAGATCCATTAAATAATTGATTGATTAATTGATCTTGCCATATTGATATAAAAATATAACAAATAATAAAAACAAAAAATGAAAATAAAAAAAAATAATATCCCAATATAATTTTAGTTGATTTCAATTAATAAAATTTATTATACAAAAGGTATATGTTAAATTTATGAAATATATTCAATATAATTTATATCAAATTTTAATATTAATTAACGAAATAAATAAATGAATAAATAAATAAATAAATAAATAAATAAAAGTAATGATAGTATAGTGATTTTTGAAGTGATTTTCTTTAGTCATTCGTTTTGGTCTATTTCGCAACACAAATTTATTTGGAATAGCCTCCTTCTTAACTAATCTTAATCCATCAAGTGAATCCATGAAATATCCTGAGTTAAAATCCAGTGATTAAACAATTACGTCTTTATTAATCTATAAATTAGCACATACAGTGCTTTCCCTTGTGTGAATTTCACCTGTCAGCCTCGTTTTCAATCTGCCAAGGACGCCGCCATTTCTCAAGTCTCGTAAACGTGAAAAAGGCCCATTGCCGAGAAAAATACAGCATGGCGTCATGAACTATACACCTTGCACTATTTTTCGACATAGTCGCCATCAACATTGAGACATTTGTCGTAGCGTGCAAATCTACAGTTTTATTCCGATCTTGATAAAATTTCGCATACATGACCTTCAAAGCATGAGGAAGGTCACTGTCTACCTCAGATTTCGAAAAAATAATAATTATTGATAAAAAATCGATATTCATGGTTATGGCAGGGCATATTAATGAGAAATATCTCATGACCAACAATGCAAGACAAAGTTTGTGCAACAATAGGTGTCAACAATGGTGTCAACATGCAATGCACCAACACATGCAAGGATCAACAATATATGTCTCATGACCAACAATGGAAAACAAAGTTTGTGCAATATAGAATTCAATGCAGAGAATTCCTGTTATTCAGGCTTTTCTTAGAAAAGTGAATTCTTAGTACTTAACAATTTCTTGAAAATCTTTAAAAATGATCAGTAACTGGAGATAATGAGTTAGCAGACTATTGAGAAAGAGTGAAAGACGATAGAGGAAGCACTCCTTTAGCTCCGTGCTGTATTGAGCAAATGGTAAGCAAGTAAATAGAAGAATCGGCGACCGCTAGACTACACAAAGTGATGAATGGCCAATTTTTGCTTCAAGACATCGAAAGAAGAAAGGAAATTGCAACAACATCAAGTGTACATCTAAAGTAAGATAATGTGAGTAAAAAATTATTTAGACTAGAAGGCATCCTTGGAGAGGTCCATCCATTGTGAGCCATTAAAAAAATTTTTTTCGGTAAATCAAGTCCCGGTATATCACCTAGAATGGATTTTTTCAATGAAGAGGTAAATTCTTGTCTTTCGGATTTTTCTTAGAATGGATAGTCCCTTCCCTCTATATTGTAGTGATTGAGTTATTATTTAACCAATTTGGAGGTTTAATTTAGCTTTTTGAGTTTGTTCTGTTTACCTACAAGCGTAATTATCCCGGGCAACCGGGTCCTCTGCTAGTTATATATATAGATAGATTTGGTTATTAATACCTAGTTAATTAATATTCGAAAAACTAAACAACATTTGTCTAGAATGTATGTAGAACAAACCATTTGCTAAGATCTGAACGTAGTTATAGAACTCTTATCAAGGTGAGAGTAAACAAACAGTATTCTCGGTACTCAAAACTGAAGCCAATGAGCATATGCAGTTGTATTTGTATACTGTTTAAAATTTAACGCATTGAAATTACATTGAGACCTATGAATAATTTAATTAATAAAAGGTGTGTTAAGAAAGTATAAATACATGTCTGCAATCAAGGTTTTGAAACATATATTTCGAACAAAATTACATTTTAAATGTCCGCACAGTAAATAAACAAAATATCACACATTTGTAGCAAATAGTTTTCGAATCATTGGAAAAAATAAGAATAATGTAAAACTTTCCGGTTAATAAATTATAAATACACACGTCAAAACAGCCTACCACATTGAATTAACGCTGCTAATACTTAATGAAACCACCCTTTGCTCCAATCAACTTAAACACTCGATCAGATATGCCTTCAACCAATTTTTTTCAATTTCGTGCCCTTCAGTTTGCCCCATGCACGATAAATGGATACTTTTAAATCATTGACATGTGAAAATTGCCTGTTGTTTGCCTAAATCAGGTGTACTAACATTGCCCACATATTCTCCGTCGGATTTAGGTCCGAACTTCTGGACGGCCAGTCGAGAACAGTTATTTGTTGCTCTCCAAACCACTATTTTGTTGAGTGCGATATATGGCATGGAGCACTGTCTTGTTGGAATGTCCAAGAGTTTCCGCCAATTACAGGGCCAAACGGTATCAAGTGATTGTACAACATCTCCTGATACGCTTTAGAGTCCAACCTTCCATTCACTGTAACCAGATATTTCTTGGCACCCGAGCCGAATGCAGCCAAAACCATAACAGCACAACCACTCATTTGCCTACTGAAATGTTTTTTTAGATTCTGATCTTAAATCGTGCCTCTGTCCCTTATTACTATCAGGCCCATCTAAATTGAATTTTTTCTCATCGGAAAAAAGTACAAACCTACAAACCCCCCTTTATGCTTCCAGTCCATGGGTGTTTTGGTCCATTCCAGCCTCGCTTGTTTATGTTTCGCAGTCAGCTTTGGTTTGGCTTGAAGTTTGATGTATGGAATATTTTTGTGGCTTTTCTCTACATTTGCCACAGTAACATGTGATTCATAACATATTTCACTCGCAATTGACCTCGTCGACATTCCTTTTCTGCTTGCTAGATCAAAAAATTTTCTCTTGTCCCTTTCTGTCAGTTTTGGCTTTCGTCCACTCCTTTTTCCCGTATTGGTCACCTTTTTTGAAGATATTCTGAATGGCACCAACAGATCGTCCCACTTTTGCTGCAATGTATCTGTATGATTTCCCTTGTCCTTTCAGGAAGTAAACGTTTCTCACTTCTGCTTGATTTAAATGTGTACCACGTGGCTTTGCATACAAAACAAAACTGCGTGGTTTGCCTTTTAGGCGTACCATGAACTGATTTGCCTATGTTGTAGCTTACTGCAGTTTGCCGTACCGCTTCTGGAAGGGGTGTATTTATAATTTCTTGACAGCAAAATTCTGTATTATAACCATTTTTTCCCTTTATTCGAAACTATTTGCCACAAATGCGCGATATTTTGTTTATTTACTGTGCAGACATTCAAAAGGTAATTTTTGTTCTTAAAACTATTTTGTTCGAAACAAATGTTTCAAAACCCTGATTGCAGACGTGTATTTTATACTTTCTTAACACACTTTAATCCATAACCTCATGATAACAAACTCAGGATTCGGTTTACTTTTAGGCTTTTTTCCAGTTATAAAGGAAATGGAGTACAATCCCCAGTTATAATGATAATTTGTCAAAAATCTATAAGGATAATTTTTACTTATTTTATTTTAATTCTTTCAAAGAAACTTTGTATATATCTGAATATCGTGGGCGTACAAGCCAAAGTCCCTAAGTTCAATTTTCGCTAAAATGACTTTTTGATGCATTCGTATCACCAATTCTTCGCTCTCTCATATGGCAAAACTCACTAGATCCTATCCATTTTATTCATCACTAACTTCTATTCATATGACACGGAACCAAATATTTTCTCAGGCAAAAATCATAAAATCCATAAAAATATTTCTAATACGAAGTTCTAATAAAATTTTACCATTAAATATCTAAAATTAGCTGTAAACTGTCCTGTGTTGAAAATTTGATCGCTTAATTTCAAACAATAAAGTTTTAGTAAAAATTTTAGAACTTTAAACTGCGTTTATTTCAAAGGATAATTATTAAAATTCGAAAGTTTATCATCCGCCATTAGCAAAGATAGGTGTATCTAATTGAAGAGTATTAGCATAATGGTAATTGAGTTATGAAACTGCTTCCTTAGAACGTACATCAGGCCAGTCTCTCGATCCGATAAAATGCCATCATTAGGATAAGTATTCAGAAAACGCAGAAGCGAAAAATGAAAGCATTTATTTTCACTTTACCAAACTATTTTCCTTAATAAAATAATGGGATAAGTTATAAATTTTCTTTTGATACATACAGTATATGATCAAAAGTTTCCATTTACCTGTATTTTGCAGTAGAACCATGATTTCACCAAAATTAACCCGGCGTTAGTGCGGTGACAAAAAATCACACCAGTGGTGCGATGGGGTGTCATATACCCCAACGTATTTCTTGAAATTTTGCAGTTTGTTTTTAAAGTTTTGTTATTTTATAACTTACTACCAGAGGACCCGGCGTTGCCCGGGATAATTACGCTTGTAGGTAAACACACACACATACACAAAGAAACACACACACTTTTCCCAATCGTCTGAACGCTTGTTAGGGAGCTGAAGGAAGACACGTGTACCTCCTTTGCCTCATCGAGAGAGACTGCCCTATCTATATCGTCTATTATATCCATTTCCTGTTCATTAATTATAATTCTTGGAAACGAATGTTCTGTCATTGCATCATCATTTTATGTTCATTGTTATAATTCTTTTGAATAATTTTGTGCTCATTGTAATTGGTGAATTGCGCACTGAGACCATTGTTGATGCGAACACGACGGGCCTATTGTTGCACAAACTTTGCCTTGCATTGTTGGTCATGAGATATTTCTAATTAATATGCCCTTCCATAACCATGAATATCGATTTTTTATCGATAATTATTATTTTTCCGAAATCTGCGGTAGACAGTGATCTTCCTCATGGTTTGAAGGTCAAGTATGCAAAATTTCATCAAGATCGGAATAAAACTGTAGATTTGCATAAGAAACAAACAAACAAACCCACAAACCCACAAACAAACATCCTTCTTTATATATATAGATTACTAGCAGAGGACCCGGCGTTGTCCGGGATAATTACGCTTGTAGGTAAACAGAACAACCTCAAAAAGCTAAATTAAGCCTCCAAATTGGTTAAATAATAATTCAATCACTACAATATAGAGCGAAGGGACTATTATGTTTGTCATTGGATCATCATTTTATGTTCATTGTTATAATTCTTTGAATAATTTTGTGCTCATTGTTATTGGTGAATTGCGCATTGAGACTATTGCTGATGCGAACACGGCGGGCCTATTGTTGCACAAACTTTGCCTTGCATTATTGGTCATGAGATATCTATTGCTGGTCCGAGCGTAGTGTGAATTGCGTGTTGACACGATTGTTGATACCTATTGTTGCACAAACTTTGCTTTGCATTGTTGGTCATTGAGATATTTCTCATTAATATGCCCTGCCATAACCATGAATATCGATTTTTTATAAAGTTTTCTTCTATCTAATTTTCTACAGTCTGTGAGGAGAGCTGACTCTTTTTCCGGATGTAATGTGTCGAAATGAAAGAGAACATTGGAGAAATTAACTATCGGAAAAAGAATAACGCCTAGAAAAGAGGTGCAATTGAGGACAAGGAATTTTATTTTGAGTCTACTGATGTGGGCTTGTGGGTAACAGTACGGCCATGGATCATAGAAAACTCGTTGGTGAATAGTGATTGTATCGGTACTTCAAGTATCTCGAAACTCGAAACGATTTTAGCTGAAGACTTCTGATTGCTTCTTGTCACACTTGCTAGCACTGGATGATCTGTCACTCTCTTTGAACTACCACTTCACGTTTCACTGACGTTGATCCTTGAGATTTCCATTTGAAAATAAATAATATCACTCATAGTTTAACTGGCTATTGTCAGAATGACAGAAATCTCATAAGACCCATACAGGCTTGCTGCATAGGTGGCATCCTATGATGGCATTACGATGAACTCAATAAGACACATACTTCAGCAATAAGAAATCATAAATAGGTCAAGTAAAAACTGTAAATTTATATTACCTTAGACCATATAGAGATGCAAATTAGGACACGTAACATTGTTTTGGAGGAGTAACCGGAATTTTTTGGTCACTTACTGTTCTGTATATATTATGTGGCAGCTTTAAGAGGTACCAGGTTGGACCATGCAATGTAAGCCTTGTAATATATAAAAGCATTAGATATTCCTCATATCATACATTTTTAAATATACATTTCAGATACTGGAATTGCAACTTATAAAAATAATAACAATAAAGAAGTTGCTCAAACGTGGTTTTAATAACGCATAATAGATATACGAAGGATCTGGGATGTGGAATTGCTTGTATAAGAAGGCAAAAAATAGCCTTGCAGTTGAGAGGATAATAATGTATGAATTAGATAAGGCGCTAATTTTAAAATAGGGTTGCAAAAATTGGGACAAACCGATGTAAATAATTCTTGGTGCGGCTTATTGTTAGTTTTCACCACTTCGTGGAAGGAGGCAACCTTTGTTATCGTCGAGGCCGAAGCTGCAACGATTTCTCACAAAAAATCCGATAACTTTCATTCACTTCTAAATAAAATGCGTCACCAATGTCTCGTGCTAACTCTCGGAAGATAGAAAGATCGTAGATCAAATCTGAATATCCTAATTTTCTTTGTGTATCGATGGGCTGTTTTCATGGCAACATGTGCTTCATGCCGCCATAGATTTTTTGTGGTGCTAGATGATGTTCAAAGTTACTATTTGCATAAATCAATTTCTATTATGTATCCAGTGCAAAAAATTGGGGCCTGAAACCTGCATAACTTTTTTCCATTAATATCTTTTCTGTTTATATGTACCGTTTTAGTAATTTAGATGTAGTAAATAAAGGCCAAAAGTTGATATCAGAAGTCAACCTAAGAAAGAGATAAGTGCTTTGACACCTTTTATTCTGCAGTTTGCCATTTCTCGTCTTAGGCTCCTGCCTCCATAAGGACATTGTTACAATTATAGGTTTGGTTTGGTTTGTTTGATATTAATGTCCTTTTCAACTGCCATGGTCATTTCAGGACGGCGTTATAGAGGCCGCAAATTTTGCCTCGCAAGGGTTCTTTAACGTGCAGCCGGCAAACGACTACACGGGACCAAAGGCTTTACTTCCCTTCCGAAGGAAGTGCGCAATCTCAGGATTTTCCCCCTGAAAAAATCCTCGTCGTCCTCGGCCGGGGTCAAACCCGCGTCCTCGGGCATCAGCAATTATAAATGCCTATAAATATCTTACGATCCTTTTTATGGTCTTTTTATGGTATTTACCCAATAATTTCCCTATATTGTATTAATAACTTCTGTCGATGATTCATAAATTTTCAGTGTCTTTATATATTCCGGTTCCAAAATAGTATTTTCTTGAAACGCCCCAGCTTATGCAACTCTTCTTTCGCTGCATAGGAACACTGATTTGAATGATGAAATTGTGATGGTTTAGAAGAGGTCAAACTTTGGAAACTTTAAAAAATTTTTTGAAGATTTTTAAATCCTTGGATTTCCGCGATTGTTTCCTCTATAGAAAGCATCCCGATTTGATGTGAGCAGGTCAAAAGCATGGCCGATCAGTCAAAATGTGACCGGTTTCCTTTCACCAAATGAATTTCTTCTCATTCATGTAATTCATTTTCTGACTGAAATATTCTAATCAAACGCTCAAGAATACGTATTTGCTTCTATTGAAATCTTTATTATTAGGACATGTATTTATCTAAATTTTTTCTTTCAATTTCTCGGCGGCATTAACAGACCAGATACTATCAAAAAATTTAACCCGTTATTGGGAAATACATTTATTGGATATGTTTCTAATATTACTGATCGTTGTATTTGGAAAATAATTTATCAGGAATTTCGTGTTTCTAAGTAAATTTAAAAAGTTAGGACAGCGCAAGCCATGATCAGAGATCACTACTAGAATTGTATAGATGTTTTTAAGTTTGCACATCTGTTTTATTGTTTTTTCGAGTGGCAATAATGTTTCCGTAGCTTCTCCTGCTTAATCCTAATAGTGTAATAATAATACGAATGTCTTGTAACCATCAAAAAAGGAGAAATAAGATAGAGAGCGCATTCGCCTGCGCATTATGTGATTTCAGATGGCGACATCGAGGCGAAATAACCAATTGCGATTTGGGGACGGATGAGAGCGAAGCGGTGCTGTTTACAATGCAAAGACCATGTCGTTTAGGATTTTCAGAAATATAATTCTCCATTACAGCATTATCAGGAATATAATTCTATATTATACATGGTGCTTTTGAAAAGGGTATCGTGAGACACCTAACGATGTTCTGCACCTTAAAATAAACACAAGTTTCCTCATACGTTTTGTCGAAATTGCATTCCTTAAAGGAGTAAACAGCTCGTGAAGTTTGGTTAAACTCCGCCCATAACGTAAACAAAAGTGCATGAAAAAAAAAAGCAAACACCACCACGTGTTCCATTAATAGGTTTCTGCGAACTAGCTGTGCACTAATGTGTTGGCTCTAAACTTAATCACTCACACAGGAAAGCCAAATTAGGCTAATGGAAACTGCGTGATCGAAAACATACTTAATTAAACATGCTTTTTCCAATTTTCACTCGATTTTAAAACGAAGAAATCTTGCGTTAACAAAATCGCGTCAATGACCACTTTACGTAGGCCTAAATGAGGTTCGGACAGAACATGCATTTTACTACTGATACGTTTCTTGATTGTCGAGGCAATTACTTGTTTACCATACTGTCAATCAAAACAAACAATCGATTGCCTCCTTTTACAAACACATTTTTCATATATATATATATATATATATATATACTTACAAACACATTTTTCATATTTATATCTGCTCAGACCATTACCTTAATATATTTAATTAGAAATTTATATTTTTTAATATTTTAATTTATAATAGAAAAAGTGAAAACACGAATAAACTTGACTTGAATTTATGAAATTTTTCTGAAAATTAAAAATCAAAACAATACACCTTGAAGTAAAGTAGTTAATTAGAAGAGAGCGTAAAGAGTTAGAAAGAAAATATAGTTGCTCTAGAAACAAAAGAAAATTAGTAATTAGACAAAACATTGTGACGCCCCAGTAGTAGCAAATATAAGGCCTGTGTACTGGATTTAATGTTTTAGCATGTCTTTCAGTGGGCTATGAGAGTGGTTGAGTTTAGGGCCAACACATTAATGCACAAGTAGTTCGCAGAAAACTATTAATCGAACACGTGGTGGTGTTTACTTTTTTTTCATGCGCTTTTGTTTACGTTTTGGGCGGAGTTTAACCAAACTTCACGAGCTGCTTACTCCTTTAAGGAATGCAATTTCGACAAAACGTATGAGGAAACTTGTGTTTATTTTAAGGTGCAGAACGTCGCTAGATATCTCACGACATCCTTTTCAAAAGCATCCTGTATAAGTCGTCTTCAAGTACTCCTTTTATCACTTCAGGATAATTCTCTAATATTCTCTTTGCTTTAGAGAATTATCCTCCCTGCTTTGACAAAGAATAGCCTCTATCCGAAACTGTCTAGAAATCTTATGTGGATAATGCAGATGATTAACTTGAGAATAAAAGATTGTTTCTTCCTTAAAAGTGATAAAGGAAATAGTACAGTTATTCTAAAGAAAAGTGATTATTTCAGTAGAGTAGATGCTTTAATTGCTGAAGGCCCGTTCGAGGTTATTAATAAGAAAAATCCGTTAACAACACTGGTCAGGGAAGTCAGGGAGGCAGTAAAGAGTAGCCCCAATCTCATTCCCCCAAACTCTGCCTCTTCGCTCAGCATTAAAAACCCGACTTTACCTAGGTTATATGCTCTCCCTAAGATACACAAACCTGGAAACAAAATGAGGCCGATTGTGTCAAATATTGACTCTCCTACTTACCGGCTTTCTAAATTTCTAGCAGAGTTTTTAAAAACCTTAAAATTGTCGAACTTCGACAGTTCGGTTAGTAATAGTATTGACTTAGTGAAAAAATTGAAAAATAAGGTCATTAAGAAAGGGGAAATTTTGGTATCCTTCGATATTGTCTCCTTGTTCCCTAGCATCCCTATACCTGAAACTATAAACTTTTTAACTAATATTTTGAGTGAGAACAAAGTTCCTGAAAACATACGCAACGAATGTTTAAGTCTAACGAGGTTATGTACCAATAATAATATTTTTAAATATAATGGGAAAGTTTACAAAATGGTGGGCGGTACACCGATAGGCTCTTGCCTTAGCCCTATTTTGGCTGAAATATTTCTGAAAAGTTTTGAGGATATCCTGAAGAATTCCGGTTTTTACTTTCCCGATTGTTGGTTCAGATACGTGGACGATGTCTTCACAATTTTTGACACCAATGCTTGCGATGTTAACACTTTTGTCCAACATATTAATAGTTATTTTCCGTCCGTTCAATTCACTTTTGAGTTGGAAAATAATCAAAGGTTTTCGTTTCTGGACATCTTAGTCATCAGAAACCATGATTCATTATCATTTGAGGTATACCGAAAGCCTACGAACGGATTGAATTACATACCAAGCGATTCCAGCCACCCTTGGAATCAAAAAATATCTACTTTCATTTCGATGATTGACAGAGCTATTAATCTCCCACTAGGTCAATCCTCATTCAAAAAAGAAATTTCCTTGATTCAGAATATTGCAGTTAAAAATAGCTACAGCACGCGTACCATCACCGATTTGGTAAGGAAGAGGAAGTTAAAAAAGTTCATGGACGAAATCACTACCCTCAACCGGACTAAAAATAGAGAGAGAGTCATATCCTTACCTTACAATAAATCATTAATCAAAGGTCTCAATTCTGTCTTTAAATCTTTTAATATTTCGTTATCTTTTAGCAATCCCAACCAGACCAGGCATTTATTACCTAATCCAAAAGACCCGATTCCACCACTACAGAAATCAGGAATATATGAAGCTAGATGTTCCCAATGCCCCATGAGATACAAAGGACAAACTTGCCGGAATATTGAAACAAGATTCGAAGAACACATGAGTCACACAAGATATGGTAGAGGGAATCAGTCATCCATAGCCAAACACTCGCTAGATACCGGGCATGAATTCTTATTAAGCAATGTAAAACTTATTGAGTCAATAAACAAGAAACACCTTCTGGACGCCTTCGAAAGCTTAGCCATTCAAAAAACAGATAAAAAATTATTACTCAACTTAGATAGGGGTCCTATTAGCGAATCACCATTGATCAAATGGGCGACGCACTTACCCAATCAATAAAATTCAGTTGGATCTTTTTGTCTTGATTGACTTCCTTTCGTTATAAATACTCAGCATGTTCTATTCCAAGTCAGTTCTCTCAAGTTCTCTCGAGGTGCTCCTTGGCTGCTGAATGATGAAAGCAAAGCTTTCGAAAAGCGCTTACAGACTCAGGTTGTATTTTTTCATTTTATTTTCGGTCTTCTTCTTTTTGTTCATTTCCTGTTTCGTTGTGGAAAAAGAGTTTTATTTTATTCTCAAGTTAATCATCTATCCGAAACGTCAGCGTTTTATTTTTGATTATTTATTTTATTTTTTATTAAATACCTATTAATTATTTTCGTCTACTCACAGAATTCTACAATCACTGGAATAAAATCATGTTTCTTCACTCCGGATATCGATTTGAATTCTTGCTGTCTTCGATGTTTTCAAAATTATTATCAAAACTGTCGATTTTAATCATTATTTTTTAATGTATATTTTTAAAAACTACTTTTCGTCCGTCCTTCTTATTTTTGGTTATATGCTCCGGCGGTGGACTGGTTGGATGCAGCTTTAAAAAACTGCCAATGCACACTCATTTTGTATGTCACTTGCTCCAGATCGAGGCCAACGAGAGACAGGTCCTGGCACTCTAAAGTCACCTCCTAGAAAAGAAAGCTTGTGCACTGAAAATTCATACATTGTTACATGATCATAAGAAGTCATAATTTAGGGTTTATTATTGGTAGAAATACGATTAACAATGCATTTTTAAGATGATGCAATAATGCATGAATTTACAGTGCACAGTCTTTCTTTTTAGGAGGTGCTGGGTCTGAGCAGCAATCCAAACAGCACTGTCTCCATCTTGGATTTTAACAAGAAATTAATCTTCCCGAGGAGAGCATAGGAAAGTAACGGAAACCCTGAGGTCATCTATTTTTAACCCTTTATCTTCATTTTTTTAACCTTCCCCCTCCCCCCCCAATTTTTTAATCAAAAAATTGATTTTTTCGAACATAGTATTTAGAAAATGTAAAAGAGCTCTATCTTTTTTCGTTTCTCATCATTACCGATCGAATGACATATGTTGCCATAGTTCTAAAGACCAAGTGACTGCCACTTCCACAATTCCGACCCATTGGGACAAATACCTTTTTACATACCTAAATACCACGGGGACCTTTTGCTCCCCTCTATCTCTCACTCCCGTAAATGCGACCCTCAGTGGACCAAAGAAAATAAAATTAAATAGTGAAGGAGGTCATGCCCATGGTAAGCTAGCTTCGGAATTCCAAATTTCTACGTGAAAAAATATAGAAAATAAGAAGGGGACAGGCGGACAGGACAGACAGCCATATAGACATTGTGAAACCAGTAAGTGCTCCATTCTTCCGCTACTTAATATTCAGTATTTTTTCGTTTGTTGGAAACAATGAAGGTTGGATTGTTGACAGACCAATTTTGATTAAGTGATTTTTCAATGCTGGGATCTGTCTGTTTTCGTTGATTAGTATCCAGATAGAAATATATTTCGAAGTTTGCTTTTTACAGCATGGTCTAAAAAACATATATGCAAAGAATTTTGTAGGCTACATTGAAATCAGATGTAATAATAAATGTGGTCAAAATACAAAATGTTTGAAATATTTTTGTGCAAAATATTTGCGAACATAAAATGCGTTTGTTTTCGACGGTTGCTAATATGTTATGTTTGGATTATAGCTGCCGCCACATAAGTTGAACGACAGGATGACGTCATTTCTAATGCCAGTCAATAAACGTTAATGGGAAGTAAATCGCTTAGCTATTCCATGAAACATCCACTTTCGTTTTCGAAACATTGTTTTCGTATTTATATTTAATTTCTATTATCGTTTTTTCTTTTAAATAGATAAATGAAATTAATAAATTAAAAAATGACGCAGAATAGTCGACTCAAATACAATTTGTTTTATATTATGACTTTTAATAGGCTTTCCACATTTCAACGATATCTCCACCATTACTATAGTAGAACAAGTGCATCATGGGTAAAATCCAGACAAAACATATTGATGAGATGACTTACTGCGCATGTCAAAAAGATAGTTCAACTTACGTGGCGGTAGCTATAATATTTTTGCAGTTATGGTTTATTCTAGGATAGTTTTTACAATTTATCTTTATGCAGAAAATAACAAGATATAGAGAAGGAGTTTAGTATAGCCTGTTTAGTATATGATTATAAATATATGTAAATTAAATTTATACACTGGGTCATTCCATGTCAAATGGACCAATATAGAAAATCGTCCCCACCTTATCTTCTCCAAAATCTTTCAAATTTTAGACATATGTTTTTAGGTTTTCAAATGAAGTTATGCAAAATATTAAAGCTATATCTTACATAGCTGCTGAGCTAGGGCTCGTCTAAGAGGGGTCACTTTCACAATGATCGACACTGACCGACAAAAAAGGGATGTTTCAAAGGATACCATTTCTTGATTATTGCAGCTGTTCGCGAATTAGCACGACGTTTTACGTAGATTTCATATAGTACTGTTTGGAGATTCCAATTAAGATGTATTTTGTACAGGTAAAGCACAAACATGGCAAAAAAATTGCCGCTTCGCGATCGCGACAAATTTTGTTCATACATTAGGAGGCTGTAACTGAAAGGTAAATTGATTTTATTGGTCACAAGTTTTCATACTTATTCTCATCAAATATGAACTTTTCTAAACATGTATTTGCAAAGTTATATGAATATGCCACTAATAATAAGAATTTTAAAAATAGGGTATCTTCAGGGCAAAACATTTCAATAATCGTCCGTTTTAATATTTAATTTTATATACCATCTGAAAGAGCATATCTTCTACTTTCAGATGCATATTTGATCATCTAGTAGCACTCAAATATAAGGGGTGAAAAATGTATTTAAACATTAGGATATCGGTCATGTAATAGACTAAGTGAAAGTCTACAGAGAATCTGCATAATCAAATTTTGACACCTCTTGATTTATTTACTAGATTTTATAAGAAAAATATAAGTGGAATTGAATTCTTTTACATATCGAATGAAGACATTGATCAAGTAAGACAATGTCAACAGAAAAGATTTTCAGCTGGTCATACTATTGCTGGAACAAGGGAAAATCATCAGTTAAAGTTATAAATGAAAGTCCGATTAAAGTTAGCAGAGTATCAAATGATACCACATCATTTATTGCAATTAGCCACGGTGGCTCAGTGGTTGCTTGATTGCCTCTGATGCCCGAGAACACGGGTTCGGCCCCGGCCGAGGACGACGAGGATTTTTCAAGGGGAAAATCCTGAGATCACGCACTTCCTTCGGAAGGGAAGTAAAGCCGTTGGTCCCGTGTAGTCGTTTGCCGGCTGCACGTTAAAGAACCCTTGCGAGGCAAAATTTGCGGCCCCTATAACGCCGTCTTGAAATGACCATGGCAGTTGAAAAGGACGTTAATACCAAACAAACCAACCAATCATTTTTTGCAGAAGTTTTATATTCAAAGAAGTATAGTCCCGCTGGTTGGAGCAGTACCCAGTTCGCAGACTGGGACTATCTTTCCTACTGGCGCAATGAAAATATTAGTTGGCGCGTCTGCACAGTGAACAGAAGGTTCCTGGTTCGAACCCAGGCTGTGGAATTTTCTTTCCTATTTAAGACGGATATCTTCTTTGCACTTCTTACTTCCAAAACATTCTCATTTCATTTCATACCCAGATGAAATTAAGCAGTGTCGAATGTGGCCCCATACGTTACGAGCTAGATGTACCTCCAGAGTGGTCAGGCAGTGTATATTTATTTACCTCTTCACTATTTGTACCCATTTATAAATCAAATTTTTGTTAAAGATGAAATATCGTTTGTCGATTCTCTTAATTTGGTCATTGTTTATTTGGCTAGGCGTTTACAAGTTGGCCATTGTTAAGTATTCTTGGCACTATTTATGGATTTGTACATTAACCATTTTTTCTTTTCTAAATTGGTTAGCTGAAATAAATGTGGAATAGACAGTTTCATTTAAGTATCATCTGTACTTATATAAATGCTTACTTCTCTTTGCAAAAGGTTTGTTCCTAAGACTGAATCTGGGATCTATAAGACTAGCTTACGTATTCTATAAACAAGGTGCCTTTAGAGTTATTGGTAATTGTTTTAACAAATGAAGATTAGATTTACATATAACCTGAAATTCTATAAACGAGAACAAAGCTCTTATTATGTTTTGGGAGGTGACGCTTGTGATCATCAATGCCATTGGAATCCTATTATAATAAACAGGTGGCGTTAAATTATTCGGAAATAAAACATAACGTTTTCAATAAATGTTTAAAAAATATAAAGATTTCAAGGGAAACGGATTTCATCATTAGCATTAGCAGAGGCAAACTTTAAACGACATTTATTTTATTCTTTATTAAAACTTCATATCCTCTTTTCTACAGAGAAGAAGATGAAAATAACAAACGTAAATTATATTTCGAATTTATGCCCACGGGAAACATATATAGAAATACAGAATAAACTATTTCTATTCAGAGGCAGGAATTGAATAAAAGAAACTTAAATTCGGCTTTCCTACAAAGATCTCGTTTCAGAAAAGATCACTCAACGCCAACTCTTCTGAGGAGAGGAGGGAATTTAAAAAAGAACACAAACCGTGGGAAAAAATGCCTGTGAGGAAAAACAAATAGATCACCTACAACCAATCACAGATGAAAATAAATGGTAAAACTCGTGAAAAGAATATTAAAAAATTGCCAAATATTTCCATTGGACCCAAGGCTATTAAAGGGGGGAAAATGTATAAACTTAAATATCCCGATCTAGCATTGAAAAAGAAATAATTTATTTTTCAACCTTGAATGTATTTTTTCCTATTTATGTTTAATACACAATTTCATTTGATTTTTAAATGTTAGAAATCTGTTTTACGTAAATGGGCCAAAGAAAAGTGAGCGTTAGAATTCGAAGGAATAAAACGAAGAGGAAAAGTTTAGGATTTATTTAAATTGTACGATCACTTCATTCTTGTGAATTTATTTTGAGGAATATCCAGAAGCTCCTCATCAAATGAAAATGTTAATTTAAATTGAAACATTATAAAAACTTTGTATTACTATTTAAAAAAATTCATTAGCAAGAGGTAAAATGTTTTTCTTTTTTTTTCCCAACGCAATTTGCCTATTGACATTATCAGTATTAATTGTATACAATAATATTTTATTGGAAGAATTTTGTAGTACATTTTCTTGCCAATGCCTTCTGGTTGTTATAATTTTTTTTTGTTTTTTTAATCAAGGAAATGATATTTTCTTGCATTATTCCAGGGGGCAATCTCGCAGTAACCCCTAAATCTCATGTCGTTTGGAAATGCTAAGCGCTTTTATTATTCTGTCGTTCTAGAGAAATGCTTTTTCGCTTAACGAAACATTTACACCAGCTTAGCCATAATCTATGTGTATGCATTTAAATGATTTTAAGATGTTTATTTTGTTTTTGAAGTTGGCCCTCTCCAAACATTATTTCCCCTTCTTATCGTTTTGTCTTCCGTTTCATGAGAAGCGGAACTCGTTCAAGGAAACGTCTCCGAAGCAATCACCTTGAAACGCTCAACGAAGGATGGAAGAAGGCGCTGCGGACGATTCTCGAAGAAGTTGTCGGAAATGGATCCAAACAGGTCAATGGATTGCACAGGACGAGCGCGTTGAGGGCGTGAGACTGAGCGAGACCGGTGACGTCACGGCGTTTCTTCCCTCGCCCTGCGGAGCACCTCCAACTTCTCAACCAATGGGAGGGCGCTTTCCGATGAAGCCACTTACAAAAAGCAGATGTCGGCGCGAGCAAGTGTCGAGTAGATTGCCGGAACCCCCCTCGAACCACCTCACCGACACAACCTCGAGACATGACCAACACGTTCTATTCACTCGTGCTGCTAACGACAGTCATCGGCACAGGTGAGAAAAATCCATAGTTTCATTTTTTTCCACTTTTTTTTTTAATTTGAAAGCCTGACCTGAAATCGAACCCGGGAAAATATACAAATTTTGGATCCAGTCTTTCTTGGTCACTTTAAGTGAATGGAAATAGTTAATGATAGCATGTCAGATAACCGCTGCATCTTTTAGTTAAGCGCTGCAGTGAACTAGCACCATCCAGCAATTCTCTCAAAGACAAGGGCTTAAAAATTTACTATTTTGGTCGTTGGCGTTAAAACGAAAATATTTAATCTGAGTTTGGATGCGCATTGCAGAAGCAATACAACTTTTAATTAGGCAAAGATTAATGAACATCTACAAGTGTAACTAGAATCTTTATTTTTTTATTACTTTTTAAACATTTCATAAAATTACTTCTTAGCCTATTTAATTTGAAAATTCTTTTGCATCTACTTCAATTTAAAACCGACTTTTTCGTTAGATTTAATGAAACATAATCCTTATGTTAGGTAGAAGGCAATTAAACATGCCCGAATCTTTGCCACCGCCCGTCTCTCTCTTCTGCCAAATATTTACTTCTTTTACTGAAACTGGAATTTATAGCTTCCATTTAACTCCGTCGTTCTCAAAGACCGGTCTGAGAGAGAAAAGCAGACTGGTCTGGAGCCAGGGGTGAATAGTTGAATGAAAGAGTTGCCTGCTACTGAGAAGAAAACAACGAGCAATCCGAATAATAATTTTAAATTTTTGGGAGGAGGGAGGCAAAAGAGCAGTAATTGCGCCCTGAGCATAACAGGTGTTACCACCCATCTCAGGTGATTCCATTCATGTTGCGATCTCATTCATCTAAATTCGTGATCTCTTTAACATCATTAAATCATTAGCAGAAGACAAAGTATACAGGTCGCTCAGTAGTTCTATATGAAAAAAAAAGAAGCTTATCCCTTTATTGTTTTGTGAAAGAATCCAAGCTAGAAAAGACATTATGATGCTTCCCAGTGCGATGTAAGAGGAATTGTTTTTAACGGATAAACCAACAGGAGCGGAACTGTGCGGGGAAGAACTTGTTAAGCTACAGAAGAGAAAATTAATTTTTTCCGGTTGCCAGTAATACAAGAATCGTTATTTTGTAATCTTCTTAAAAAGTAAATCACAGCAGAAACAACAACAACAAACAACTTTGATATTATACAAACAATAGAGTCACGATATAAATCGCAACACTTGGTTACTTCAAGAGATTTGAAAAGTTGCTCCCTTGTATAAGTATCCTAATGTTAATTAAAATTCATATAAGCCGTTAGATGCCCACTATGATTTATTAAGTCGGTATTTAAAATGTAGATGTGGGTCACTATAGCGGAGGTTAGGGTGTCCCCACGTGCAAAGCGTAGGAGGTCATCACCAACGACCCGCAACCATTTCGATCTGGATCACAGCACTTGGCGGTTACTTCGATGAATAGAACGATCTGGTAGAAAAAACGGGGAGAGCATAAAAAATAAATAAATAATAAAAATTAATACGTCAGCAGGCAAAACTTGCGTATTGGTTAACCGTCATAATGCATAAAATAAATGCTCAAAACTCTTAATTCATTAAAAATTCGACATTTGTTCATAATATAACAAAACTTTTTTTATTAAAACTATGCAATCAATTAACTTAAAAATTGGAAATGCATTAAACAGGCTGCGATACGGAAAGATATTCATTTACTAAGAATTTTTGACTTACATGCAGAGAAAGAAAAAGATCATTAAAAAGGTTGGTAGCAAATAAAAAATTCAATTTTTCTCTTTTCCTGCTCTTATCGATGGGGAGGAAACTAAATTAAAGGCTCGTTTTACATAGTGGCACTTAAGCTTTAATGCTTTTTTTTTTAATTTATTTATTTTTTGTGCACTAGCGCTTATTTTTTATTTTTTTACAGCGCAGAACTCACGAATTTTATAAATTTACGAATCATTAAACACTGATTTGTGTTAATTTTTTGTCATATTTTTTTAACATTTCAAATGTCATGCATTCCATTAGGCATTCGCGACTCGAACGAAACTGCATTTTGATAGAATGGAATGCGAGTGGAAAGACGAGTCTTTTGAATTAAGTGTTGAAATTGTCAAACGTAAAGCTGAAATCTGAATTTTTTTATTAATTCATCGTTTACAGTTTTAAAAATGCAAATAGTACTAATGTAAATAATTATTGTAGTTAGGCAGTTATACTACAATTCGGGATAGTCAAGCCCTTCAAATTATTTATTTATTTGTAATTTATTTTTACTTTCGTCACATTTAAAATTCACTGAGAGCACTCATCATAAAAGAATTGCATCCCATAAAACAAGACAGTAGCTAATTGAAACATGACAATTATTAACTATTATTACAATCAGTATTAATAATGGCCTTACTTTTGGGGCTACAAATCATAATGGCTTATTAGGAGATTTAGCAAAAAGCTATTTATAAGAATGCACGCTTGGTATGTACGCTTATCCGGCCGGCCGTCGTTTGCACGATAACTTGAAAACGGATTAACTATTTCAAATTCTGTTTTCAGAAGTATATGACCATCAAGGTTTTAGCTCGACTATATCAATTTTCAGGCTTTTTTGTGGACCCCTTCAAGTCGAATTCACGTGTTAAAACAGTGACCGTAAAGAATATCAAGAAAGTGACATGTCATATAACAATCGATTCGTCAAGAATGGATACAATAATACTTTCTGTTCACCTTTTAAGCATTGTTGACATGGGCATGAGCATGAAAATCGCTTTGCCGAAGTTCAATAACTCAATCACTCAATTTTCTGAGCCGCTGGGTCGTGGGTTCGAGTCCCACCACGGGCATGGTTGTTTGTGTTTGTCCGCTTACATTGATGATCCTATGTATAAAAGCGTATTTCTCTGTATTTCGTATATATTTCGTTATTAATCGTGATCAGCTAGTCTCCTTACTTCCTGGAGATGAAGGCTGTGCAAAGAAGAAAGAAGACACTCAATTATTGTAGTGCGTTGAGCAATAAAATAGACGTAATTTTGGAAAGAATTAAATGAATTTCCGTTGTTTATTAATAATTTTAGCTAGACTTTAAATTCTCGAATCTGATATTACTTTTACGTCACAGCTAAAGCTCCTTCTTGGAATGTTGCAAGATTTTATTAAACATGTAAACAAATCTTCAAGTTATGTATTTGGTTAACCTACAACCTAAAAGACTTCTTTTTAATTTTATTTAGAATATTAAGAGGTATTACTGCATTAACATTAAGAAAAAAACTTCCTTTCACGTTATAACGTGTATAATTCGCGCGAGAATGTTGTCTCTCTCAATTCCAAACGGCTTTTTTTTTCCTTTCCCGAGCCCTGCCTCCCATTAACCTCAAATCTCACTTTCCTCTCTTCCTGTTTGACAGGATAGTTGCACGAAGGGCCAACGACGACGAGTCAAGAAAAAAATAAGAGAGAGAGAGAAAGAGAAAGAAAAAATGAGAGAGGGAGGCTTCATTTAAATAATAATCACAACAGCAAAAGATTCTCTGCTTATCAATCCCATCTTCCCATCTCAGTTTTCCCTTTTTTTCCCTTCCTTCTACTTTATTTTTTTAACTTCTCTGTTTCAAGACCGTTGACTCTCCACCGAACCTCTCCTGACCGCCCTTTAATATATCATTATCTACATCAAGACTTTCGAAACAGCTTCAATGCCTTAATTAAAAAGAAATTAACAAAGAAAGAAGGAAAGATCCAATGATCTTTGTGCTCTGTATAAAGGGGTAGTAAAAGAATTGGTGATAAAAAGCTTAAAGTTTATATATTTTAACCAACAATTAAAATTTAATTTAAAGCGCGCATCTCAATTATTTTTCTTATTATATCCCAACTTTCTATGAGAAATGTCTACAACTTGTAACTTGTAACTGCTGATCTCTAAGCTCATGGTGGCGGGTTCGATCCCTTTTTTAGAGAGCATATTTTTTTATTGTCGAAGGCTTTCGATAAAATATGGGCTTGCTTTATGTCCTTAATATGGCGACAAGGAGAAATAGTCTATTTGACAGGCACGCCTTGACAGTTCCATTCAATGAAGAATGTTTATCGATTTTGGTAAACAGGTGGTGGTCAATTGGTTTATTTTTTTAACTCATGATTAGAGCTTACTTGAATTATATATCGTCCTTGTAATAATTGCTGCTCTGATGCCCGAGTACGCGGGTTCAATCCCAGCCGAGGACGACGAGGATTTTTCAGGGGGAAATCCTGAGATCACGCACTTCCTTCGGAAGGGAAGTAAAGCCGTTGGTCCCGTGTAGTTGTTTGCCGGTTGCACGTTAAAGAACCCTTGCGAGGCAAAATTTGCGGCCCCTATAACGACCATAATGACCATAGCAGTTGAAAAGGACGTTAATACCAAACAAACCAAACCTAATAGTTGCTGTTTAAAACTTTGAATAATTCAAGATATAAACACTTTGTATATAAAGTAAACTGAAGCGTGTTTTGACGTTTATTTTGAACTTACATGATTTTATTTTATTAACAAATTTTGCTAATAAAGTTTTAATAATAATATTGTTGGCTGTTAATAAAAGTTTCATGTAGAATGTTAATATTATATTTGAATAAAAAAATACATTTGAAGATATCAATAAAGTAATTTTTAGATCAAACACTAAGAAGATAATAGCAATTATGAAAAAGCGTAGAGAGAACGGTAGGCGAGCTGTTTTATAGGAAAAAGCTATTATTCTTTCGTTTGTTTTTTTTTATTATTATTAAGACAGAAGCCTATGAACAATATGTTTCCATAATATGATTTTCGTATGTCGAATTTTTTTAGTTATATTTTATGGCCTCGTATGTTCTTTGTATCTTGTTGAGAAGTTATTGTTTGTCATTTCATTACATAACATACCACATATTCTACAGTTAATTTTTTAAAAATACCTTTATTAGTAGATCGTCTGTTTCCATCTTTTTAGTTTAAATTCAAAGTGTTGCTTTAATAAAGTAATTACTTTTAATATTTCTCAGTTACATATAATTACCATGGATATTTCATAAAAATTTTTATATAATTTAAGATATCAAAAGTACAACATAAAATTTATGAAAGAACACATTTTCCAACATGAAGAAGAACACATTTTCCAAATAATAAAAGAAAGCTTATTCTTCTCGTGGCTTACATTGGTGAATGGCAAAATATAATTTTAGAATGAAAAGATTTTAAAAGAGCTTATTTTAACTGCTTTTCTTACTCAAATATGAAAAAAAAAATTTAGTGTCTAAATTATTACTGCTTTGTGGCACTAGACAATACATAAAAATTCGCGCAGAGATAAAATCATCGCACAATATTCAAGTAGTTTTGAAATTCAATAAAATCGAAGTAAAAAATAAAAACCCTATTATTTAAATAGCTTGTGTCATGCCATATACCTACGGCTTTTTTTTATGACAAGGACTTAAGTAGGTTCCGTACTTAAAACATCATTCACTAGGATGAGTTGCGGGAGTTCAATGTGAACGGGCCTTTTATTAACCTGATTTTCCTTCAAAAAACATTTGAATAAACTGGATATGAAGAATGTAGAGAAAAAAAAGAACAGAATACAAACAACTGTCCCAGACATTTACTTGATCCGATGGCTTTTTTTTTAATATTTATTTAGGCGAAACGAATGTTTAGAGCCATTGAACGAATAATTAGCAGTGACAAAGCATTTCGCTCACAATAACAAAGTTAAGGGTGCACTAACATTATCTAATGTAAAAAGCTTTATATTTACAATAAATAAAACTCTGTATACAAGTAATAGCAATTTTTAAAACGCTCAAAAAATTGAAATGTTTAGTTGTTTAAACTATCTAATTCAAAGTTTGGAATATTCTTTTTCCAACGCAATTAGTTAACATTCCAAAGGGAAGCTATTTCTATACAATTTATTTTAAGTAGCTTAAAAAATAAACCTTATTCATCTCTACAATATACTTAAAAAAGAAAAAAATTCTATATATACGTATATATATCATTTGAAAAGTAAACAGTCGTAATTCCAGTTTTTATGAAAATATGAAAATAGTGATATTGACATAAACTATACACAGATTAGGAATTATATTATATGGCAACAGATGGTTTCTCCAACATGGATAGTGAAATAGCTAATATTGCGTTTTCAATAACAAATCGCTCTTGTAATTATCTTTACTGCCGTTTTTATCAAAACAAATAAAAGTGGAGTTACCATCATTCATCTCTTAGGTGCTGATATATAAGAACCATTAGGGATATTTTTTTTATTCCTCTTTTGATATACTCTTGACCATGCCCAACGTCATAGATTAGCAGATTGTCCATCATCTATACCAGTTAAATATTAAAATTTCTCTCTAACATGAAACTGAACAACTACATTCTGAGTGCATGTTAATTAAGCTTCTGGAAAAATTCTTTTAAAAGAATATGAAATTTTCAAAAGGAAAATCTGAAACGTATTGCTTCCTTTACGTACAAATTGTTATTTGATATAGCATACAATTCACTTTATTTCTAACCAATTAGCAAACAACATCTTATGAGTTGCTCAGTTTCATTTTAACATTCAGTAATGTTAAATGCATCTAATAGAACGAATTTTGCTTCACTGCTTCTCTCAAATGCTGCTGTTCACATAAATCTGCCTTACAAAAATCCTCACCTACTTGTCTCCTTGAGAGGGCACAAATAGGTTCACCTCCCCGTCCGGGTTTTATTTACCTATCGGTTCATCTTTATATGTGTGTTTAGCTTAACTATCGCGGTCTTAACCTTGACGAATGGCAGAGAAGATGTTTCACTTGTTTCGCGTGGGAGATTGAAGAGGGTCATGGAACATCGTCGTCGACCAACCGGACCACCAAGGGGAGAGAGAGGTGGGCGTCCAGTGTGAGGGGAGAAAGCTTTCAACCAAATGCACGTTTCGTGTTTTCACTCGATCCAGAGTTAGGTTTAAAAGGGGGAGTGGGAAGAGTTAAGGTGACCTTGGCATTCACCTGCTGGTAAGAAAGGGGAGGAGGGGAAGAAGGTAACAACAACAACTTCACTTAGGTGATTTTTTTTAAACTCCTAGCATTTACTCAACTAGTATTTAAGAGTTAAAAAAGAAATTCCATGTTTTATGAGCCTTTAGCGAGTATGTGAAATTTAAAGCACTCGCCATTCAGTTCAAGAATAGTAACAACGATGGCTATTTTCCTTTTTATCATAAGATGAATTTTCTCTTTATAAATATAAATTCTAGAAATTTTAGCAATTAATTTCTCCTGTGCAACTGAAAAGCGACTATAGAGCCAATGTAGTAAATTTGCTTCAATATCTGTTTTATAATTTTCTTTTCCAATAAAATTTCATAAATTATTATCTCAGTATTGCACAGTTCTCTCTTCATTACATTGTTTTATAAAATATTATGTTTTTGGAATGAGTCAAGCTTAATTAAATAAAATCACATACGCTATCATCCACAATGCCTCCTTAGGAAACAAGTAAGCACTTCAACTCTCTCTGCTATTTCCTAACTCATTTAATTAACATCTTGTACAATTGCTATGAGTAATTCCATTGTTCTTTTGTGAACACGAAACTTGATGGCCTCCTCCCCCTTTCTCCCTTGTCCTTCTCTTTTTCTTTGCTGATAGGATCGTGATAAGAACTCATTTTACCTGAGCAAATTTCCCAACAGGCTTGTTGTCTTCATTCATTTCACACAACCCTCCCTTCCATCCGTCTTTCTTCTTCTTCTTCCCCTTCCTTCCTACTCTCTTCACCCACCCATCTTTCTTCCCCGTTTTCGACCCAAACAAGGCCACCCAACCACCATTCGACGACTAATGTAGGTCACAATGTCGATAACTTCTCTGTCTCAACCATTAAATTTCCTAAGATCACAGAGAGAACCACGCGGATCAGGCTTGTAAAAGTTCCTTGCAAGTGCATTCAAGATTTTCGAGATTTTCTAATGCTCTATTTAAGCACTCATAATATTCTCATAAAAGACTGTTGTAATAACAGATAAGATGATGTTAACGAGTGAATACCGCTATAAAAAATATTCTATGCAGTAACGGTTTATTTCCTTAACACTTTAACGGCGACGTTTCCCAAATGGAAATAATGCAGTAAATTTTAGTGTTTCAAATTTTTTCTGAAATAGCTCATAGATTCTTACAGAAAATATTTACAGTGTAGATCTTTAATCTAGATTCTTTTTACTATCAGTCCCTATATTCAAGATACACGAGTTATTTAGTGTTGCTTGTGCTGCCTTCGTGCCACACAGGAAAGCTTATACTTCGACTTTCCAAATAGCTAAATACGTATTGGATTATTTGAGAACACTCGTATTTTCTTTGCGTTACCTTTGGGTTTTAAAGATAAATTGTTAAAGCGGTAATCTTTAAATTGTACTTACAAATAAAAAGATTCAGGCCATGAAACAATGTTTACATCAGGTGTATCAGCTATTAATGAAGATGTCATCCAGTTTATATCCACTTAGCCGTCAACCGGCACATTTTGAACAATAGGCAATACAGGAGTAAATCTCCCAAGATCATCAGATTCTAACGCATTCAGAATTAAGTTCCTACTATATAAGATACTGTGAATAAATACTGTTACGTTATCACTGGTAATGTCATAAAAGATGAATTCGACAAAAGATGGTTCTACTGTAAGTTTTAACTGTACACTTTGTACATCTATATATTTGTTAGCAAGACTAACAATTAACATTTACCCAATAAGTAATATCCATCAACTGTGCTATCAGAATGCTGGGAATTAAATTAAAGTACTATATATTATAAACTTAAACAATCCGAAGATTCTTTCCGCAACAATTGTTATTGTCCCCCCAATACAAACTTCCATGCCTCATACACGAGATTCGAACCCACGATTATTGGTAATCAAAGCAAATGAAGAAAAAGAAAAATTGAAAAAAAATCAGTATATACCAGCAATGAAAGAACATTTCCTTGATTCAATGCCAAATAATGTTAACGATAGATCCGGATATAGCGCCCATTTAACGATATTTAAAAGCGGATCATAAATTGAAAGAACCATAAAGATAACACTTTAACAAGGACGCAAACGTAAAATAAGGAGAAGAAATTTTTTTTAATGAAAGGAGTTATTTCAAAATTAACGACAGAAAAAAGTGGTTTTAAATTATTTTTTTTATATATTTACTATCTGAGGAGGCTATTCAAACGAACCGACTTCTAAATTAAGACCTCAAGTAGAACTTCCGTATCCAACTTTTTTTTTTCCAGGTGTTGTTTAGGTTTTAGTTTTATTTCATTTCCTAGGCAGTCTGGTCTGGGTCTGTGGGTGTCCCACCTATTGGGACCTATTGCCCTCGGTTGGTCCCTCCCCTACAACTCGCTCCCTCCTACGCATCTCCACCTAAGAAGAAAAGGGGGGCTTTCTGCGCCTCCTTTTTCATCCACTTTTTCGCCTAACCGTGTATTATATTTTTTTCCGTATTCCAACACCTTTATTTACCTCGTGCCCTATTTCTCGCGTAACCCGGGTCGGTCATTTACCTTTTTTTTCTTTCGTTCCTTTCCACCAGGTGGAGACGCAACCGTCAATGGAACTCTTAAAGGGCACACACGTAAACACAGACAGACAAACAAGAATAAGGTTTTCCCTTTTCCTATTCAAATAAGCCAATAGGGGTCCTCCCTGATGCTCCCTTCTATTCGTGCTGTCCATTGTTTCAAAACTGAAAGGCTCAACGACACTAAGATGGGAGCCAAGCTTAGGCAACGTGAAAATAAACGTCAAATAAGTGTAAACAAGTTACGGTAATCCGTTCATTACCATAATCCAGTACACAGATTAAAGTCATTAAATAGGTGTTAAAGAAATGTAGTTTCTGCAGTTAAAGATGTGTAATTTGGTTTATTGAATCACGTCAAAAAATATTTGAAGCTTCATATTTCAAGGAAACATGTAACCAGTATATTACATTTCTAATCAGGTTTTCTATTCGAAATTACAATTTCTTACATATTTTTTTTAATATTTATTCGATTCGTTTCTGAGTAAATTAATTAACAAGAATGTTTATATTTCTATAAACTGAGTCGAGTTGGATGTAATGATCTTAAAGGGCGCCACAATTTTTCTTTTTATACTTAAAGATGTTTCAGAATGTTTTAGTTTGTGAATTTAATAGATTGAACCCAATAACATCTTAAAGCTTATTTTAAAGTTTAAAATTATTTGTTCTTTTATAACTTATTGTATATGCAAAGTTTTATAAACTGACCGGCTCGTCATTTTTACAAAGAGTAAAAAAAATATATACATATATTTCTTTCAAATATTTTAATTTGTTAATAAAAAAAAACATTTTAATGATAAAAAAGCAATAAATTATATAAAAAGACGATATTTTCCTTTACTTATTATAAGCATAATCTGGCAACGCAAAAACTACTTTTTTCCCCAGTGCTCCATCTCTTAATCATCTTGCTAAAGAACAGCATGCTCATTTAAGTAGGTATCAAAATGAAGCGATAACTTAATGGAATTATCAACTGTCTAGCCCCTTTCCGAACGAAACAAAAGCTAAGCTTCCTCTATGTGTGTTCATAATTCTTTTCTAATATAAAAATATACACTTAAAAAAGGCAATTACTTTTATAAAGCTCAATTCAAATAAATATCGAAAATGTATATTGCCCAACTTGTTGCAGTGAAGCCAAAGTCACCAGAATCTTCAATTTTTAACCAAAATCTTCTAAATTTCTTAACATACGTACATTTCTTTTACAGGCTTTTGTCAACGATCGGATGTCTGCCAAACGAAATCCAAAACCGCACCCCATGAGAGTCACTGCGACAAATACTACCAGTGCTCAGATGACGGCGTCGAACTGCGCGACTGTCCTAACGGACTGATCTACGTGGGCCGTGGCAATGGGCTCACTGAACATTGCGACTATCCCTGGAGAGGTGACTGCGGCGACAGGCTCAATCGAAGTAATAGGACTTATTTTTAAAATTATTTCCTATCCTAATTGTTAGATCAACTTAATGATATATACAATGAGAATTTTTTTAATTCTAATTTCCTCGATTATATAATCAGATTACTTTAGATTACTTTATAATTCTAAGTATTCCGAAGAAAAACGGACAAGCAAAATCCAAATTTCTATACAGTCCGAAAACTGAAGGGTACAAAGATATTAATGGAAAAAAGCATTAATAGTTTAGAGCATTGACTCCGGTTTGAATTTATTACTTTCGCTTTTGAAGGGTATGTTTAACTGAAATGATCTTTGCTCTAAAGAAACGTTCTCCTAATCAAATTGCCGAATAAACTTCAGAAGAATATTTCATTTTGAAGTAATTAGACGGTGGTATTTTAGTAATACTAATTTAATATCGAATCAATTGAAGTAATACTAATATGTTTCGCTTGACGGCATTATCAAGAGAATTGGAAAAATTTTAAGATAGTTAATTAGGAACTAGAGTTTAAATATTTTGAAAATATACAAAAGATATGAAATAACAAATTCTAAATTCTAGTAATACAAAAAAAATTCTCTTTCAAAAATGTCATTTTGAAGTTCCCAGGCACCAAATTCTTCTATAGTTTTTCAATTTTTTGCCATGATTGCCCCACCTTTGCTCATATATCCAAAGGCATAATGCTTTCTTTCCTTATCTGAAGTGATTATTAATTAGAAAATCATAAAAATTACCAGTTTAACTGGAAAGAGAAAAACAAACACAAAACCCCTCGCAGGAGGTGTGAAACTTATATACTTGAATATACTGTATATTTGTTTCACAGGCATATTTTTTAATTAGGAATACAAATTTAAAATGTTCTTACATTGCTTTTCATAAACTCATATCTTTTCCAATAAACATTAAATAAATAACTATCAGGAGATGATTTCTGAGGATATATTCAGGTTAATGATAATTTGATTAATAAAAATGCATAATAAGAAGCAATGCTATTATAAAATGTGGCAATAAAATCTGAATGCTATTAGCAGGTTTTTATTTATTTATTTATTTATTTATTTACATTTTTACATTTTAACATCAATTAATTAATGTAGATTAAACTTTTTCTTAAATGTTTTTCACAGCGTCATGTTTTTACTTTTGCAATTATCGCTTCCTTTTTCCTTGATACTTCCCTTCAGGAATTTACAAATGTAGTTGGAAAGAAGTAGGAAATATTAAACAGGAAAGATGAGTTTGTCAAATTTTCCCCAAACATAAAGAAAAAGATAAAATAGAACACTCTGTAAAGTCAATGCAAATTAAAAATAAACGAAGATAACTGCCGCCTTATATACAGAATAAATATCCTGATGCCCAAAATGTTTTAATGAAATTTGGTATAAAAATATATACATAATGAAAAAGCATAATAATAAGCAATGGCTTTTTAATTAGTGCCATGCTCATAACATTAAAGTCCAAAAATGAGCTAAGCTAAGAAGTGCTTGTCGGGAGTGTAGTGCTCGGTGACGACTGGTTTCGCAATCAGTCTCATTTTTACTTTCTTATACATAGTATAAGGAAGTATTGTAATCACGAAAAATTTCGACCTCCAGATTTTCACTGATTTTCACGTTTTAGGGTCCCTAGATTACGAAAAAGCGATTTCTGGAAAATGTCTGTGTGTCTGTGTGTGTATGCAAACGGCTAAAGCTATCGAGACCAAACTTTAAACTTAAGATTGTAATCTTCCTCGGAAGGTCTGATTAGTTTTCCAGTGGAATTGGTGAACCGGAAGTATCAGTTTACTCCAGCGCCAAAATATAAATTTTGAAATATCTCGTTAAACACTGCATTTATGAAAATTTTGAAGGGACTAAAAAGTGTTCCAATTTCAATTTTAAAAAAGTTTTGTTAAGAAAATTTTTCAAAATTCCAACCAGAAGTACCAGTTTTACTCTTATCAAAATGCAGTTTTTGGCTAATTCAGGCGAAATAAGACAGTTTAGGAAAATTTGTGAAGTTTACAAAAGTATTTAGAAGCTAATTTTAAACAACCTTTGTTAACAAAATTTTTCAAAATTCCAACCGGAAGTACCAGTATAAGAAAGTCGGGTGGTGACCACACCTCATTTTTTATAAAGATATTAGACCTTCAAAAGATATTAGTGCTCAAAATCACTAGCATTGATTGGAGTAGCAAATTTCATTCATCCTTCAAGGCACTGCTTAGACCTTGTTATGCTGGGATATGGGAGTGTTGACATCTTGCAATTGCTCTTCGTAAGGGTATGATCTATAGGATTCAGATCAGCAGATCTGGCTAGATATCTGAATATCGAGATGTTCCTTGCACTGCGCATCCCAACGTGGGCCAACATTATCGTCAATAAAAAGGAACTGGGAGCAGAAAACTTCTTTGAAAAACTTTACACAGGGCTCTAAGATCTCATTCTTATATGTTAGAGCTATTAAGAGTTTTCTGGAAACAAATAACGTGACATTAAGTCTATTTATGCCAAAAATTTAAGTCCACGCTAAACTAATGGTAAATTTCTTTGATGTTACAGCAAATATTTGGGCCTCAGGGTCTCTTCAGATGTAAACACGTCCAGAATCAGTATTTAAGCGTAATCGTGGATCGTTACTAAAGAGCACGCATGCCTAATTATTTGAAATCTAACCTGATATTGTTACCATCAATTCAAACAGGCGCTTCCAGTTCAGACTACTGGCTTTTTTACATAAAGGCCATTCTTAGCCTCCATGGAGTCCCAGAAGCAGAGAAGAGTTCCGAATAGTTGCTTTCTTGCGACGAGCAGTTACAGTCATATCACCATTTTCTTGATTTATTGTGGCTTTCGGAACCCCTCGTCCTCTTTCTGATGTTTGTTCTAGTTTCCTTGAGATGTTTCCAGAAACTGGAGGCAACTTGCTTGAAAGTATCCGGCCACATCACTAATTCAGAATGAAGCTACCTGCTTCTATTCTTCACTTGCCCTCCAACTTAAAGAGCCTTTTAATGAATTTATTACACGGCGAAAGTCAAAACCAAGTGTCTAATAGTCGTCTACCTTTATAAACAAAAATTTAAACGGGCGCTTTTTTTTTTTTTTAGATAAAGTCAAATCAAAGTCTGGTGGGCTCATGTCCGACTTGTTTCCTAAACTGACGCAACCACTCTGTGAAAACGCTTTGTTGTAATTGACAGTTACTGGGGAGGTGACTCGAATAATCAAACATCCGTGAACGCAAAACCAATGCCCACAAACTCTACAAAAGCTACCTTGCGGGCGAGAAATGGCGGTTTGTTGTCACGTTGGATGAAGCGTGGGTTTACCTCACAGATTGTGATAAGGTTCGTGCAATTGCCTATTGCCCAGCAAATCCGAAAGGCCGGATTGATTGGATGCGCAAATATGAAGGTTTTCCGAAAGACCTTCATCCGTGGTGGTCGCGGGTACTCTTTACACGGAGGAGATCCCGGTGCTGAACGGAGAGGAGAGCAACAAGGTTTGTGTTCATCAAGATAAGGCCGCGCACCCAACACAGAATTTCTTGGCACAAATGGAAGAAGAGACCGGCATTCGTGTAATAACCTTCTCTAATATCCCTGTCAAGTCACCTGACGCCTCCCCCATGGACTTTTGTGGCTTTGGGCTTCTCAAAAGGGGTCTCGGAAGGCGTCGTCCCAAGCCACCACTGGGCTTTGGAAATTGTGCAAGGAGGTATGGAACGAAATTCCTCTCGCCGTTCTACAAATAATTCTGCTAGCATAGAAATTACGCTGGCTGGCTACTGTCAGGAATCAGGGGAAACACATTGAACATAGTCGGTGATGGATAAGCGGCTTCACCTGAATCATCTTAAATCAGCTAAGGAGAAATGACCCTCCGTAATTAAGAATGCTCATTTTAAAATGGTATGGAAAATGACCCTCCGTAATTAAGTATGCTCATTTTAATAAAAACATTTAGTAAATTAACAACAAGACGACTAAAAAAACTTGAGTGTAATTATGGAATTAAGTAATTTCCTCATACCAGAAAGATATATTTATAGTCCTTGGTCCTCTTCAATGCATGTGAGGGGTTGTAGATTATTTAAAAAATATCTTTTAATACTTCCTCTGTCCGAAAATATGGTATACCATTTCAACAATAATTTTGTATTGTAAATGTATACCATATTTTCCGACAGAGGTAATATTTATTAAATACTTCCATTTTTATTATATTTATTTTAACTTATCAACTTTTGTTAACAATTTGTACGTAACTTTATTTATTTCCTGTAATATGCTGTGGCCAAGAGCACTCATTCCTCTATGTAAAAAAAAAATACAGCATATTGCTGATAATTTTAAGATACTTGTATGACCATAAAATAATATGCAGAATATACTTACCTGTATGCTTTAACAAGTACTGTTTTATAAACTAAATTTCATTTGTGTTTTTCTCGACAGATGCGCCCATTCCTACAGAGCACTGCGAATGGTTGTATGGCATTTTCAGTCACGAGACGAGCTGCACCCGTTACTGGACATGTTGGAACGGAACTGCCATCGAACAGTACTGCATTGGTGGACTCCTCTACAATGAAGATACCCATGCATGTGATTGGCCCCAGAATGTTGCAGGATGCCAGAAGCATCGTATGTTATCTCTAGCAATTGGTGTTTGTATTAAACCCAAATGTCCGTTTTCCTCTTAACTTACCTTTCTTTTCCTCCCTTAAAACTTTCAGCTCTCTGTAAAGATGATCCCGATGGCCGTGTGAGTTTGGGAAAAAGTTGCACCAGATTCTGGCAATGTATCGGTGGCTACCCTCGACTCATGCGCTGCGCAGCCACACTCGTTTTCGATAAGCTCTCTCGTCGTTGCGTGGAACCACCTACTGAAGACTGGTAATTAGACTAGCTATTACTGACAAAATAAACAGTAAAAACACATACGTTTATAATTGCTTATTTCAGTTTCACGTGCCAATTAATCAAAAAAAAATTAAAGTGATTAAAAGTTAAATAAGCCATCAAAGATGTCATGCTTGACCGTCTGTGACAAGCCTCTATAAAAATCCAAGATAAAAAGTTAAAATTCTAAAAGATAGAATTACGAGCCTCTAATAAAATTTTATTTTTAGGAGAATCTTTAAAATTTCAAATTAAGACAATTATAGACAAGGAATTTTTTTTCAGTCTTTGAACTTTATATTGTCGTAAAATTTTATCACTAATCTTTGTGTATATACTTGCGCTCCATTTATTGTGGTCACAGCTTCCTTCCGAAGGAAAGTAAAGGCATTAGTCTTTTGTAGAAGTTTGTAACGGTAAATCGCCATTAACGAATTAGCTAAAATTTCTATTTTTACCAGCGACTTCAATATGATGTTTGAAGTTGAATAGACCCGAAACAAATTAAACTCAGATTAAGTTCACAAAAGTTAATTATAGTCCATCCAGCCCTAGTTTGCGCGAAATGTGATGGCCATTTCATTGTTGAGCATTGTTACAACAAAAATTAAACAATACATAACAATTAATATGTCTGTCACATTTCGCGCAAACAAAGGCTGGATGTAGTATAACAATATGCTTTAAATTACGAACTGTATTTTCATCCTCTTTCGCAAAACATGAAGAGGTTTTAAATTTTGTGAATCGTTTTTTCCGGACAAAATTAAATCGATTTTGATGTGCTCAAGCATTTTCTGATATGTTAGAATGAGAAAAACACCTGTATGCAAATCTTAAGAACCCTAAATATCGAAAGTTTGGTATGTTTGGGGAAAGTGGAATAAGTTCAAATCTGGAAATCGTGGTGAGGAGCTATTTATTAGTCAATCTTCAGTAATGAAGCGTTCAAGAAAGATTTATTTCAAGACCTAAGAAACAATGCTAAGAGGTGAATTATGTATCAAAAGTAATAGAAAATTGGAAAATACAGTAGATCGCAAAGCATATTCAGTGAATTAATTAAATCCGTGATTTAATTTTGGGAAAGTTTTTCAAGGATTCTCTGAATAATCTTCAAACTGTAATGTCTTAACTTTATTAACCACTATCCACAAATAACAGAATAAGCATAGAAATTGCACTAAGCAACCACAATCTTAAACTACATTGTATAACTAACTATATGTATAACTTTATATTAAAGACATTTTTAGCATAATATTCTTATGGAAATGGTTAATATTTTTTTTCTTTTTTAGTGACATTCCTCCAACAACGACCGTCTTGCCAAACGACACTGGAAGCAACGTACCTCTGCCGGCCCCCAATAAGGGAAAACCACAATTTAAAGACAACTTCCAACAATAAAGCAAAACACGAACTCAATCTCTATGTATTTTATTAAAATTATTCTGTGGTGTCTTAAAATACAACAACAACAAAAACTCCAACTCACTCGCCCATCGTTTGTCTAGCCGCAACTTCGACGAAGAGAAGCTCGACGGTCTCTATAAATTTGCAAAGAAATGGACTGAATTTTCCGAAGTTGCTTTAACTACATTAAAAGGAGAAATCTAACGAGTTCATTTGGAATTAAGATGCGAGTCAATGCGAACTTTAAAAAAAATTCCTTCTAAGGAAAGATTGTCTACTAATCTCTCTTCCCATGACAGAATGAATCATTTGTCCATCATGCACATCAACTGAATAACTTTACGGAGGAAATGAAATGCAATTGACTTCATAATGATAAACATTGCTTCACATTCAGCTCTCATTAGAACCAATGTACATATTACCTCCATTTTTTTTAAACTTTCGCCTGTGTTAAATTAAATTTTTCAATTTGATAGTAAAGTTTTGTAGGCAGAAATGTACCATTTATTATTTTTTTTTGTTTGTAAATAAAAATATAAAAACTTTAATAAAAATGAACATATAGAGTAATTCCTTTAAATAGAAATATCATAATTTAAGAATTTTCTCATTTTAAAGGATCAACAAATTTTACAAGGCAGTGAACGTATACAGTAGCGTCCAAATGTAAATGGCGAACATAATTTGGGTCATAAAAAATGGAAAAGTCCCACATGTCTGGAAAATTATTGAAATGTGTAATAATCTTATAGACACAACATATTAAAAAATTAAAATTATATCTTCATGAGAATTTTTTTTGTTATAAAAACAAAAATCCAAAAGTAACTGGCCAACAAACATTATTCCCTGTTTTGTATGTGAAATGATTTAATTATTTGCAGAAATTTTGCCTATGAGGCAGTCATGTCTAGCCGTAAACATTTCTTCTCCAGTCAAAAAAATGATTGTTGATGCTGTAAACAAGAGACATACTTATCAAAATGTGGCCGAATAACATTGTGTGAAAAGGAGTGCTGTCACGGGTTTTCGCGACTGCGGGGAGGTAAAACGAGCTCCAAAATTTGATCGCCCTTCAGCAACAACAGATCATGAAGATAGGGTGTTGAGAAGGTTATCAACTACTGATCCTAGAAAGACTGCAGTACATTCAACCAAGAAATGAAGGAGTATCATGATGTAAATGTCAGTATCACATCTACAAAACAACGCCTAAATGATGCTAATTTGATTGGAAGGCGACCTGCAAAAAAAGACTCCAGTTTGCAAGGGCACATGAGCACTGGACTTCAAAGAATTGAGCTAGAGACTTTTGGAGCGATGAATCCAACTTTTGCCTCTTTGGTTCGAATGGAGTTATGTATATTCGTCGCCCAGTTGGCCACAGATTTGATCCAATGTACCAATTATCCATTCTGAAACATGATGGTGGACGAGTTATGGTTGGGGTCGCTTTAACCATTAGGGAATACGTCCATTAGTCCGAATCAATGGAAATAGTCCGAATCAATGGAAATTTGGTGTCATGTATAGAGATGTTTTATCTCACTATCTATTCCTGTTTTCCAAAGTTCAGAAGTGTCGTGGTTGGATTTTTCAGTATGATGACCCAAGCATACATCTCAACATGTGAAAGAATTTCACTCTTCCTCAAAAGTGCGTGTATTGGACAATGGCCATCACAATCCTCGGATCTTAATACCATTGAACCCCTGTGGGACCTATTAGAAAGAAGATGGAAAGATAAAAGAGCCAATAATGAGGATGAAAAATTTTAAATGCTTCGAGCAGAAGATTCCAACCGAAACTTTGGAGACATTGATTGATTCTATGTCACGTAGATGATAGGCAATGTTTGTTGCAAAGAGCTATGCATCAAAATATTAACTTAAGAAGACATAATTTGCTAATTTTAATCACTCAAAGTGATTTTGAATTTGGCAGCAGAAACTTGCCAGTTACTTTTGAATTTTTGTGCTTATAATAAATCTTAATAAAAAAATTTCTCATGAAGCTATAATTTTAATTTTCTAATATGTTGTTTTAAAAGATTATCACACATTTCAAATACAGGGTAGTTATAATTAAAGTGACACCATTTAGACCCTTCTAGCGGCCGTTCTGGTAATCAGATTTTGACGAAACTTGAGATATATGTTATACAGATCATGGGAAAGAGAAGTTTGCAATAAAAAAAATTAGTTCACATTTTGACCGCTACGTCAAAATATGGCGCATGAATAATAACAAAAAAGTTAGAAGCAGAGAAATTTATAAAATCAGAGCATTTGTTCAATGTGCATTCCATTTGTGCCAATGACATGTTCAAAGCGCATTATTGCATGTTCCACAGTAGAGCGAAGGGTTTCCTGAGGAATCGCAATGATATGGCGTGTTATGCTTGCTTTCCATTCAGGGACAGTCCGTATTCTTCCTCCATAGACATTATCTTTCAAATATCCCCACAACCAACCAGAAGTCACAAGGGTTTAGTCCGGTGAACAAGGAGGCCATACAGTTGGAAAAGTTCTCGAAATCATCCGATCATCTCCAAAATGAGCATGAAGCAGTTCCTTCACTTGTCGTGCAATGTGGGGTGTTGCACCATCTTGCATAAAGACAGTAGTGTCTAAACATTGTCTTTCTTGTAATGCAGGAATGACTTTCTGCTGCAGAAGTTCGCAGTAACGAGTACCAGTGATTGAACATCTTTTAGTGCCTTGAGGAGTGTTCTCTTCAAAGAAAAAAGGGGCCAAGAATGAAATGTGAAGTGAACCCGCACCATACAGTCACGTAATCAGAGTGCAAAAGCTTTTCATGCACAACCATCGGCTTTTCAGTACCCCAGATGCGACAGTTTTGAGCATTCACTGCTCCGTCTAGTGTGAAATGCGCTTCATCTGACCACAAAATGTTCCATGGCCATGCATTATCGACGGCTATTCTAGCTAGAAACTGGCAAGCAAAAGCAGTGCGTTTTTCCGGATCTTCATGATACATCTTTTGATCTTGTATGGAGAACACTTTAAAATGGAACGCAAAACTTTTTGTACTGTAGACCACGGAATAGACAAATCTCGTGATACGGCTCGAGCACTTGCTGAAGAATATTGGGAACTTGAAGCACTCTCCACTACAACAGCAGCAAAGTCTTCCACAGTCTCATTTGCAATTCGTTTCCGTCCTCTCCCTGGCACACACCCAACTCACCAGTTTCTTCAAATTTCTTAATCATCTTTTTTAAACCATTAATGGACGTAGGCCCATATCGCAAATTTTTCAAACGTCGATATCCTCTTAGTGCAGCAGAAGCATTACTGCAGTTCTGGTAAAATAACTTCACCAATAAAGCTCGATCCTTTTTAGCTAAAGCCATCGTGAAGAATGACTTTACATTTAATTTCACTGTCATTTTAAAGCTTTTCTAATTTTACATCTCATTTGCATAACGTCTCTGATTGAGTAAAAATTCTCAGATAGTTTCTTACATGACCAGCGCCATATTTTGACATAGCGGTCAAAATGTGGACTAATTATTTTTATTGCAAAATTCTCATCCCCATGGTCTGTATAACATATATCTCAAGTATCGTCAAAATCTGACTACCAGAACGGACGCTAGAAGGGTCTAAATGGTGTCACTTTAATTGTAACCATCCTGTATATCGGAAAAGCCAAATTAACGTCATCATTTGATATATCTGCGCTACCGTCAATGCCATTTTGATCGTTTGCTAACATACAGACTCAGACGGCTAATAAAGAACAAGCATTACAACACTATACGGTGGGTAGATTACGTTAACAGTGAACGATTTCAATAAGCAAAAGATCTGATCACCTGGCTAGTAGCAAACCGGTGTCCGTTGGGATAGGAAAGGTCAATCGCGTGATCGGAAAAACTGATGGGGTTTGGGAAGGCTACATAACTGCTCTTTCCGACACCAAGTGCTCGTATTCTGTAAATTTAAAACAAGTGCAAAACACGCGGATTAGTGATTTCCAGAGATTGTGTGAGTAATGTGCTTAACGAGAAGCGAAAATCGAAATTCCTGCGTTACTGGACCAACCCGGACCCTGTAGGCAAAGGACGATTTCCAAGCGTTACCCGATCGTTTTTCAGAAGGCAATTTGTTACAAAGGAATATCCTAGCACCCAACGGTCGATTGCAATACGCGTAGGCATATCTCCGGCAGCTGTCCATAAAAAAAATCCAGAAAGATAGATCTTCAGCTGAAAAAACGTGTGGAAACGATGTACAAAAGGGTGGGTCCACATGGACAAGGCGTCCAGCATCAACGGTTGCCTACTTGTCAACATTCGAGGAGGAAACGACAATTCGTGCAATTCCTTTCACGGATATTCCAGTTAAATCCCCCGACGCATCGTCGCTAGATTTCTTCAGGTTTGGGCTCTCGAAAAGGGGCTTGAATAGTCGACCACGCACAGTGCAGGGACTGTGGAAAGCCTGTGAGGAGGTATGGTCTGGGATCATCCAGAGTTCTCTTCGACGGACCTTCTTGGAATGGAAACTCAGATCTAGGGCTATAGTTCGGAACAATGGCGATCAGATAGAGCTCGGTCGACGTTGGCGTGGTGGCTTCAGCTGAAGATATGGACCCACAAACTCGTTCATTCTTAACGTAATCTACCCTCTGTAATGCGAATAAAAGCTGTACCAGTCAGGCACTAATGCGATCTATGCGTCATCTGGCGCGATATGTATTCCTTAGCTTCCTGGTATAGTTTATAGAAGTTAACTTCGAGAAGCGATGTTTTTAGCAATATACAGGTTAAGAATAAAGAAATAAAAACACTCTCTGACCACAACAAGAATAATTTTGGAAAAAAATTATCCTTGTTGTGGTCAAAGAGTGTTTTTATTTCTTTTTTCTTAATACTATTATTCACATTTTTCCCTTTATTATTTTTTCTGGTATTTTGCCTTTGTTATTTCATCCTGTTATAATATTGTGCCAATTCCCTAAAAAAGTTGTTTAATATACAGTTGTTTCAAAGTGTAACAGTGGAATATCTGGAGAAATACACATTGGATCGAAAAGAAAAAAAAACACGCGTTTAATATTTTTCAAAAAGCTATCGAATGATACAAAACTCGATCCCCCACCCCTATCCCTGAGGGTGGGAGAGGGGGTAACTTTGAAATCGTAAATAGGAACTCCAATTTTAATAGTGTTTCAGATTGTAGACAACATTTGAGAAAAGTTTTATTCTCTGTTTTTTCAATTGATCCAACCGTTTAGG
Source organism: Rhysida immarginata (assembly GCA_023313115.1). Lineage (NCBI taxonomy): Eukaryota > Metazoa > Arthropoda > Chilopoda > Scolopendromorpha > Scolopendridae > Rhysida > Rhysida immarginata. Next base: position 415,468 of record JAHWFO010008373.1, read on the forward strand.
AGATAGAGGCACCAAAAGTGTGGAACTTTTAAAGTTTTGAACCCAATTTTATCGATGAAGACAAAGAGGGGTGGGTCTTAAAGACATTCCTATTCTACTTTTTGATGGTCTTTAAGAATCTGAATTCAGAATTGCTAAAATTCAAAAATTGTAGTACATAACCAGAGATTGTGCGTGGAGGTGGGGGATCGAGTTTGATATCATTAAATAGCTTTTTGAAAAATATTAAATAGGATGGTTTTGTTTTTTCGATCTGATGTGTATTTCTCCAGATTTTCCACTCTCCACTTTATTTGAAACACCCTGTTTATATCTCATAAAGACTAAAACATGAAATAAAAATAAAAACGCAAAGAAAGAAAGAAAGAAAGAAAGAAAGAAAGAAAGAAAGAAAGAAAAGAAAAGAAAGGACTGGAAATTGAGAAGAAAAATGGCCGCCATGAACTCAGCTACAAATGAAATGCTCTCCTTGGAAACTATCCAGTAAAAACAATGGATAATTTATTATAGGTATACAACACCCATCATCTGTTGATCAATGATATTATGAGAAGAAGAACCTCTACAGCTGAACAACGTAGATATTGATATTTTTCTTCGAAGATTGCATAACTGGATACGGAGCAACTGCATTCAAGAACAGTCCATTATAAATGATAACGAAGACTAGGATTTTTTTAAGTCAGCAAAAATCAAGATAAAAATGACTATGACCACTATTTAATAGCGAAACACAGATTTCTGCGATCAACGAATATAGTGATAAAATATACTCCAGAATTTCTGATCAATTAAAACAAGAGCAAGTAAAACTCGTATATCAAATAGATTCCGTATTTTTTCGAATATAGGCCGCGGCTCTAAATCCCAAAGAATCGAAAATTTTAGGAGTGAGGCCAAAAGTGAGTGCAGCCTGAAAAAAAATTTTTTTCTGAAAAAATCATTATCGGTAATTTTGGATAGAACAAAAAAAAGATCGAACTACTTCGTTTTAGCGTCTCATGGTATATTACGTATAGTAATTTAGATAGTAATTTTATTATTTATATAACTATCTACATTTTTTTTATATACTTAATGAAACTTTTATAAATTTATTATTTAACTGTGTAAATAATTATAGTAATCTCGTTTTTAATTTAGTGTAACTCTTCGACAGCGGCCATGGCTCTATCAACAAAGTGCCGACCAATAGCACGATGGAGCATTCTATGACATCACAACACCTTGGAGTGTAGCCAATGAGACTCGATCTTGGAGTAGAGTCGGCCAGCAGAAGGAATCAAATCGCTGACAATAGCTTTAACAAGTGAATTTCATAATAATTTATGAATGAAAATATATGTGACTGGTTAATTATTGTTCTGAAAGGTTAAAATATTAATTTCACTGTTAGAAAACGACTGAACAATGGATAATGTAAAGCCATGAACTCAAATCCACCGTGTTTTTGTCGGATAAATTTTTAACGATCAGCGATCGATTTGCCTTTTCAAAAAGTAGAGAGTGTAACAGCATTTTCATATAAAAAGATAGGAAGCAAATATAAGAGAAAATAGGTATAATATGGATGCATTGTATTGGCTATCGATCAAAGATTATACTTACTTACTTACTTTTCAAACCCGCTTATCCGTTAGGGTCGCGGGGGCAGCAGCCCTATGGAGGATCTCCAGCGATCGCGATCTTCCGCCATCAGGCGCATGTCCTCCCTGGTAATATCCAAGCGACTCGAACCCAGATTCTCCATGTAGTCTAGCCACCTGGTTCTAGGCCGACCCCTTGGTCTCTTACCCACCGGCTTGGAAAATAACAACTGCCTAGGAAGACTAGTTTGCGGCATCCGTATCACGTGGCCATACCAGCGCAACTGAGATCTCTCAATGCGGAGAAGTAGCGGCTCAACACCTAAAGATTCCCTTATTGTGCTGCTGTACACTCTATCTAGTAGGGTAACACCTGCCACACCTCTCAGGAATCTCATTTCGGCCGCTTGTACCCGCGATCGCACTCTTTCGGTCATTACCCAAGCCTCATGACCATAGGTGAGAATGGGGACAAAGATAGATTTGAAGACGGAGAGCTTGGCTTTGTTACCCAGCTCTCGTTTCGTTACCACGGATCGCCACAGTTCACGTCTGACACAGCTTGCTGCACCGATCCGAGCATCCAATTCTTTCTCCTGCCGTCCATCACTCGTGAATGCAATCCCGAGATACTTGAACTTCTCCACCCGTCTCAATGAGGCTCCCCTAACATGGAGAGCGCACTGAGCAGGCTGT
>JAHWFO010008373.1:442749-464480 GCA_023313115.1 Rhysida immarginata
TTGACTGTTCAACGCGTTTCGAGTATTAACTCATCATCAGGAACTATGAACGAGTAGTCGTTTATAGTTCCTGATGATGAGTTAATACTCGAAACGCGTTGAACAGTCAATAAAGACGCTACCAATATTGCTATTCCTGGACCTTCTCTTTTTATTTAATCAAGTCAGCAATATAGAACAGAATGCAACCTTTAAAAGCTGAGATGCCTCCCGAATCTGTCAATGTAGTGAACTGATTCGAAGAAAACTACATTCACAGGAGAATATTTTTAATAAACATGATAATAAACAGGAGAATATTTTTAATAATATTTTTAATAAACAGGAGAATAATAAAAATAAACTAAAAATATTAATAATGCTAAACATATAATTCAGGAATTCGGTTTTTCGGGATTGTGGCTTGTCGGAATCATGGCTTGTCGGGACTGTGGCTTGTCGGGATCGTGGCTTGTCGGATTTTGGCCGTCGGGATTGTGGGTGTCGGGATTGTGGTGTCGGGATTATGACCCTAACCCCCTATTTTGGCATAGCACAGCACCCTGACATTTTTTGGCACACTGCAAAGTGTCCTGTTGCTCCAGCACATACTTATTTGGGGTGTTAAGGATATTTACGTATTTGCTATTTTTCAGTTTTGTCACTGTGTGGCGTTACTTGTTCTCCTCTCTTCTTATTGTACTACTCCACGAATAAACATCGTAAGTTTTGATCTCGTACAATTCGTGTATTGCCGTCGTTTCTTTCGCCAAATACAACTCTATGAGCTCATGAATCGCAAGTATACACTTCATTAAGTTTGTCATCATAAATAACAAACATTTTGGTCCTTCAAGCCGGATAATATTTGCAACTATCGAAGTTATTTCTCTCGAGTGGTTTGCTTCCATGAGCTCAGTTGATGATTGCTCCTGGTCCTACGAACTGTTGAATGTGTTTTTTACTGAGAAGACATCGTGTTGTTTCTTTCCTCCACTTCAGTGTACTGATTGCTCTTCGTGGTTTTGTGACTGTTTCTCGCCGTTCTATGCTGCCGTTTGCTCAACACTGATTCGTCATTCCCGCCATCATTAGTGCTTTTCCCGCCATTCCGCCATCTTGTTTCTACGCATCTCCTGATTCATTTTGCTGGCTTCATCAAACACAATGAATCCTAAAAGAAAACGCACCTCCATCAAAGCTATGCTAAGGCCCGTTTCACACTGCTGCGGACGGTCCGCGCGGTGATGAAGCCCTGTTGTAACTGAGGCGCTTTCAGAGTAGTCCGGATTGTCCCCGTACAGAGGAGCCGTCCGCATGGCCCGTTCGCAATGCATCAGTAAATGCCATTAAAAGTAGTGTTGCTTTCAGTCACGTGGAGTCCGCATGCGGATGAAGAGATTTGGAAACGAAGAGATTATCAGATTCAGTACACTTTCTACCAAATTGGTATATTTTTGAAGTATTTTTCACATCTAGTAGATTTTTTTTAGTATTTTTGAATTTTTGCTAAGTTTTTAGTATTTTTAGTTTTTTTTTTATTAATTTAGCATTTTATTCACTTTTCCCCTGTATTTTGGAAAATAACTAGCTTTTTTCTTCGATCTATCGATATTATATGAAAACACTGATTACTCTGGTTCGAATATTTCGATGTTTTGAACAATTATTTCACTTCTTTTTCAAAATGCATAATGATCGCTTTTCAAAACAATAGGCTTTCCAATTGTAATGTTCCATTTGCATAATTATTGTAGACTTGCTTATTACTGTACTTTTTGTTATCGCATTGACTGGACCATCGTTTGCTAATTCCGGTCCTTGTAATCGATGTTGATTGAAATTTGAATAATCGATGTTTTTATCCAGTAAAAAAGTATTGCTTCAAGGAATACATGTCAACAAACACTTTAAAGTTTCAAGAACTGTGTGCTTGAAAAAGTTTTAATAAGGATGCATTCATGTTCTGAATTTTACAATTTTCTTTAAATGAACGACAATAAATTACAATCAGTCGCCAATAGCTAATATGAAAATAACTTATCGAAAATATGCAACTTCAAAACTGCTTAAATCTGAGGGAATTGCATTTTGTCCGGTTGCTTTTTTCCCGATCATGTTTCATTTACTAATTTAACAGATAAATATTTAAAAGGCCCCGATATTAAAGTGCTCTTGTCTTTATTCAAAATTGAATACTATATAACATAAATATCAACAATCTCCGCGAATTTCTTTTTTTGAATATGTAATATGTAATAGGCTACGACAGGCTTTAATTGCAGCGAGCTCATCCTGTGTTTGTCCAGCAATGCGCTTTTTTAAACCCTCAAACCGAGGTATTTTTACAGCCTCAAATCGGGCTGCTATGTTCAGCTGCATCCGTCCGCATATTCGTCTGAAAACATCACATGCGGGTGCGGAGCGTCCGCATAAGTGTGAAACGGGCCTAACTCGTTTCGAGTCCTATGTTCGAGTCAATCCTTCTGCGCCATTGAACGCCTTAGACACATTACAGTTACGTAAACGGCTGCTCATCGTGGAACTATTACTCGCTTCGTTTCATGAGATTCAACTCGAGATCGACGTAGATGAAGCAAACGATATTGACTCTGAATCTGTAGAATTTGAAGCTAAGTACTTTAATATAATTGCTAATGCTGAGCATTTGTTAAGTAGAAGCATGCCTTGCCCAAGCTCCCATGCTAAACATGCTAAACACACAAATGAACGATCCGCCACGTCAAGAAGTTTCGTCTCGACGTCATCCTCTTGTCCGGTCTGCAATAAAGATCATAACTTATACTCTTGTTCCATTTTCAAATCTATGCCTGTCAAAGAATGTTTTGCTAAAGTAAAGAATTTAAGATGCTGCATAAATTGCCTTTCTAAAGGTCACTTTGCTATGAACTGTATCTCTAAGCACAGCTGCAGTAAGTGCAAAGCTAGACATCATACTCTTCTACATCTTGATCCCATAACCACCCCTGAGAAGTCAGTTGTTGAAAATGATACAGTGACCCTTTCGGCGTTGTCCTCTTCCGAAGAATGTGCTATTCTCTCCACTGCTGTTGTGAATGTTGTTGATCATCAAGGTCAAACTCATCAAGCTAGAGTCCTACTTGATTGTGGTAGCATTTCATCGTTTGTGACTTCTTCTCTATTTAAGAAGCTCAAGCTGCCTCAAACTCCAGTCAACATCCAAGTTCAGGGCATCACCAATTTTACTACCAGTGTCCATTGTCGTTCTGAAATTCCTTTGCATTCTCGAGTCTCCAATTATCGCTTGAAATCTCAATGTTTGGTTGTTCCTCAGATTACTGGCCATCTGCCCAATACACCAATTGATCTTGCCAGCATAAACATTTCTCATGGCCTGAAGATGGCTGATCCTCACTTCAATGTTCCTGGAGAAATCAACATTCTCCTTAGAGTAAATTCATTCTGGCAAATTGTTCTCACTCGGCGCATTCCACTTGGACCCAGAATGCCTATTCTGCAAGCTTCTCATTTTGGATGGATTGTAGCTGGTTCGTTTCCTTCTACCCCCCAAGACATTCGTTGTAATTTTAGTCGTAGTTCTGTTCGCATTCAAGAGCAATTGGAAAATTTCTGGAAAATGGAAGAAATCAATACCCCTAAGCTCCACACCTTGGAAGAAGACTAGTGTGAATCTCACTTCAAGAGCCATACCAAGCGTGATTCTAGTGGTCGATTTATTGTCAGTATTCCTCTTAATAAAGCTCCAGAACTATTAGGTGACTCATATGAAATAGCTGAAAAATCTCTTCTAAATCTCGAAAGAAAATTTGCATCAGCGTTATGCACAGTTCATGCAAGAATATGAAGACTTGCACCACATGTCCGTTTGCGACCCTGAACCTTCTCAGGTTTCCTGCATCTTACCTCATCATGGCGTTCTCAAAGAAGATAACCTAACCACAAAGCTTCGTGTTGTTTTCAATGCTTCTGCTCCCACTACATCTGGTGAATCGTTTAACTCCTTAAAATTGGTCGGCCCTACCATTCAACAAGATCTGTTCAGTGTTTTAATCCGATTTCGCAAACATGTCTACGCCTTCTCAGCTGATATAGAAAAGATGTATTGCCAAGTTTTGATTGATGAATCTCAAAGACACTTGCAGCGCATCTTATGGAGACCAGATCCAAATGATGTTATCAAAACCTATAATCTGAACACTGTTACTTATGGTACTGCTTCTGCTAGCTTCTTAGCAATTCGATGTTTGTACGAATTGGGTATTGAATGCGCACAATCCCTTTCTGAGGTCTCTCGAATCATAAAAGAAGAACTTCTACATTGACGATTTGTTGAGTGGAGCGAACGACGTCTCCACAGCAAAGGTACTGTGCAAAAACCTATCTGCTACTTTGCAAACTAGTTGCTTCAACTTACGAAAATGGATCTCTAAGGAGCCTCTAATTCTTTCAGGCTTCATGGACTCTGACATTCAATCCTATCTTAGTTGATATTGGCTCACATGATAGCACAAAGACTCTTGGACTGCACTGGTCGCTACTTGATGATAAGCTGACATTCTCCATTTCTCTTACCTCTCCTAAAAGAATAACTAAGTGTGCTATTTTGTCCGACATCTAACAGATTTTCGACCCTCTTGGCTTGCTAAGCCCTTGCATTATTAAGGCCAAGATGATGTTGCAAGCACTTTGGTTAGAGAAACTTTCATAGGACGATAATATTCCTTGCTCCTTGTCCACTCAATGGTTGAACTTGAAAGATGATCTTTCTGCCCTAAATGAAGTTGCCTTCCTCAGACGTATCATTTGCGATGAGCCGAAAAGTGTACAGCTTCATGCCTTCTCCGACGCGTCCGTCAAAGCGTATGGCGCCTGCATCTATGTGCGCTCTGTTGATCAAAACGGTGCTATTTTCTTAAATTTATTATATTCGAAAGACAAAGTGGCTCCTCTCAAGTCTATATCCATTCTAAAACTAGAACTTTGTGGTGCTCTGACTCTCGCCCGCTTAGTCCAGCAGGTTACTTCTGCACTCCAAATTACATTTGATCAGTGCTTCTTCTGGACTGACTCCACTATTGTACTTGGTTGGTTGAAAATGCATCCAAATCGTTTACACACGTTTGTCGCCAATCGTATATCTGAAATCCAGACCCTATCCAAGAATTCTGTTTGGAATCATGTCTCCAGTGGCAATAATTCTGCCGACATCCTCTCAAGAGGGGTCTCTCCTACTGTGCTGAAGAATTCCGCCTTGTGGTTTCATGGACCTCCGTGGCTCTCTCTAGAAGAATCTTCATGGCCAACTCTGCAAACGCCTTCCATACCATTTGATCTTCCAGAAGTAAAACGGTTAGATGTAATGTCTGCCACTGCTGCATGTTCTTCATTCCCATTTTCAAGATTCTCAGATTGTGATCATTTGAATCACATCATTGCCTTTATATTGCGTTTCAAGAACAATTGTCTATGTCCTAAGGATGCCCGAATGTATGGTCCTCTAACATCTTCTGAAATTGATCATGCCTTTCTAACTCTTGTTAGACTTTCTCAAAATCACTCCTTCCCTGATGAGATAAAAATTTGTCAATCCCACGATCCTCGATCATGTTCGAAGCTACCCTCCTTGTCCTTGTTTTTAGACTCTGACGGCTTGCTGCGAGTTGGAGGGAGATTGCTTAATTCTGACTATTCGTTTGATAAGAAATGTCCCCTCCTCATCTCTGGGAAACATCCGCTAGCCAGACTGTTAGTCACCTCAGAACATCTTCGTCTTCTGCATGCTGGTCCTCAACTACTTCTTTCATCACTGCAATTCCAACTGACGCTGGACTCCCTTGTGCTCATCAAGGACGATCTTCAACCGCCTATCCATTGGAAGCTTGGTCGTATCACCCAACTTCACCCTGGCAGAGATGGCATCCCTCGTATAGCCACCATCCATACTTCTACCGGACTTTTGAAAAGATCTTTCTCCAAGATTTGTCCATTACCCAACGAATGTTAATGTTCTTTACTTGTTTTGTTGCCTTTTTTGCCACGTTTTGAAAGTCAAGCCTGTCAAGGCGGGGGCTATTATGTTAGGGATATTGACGTACTTGCTATTTTTCAGTTTTGTCATTGTGTGGCACAACTTGTTCTCCTCTCTTCTTCTTGTAGGCCTACTACTCCATGAATAAACATCGTAAGTTTTGCTCTCGTACAATTCGTGTACTGCCGTCGTTTCTTTCGCCAAATACAACTCTATGAGCTCATGAATCGCAAGTATACATTTCCTTAAGTTTGTCATCATAAATAACATAAACATGGGGTTTATTTGATAATGACCTATTATAACTAATGCCTTTTTTCCTTCTTGGAATGAACTATTTTAATGTGTCCATTTCCAATCCTTGCTGTACCTCTAGTCTATAGGGAAAATACCAGGTTTCTTAATATTCCATAGTCTTAAAATGACTCCATTTTTTCAAGGATAATCATGTTCAGGCATTGCTGCCTTTGTCAATGCAATATATTCAGCATCAATCTTACAAATCACAAAATGTACAGTGAATTCATGGACATCATCAGGTTAAAAAAAAAAATAAATAAAACGGAAATGATTGTTGAAAAAAAAAACTATAAATAAATAAATCACATTTGTAGATCTTGTGAGAGAGCAAGAAATTAATCCTCCCAAGGAAGGTATAGGAAAATGGTGGAAGCTCTGAGTTCATCTATGTTTACAATTTATAACTCCTCAATTTTTTTTTTAATCAAAAAATTGATTTTCTCGAACATCGTATTTAGAAAATATAAAAGAACCCTATCTTCTTTCCTTTCCTCGTCATTTTCGATCGAATGATATATCACATGCCATATGTTGCCTTAGTTCTAAAACCAAGTGACTGCCACCCCCACAAGTCTGATCCCACTGGGACAATTTGGCCCAAACTTCATAGTAATGTACATTTTGCATAGAGGAATCTGCATATGTTTTCACTCCTTACATATACTCTGTCTCACTATATGAAAAAAGCTGCAAGGCAGTGTGGGAAAGCACATCACTACTTTTTCACCTCCACCTCATAAAGTAGTATCCAATTGCGCATGCGTAGTGTTCAAAAACATGAAGCACCGTTTCAGTTTCATTTTAGCCACTATGGTTTCAGTTTCTTTTTTATTGGCTGTGCGTTGATCTGAATGAGATGACAATTGGTAGCATGGCTTTCCCATACTGTCTTGCAGCTTTTTTCATATAGTGAGACAGACTTTAGTTGGTCATAAATCATACACATAGATCACTTGCTCCCCTCAAAATTCCACCACCAAAATTCCGACCCCAGTGGACCAATCAAAACCAAACTACTTAGTGGAGGTGGACATGCCCATATTAGGCTCATTCCAAAATTGCAATTCTACCTTTAAAAATGCAGAAATTATGAGACGGACATTGTAAAACCAATAATAGCTCCATTCTTCCACTACTTAATACATAAAATATTGATATAACTTTAAAATATTTCAAGTTTTTTATTCTCCTTGTTTTGTTTTTAAGTCAACTATATGATGGACCACCATGGTGAACTGATAATTAAAAAGGAATAAGTTGAGTTAATTTCTAAATGAAGCGTAAGTTAATATGATACAGGGCGTTTACAAAATCTGTGTGTTCAAACTTTTAGGGATGGTAGAGGACCTCATTTTGCCAATAAACTGGGGGGGTCCCAGATGAATCTTTGATAAATAGAAAAACTGTTAAACAGCCAATTCACCTTTTTTCTTGAATTGAATAACCATTATTTAATACAGTCAAAGCTGCTTATTCGCGGAACATATCCCCGAATGTTCCGCGAATACGGGGGATATGTTCCGCGAATACGGGAGTGGCATTTTGTACGGAAATGTAGGGGATATTTCCAAGGTTACAAAATAAAAAAAAAAATATCTTAATGTAAAAGTAAGATATTAATTATTATCAGGTTTAGGTAATGGTTTAAAGAAGTGAGTAATTTTTTCTTGTTTTGCAGCTAAAAAAAAGGTCTTTTAATTCAGATTGATAATCAGCTGTGGCATTATCAATTTGCCTCTAGAAAACGAGACTTCTCTCTGTAGACGGATCAATTTTTATGAAGAAATCACAAATATGAAGAAATTTATGTGAATATGGGAAGTGGTCACAATTTTTTGGTCCACGAATACAGGAACCGTGAATAAGGAGCTTTGACTGTATTTAAATTCATGAACATAAATGACCATTATCCATCTCATGTGCATGGATTTGAAATTAAACTGGGTGTCGCAAACGAATTTCAAAGACACGGCAGGGATTTTTTGGCCATGTCAGAAATTCAATGACAAGACGCTGTGAAGCATGCATCATTGCTGTTCATGGTCAACGGTTTAAACATCTTTTTGTAATTTTACAAACATGCAGTATTTGGTTATTAAAATTTTTGTGACCATCAGTATCAAGTTTCTCAGTTTTCAGGAATAGATTAATGAGAGAGACAATATTATGAGGAAGTCTCAGGCAGCCATTGTATAAATGATGTTTGACAATTTTTTTGATGTATCAAAGATTCATTTGCTACCCCTTGTTTATTGGCAAAATATATTCAAAATAAGGTCTTCTACCAACCCTAAAAGTTTGTACACAGAGTTCGCAAACACCCTGTTTACACACAAACATTAATGTAAAACTCTTCGAAAAGTTGTTTATTTTTGGTTTTCTTTTTTTCCAAAATAAGAAGTAAAAATTTAAGCTGGATTAATTCTATAATTTCAGGCACACACAAGATTCCCGTTGTAATATTTACATAAAATAGATTTAGAATTCAAGCATTTTTTGAAGGGGTGAGAACCATAATCAGCCATCTCCAACTACAATAGAAAACCAGCTAGGACGTCTGGTCATGCAGCTGAGGGTTATTTATCATATATTCAAATAGTCCATCTTCATTGCTTGAATTCTATGAATCATAGACAATGTTCCTTACCCCGAGTTGCTCTTTCTACTCACCAGATGCCATTACACGCCTTTGCATTTCCAGTTCGCCAGAGGATGGTCCAATCCTCCGAAGAAGTGGCAGTCACTAGAAAGATTGTTAGTGCACGCATTGATGTTGAAAGAGCGTTTAGAAGATTTAAAATATTTAAAGTACTTCAAATCCTACCATTATCTCACAGAGATATGATAGGCGACATGATTTCTATTTGCTTTGCTCTCTTTTTCTCTTCCTCTTTTTTGCCTTTTTGATGTTCAGGATGTTAAATAACCATTGGATCTATTTGAAATTTAGCCTAGCAAGGGAACCACTACTGAGGTTTTGTTTGGTAGTAATGGGACAAACACAAACATCCATTCCCTCAGCGGAATTCGATCCTGCAATTCGCTGATCTGGAGAACAAGACCTGAGCTTTAGTGCTCTCCAATCTGATTCTCAACCCTTCATTTGGAATTTAAGAAAATTATGATTATCAATAATCTGAAAGAAAAATATACAAATGTCAAAAGTGCACCTCATTAAAAAAAAAATAAATAAATAAAAATATTTGATCTAAATTTCTACAAAATTAAATATTTAAATTTCAGTATTTAAAAAATTAATTTTAAATTTTACAGACAGTAGAAAATTCTATAAAACTGTTTATAAGAATATATCAAGTTACAATTGAAAAAGAATCACAGAAATATATTTAATTAATAGAAAAATTTGAATCAAAATACAGTCTTAACAAAGTTGGAAGAATATCGGACTAAACAGTATTAAACACTAAACTACCATCAGTTGGAAAGCGATCTAGGCAAGCATGAAAATTGTGTTTTGGGCAAGGTTTGAAATGCCCTGCCTCGTAGAGTTCCCAACTAGATTTCTTGCCTACATGGATCCAACTCTGGGCATGTTTTAATATTTCAATTCCATAGCGATTACGAGCATATAATCCTGGATTGGGAGGACCATTAACCCATTCTCCATGAATTTCTATAAGTGTATGAGCTCCTCTCAAATCAGGAGGAGATATGACTTCATCAGCAACTGTAAGCTCACCAAACATTTCTATATACATCTGAGGAGTATTGTACTGAATGTATCCAGTTTTTTTATAATTACCATCTTCATTACAACACTCAGGATCTTCTATGTTTGTTAAAGAAAATCCATTCTGGGCAAAATAATCTTTAGCTGATCGAAAGGCACTATGATTAACTGTGTAATACAGTATATCACCATCCAAATCCCAAGGAATAAAATCACTCATTTTGACAGCTCCAAGAACAGAACCTGCTGTATATTCATAATGAAGGCTATTATTAACACAAAAATCTCTCATAAATGCCACAGCTTTTTTGAACTCAAGTGCACAACATGGAGGCATTAAGTAAAATCGTGTCCACATTTTAAGGTTTGCACAGCTCAAATCTGCTTCAGAACATGTGAAACTGTATAAAATGCTATTTGGAAGATGAAGATCATTAAGGCTCCATTTCTTGACAAAAGGTAACCATGAATGTTTTGGATCCACCAAAGGTGAGGCATAATACATAACATCTGGACAATTCATAGTGTATATTTCATGTCTTTTTAGCTGCATAAAAAAATCATAAAAGACTGTTGAATTCGAAAGTGATGTATCTAAAGGATAGGTTTTAAAGGTGTCTTTTAAAGCCACAAATGGTCCCATCAGATGATCACAAAACATGCACTCATTCCTTGACACATAATAACCCTTTTCATATTTAAGCACATAATTTTCCAACTCAGACTGATAACAGCCCACTTGCCAATGTCTAGTAGCATTTCGATATGCTCCTCCTACAACTTTTACACTAGGTACACTGTCAATGATATGAATTTGACGTTCAAGTCTTGAAAAGTTCCAAAAATGATAAACATCACGCCCAATAAATATATAAGGAGTATTTACTTGATCAATAAGTTTGGTCCACACTTCACCATCTGAAGCATTACTTTGCACATTTAAAACATATGCTACCTGATTAAATTTTTCCACAACTGTTCTACATGCATCATTAACTATAGCAACATGAATTGATACTTTAGGGTAAAATTTTTTGCAACCATCCAGGACACTCTGAATGTCTTTTTTACATGAACACTGGTTAAGGGATTTAGAACAGTTTTTGAAGTAGAAAGCAAGAGTTATAATCTTTTCCAATGGATGGACATTTGTGCAGTTATCCATCACCCAGCCACTTGCAAAGTAGTCACGTAACCCATATTGAGGCCCCATGTATTTTTCTGAGCATACTTTGGCAATATTGGGATTTTCGATGACTTCTAACTCATACCTAAAGAAGAATGAAACAATAACGAATGAGAAGATTTGATAAAAACAAATTATCATACATGCATATATTATATTTTTAAAAACATCGTCAAATTTTTCTTAGCTCATTAGCCTGTATTCAATATATTAGTACTGAATATCACAATCACAAAAAAATGTCACAATGATAGTTATCACTGAAAGTTGTATTCAGCAAATGAAAATGTTCTCCCAAATGGGATCTGCTCGCTTAAGGAGACTTTTACTCAAAGTGGTGCGGGGAAACAATTTGTTTTAGTATTTGCAAAAATGGCATCTGTAAGCACTGTCCAATGACATTTCAAGATGAAGTTGTAAAGGAAGCACCACATTGCCACAGAATCACATGATGGGTAAGCACTTTGAGGAGACAGGCTGCTTATACAAAAGAAAAAACGGTTTCCACAAAAACTGTTGAAAACGCTATGGGGGATGTGAAAGATTTGGTCTTTGAGCCCTCCGCACAAAGATTTATGCCCTAGTGAATTTGGTAAAAGTGCATACAAGATATGATAACCTTTGTTATGCTGAATATACTATGACTGGTATGAGATAAGCTAATCTATCACCTTGACATTTGCCATGTCATAAAGTGCATTCATATATGTAGAACGTCTGTAGTTCAGTACAAACCCAGAGGGATAACCTATTATTCTGTCATTTATTTTGGATAATATTTATAAGAGAAAAGAACGAGACACAGAAACCCTGGAGTACAATAGATAATATAATATATAATATTAGAAATGAAAAAATAAATACAATACTAATTAAAAATTAACAAAATAATTAATAAAAACGATTACAATCAAAGTAAGACTAGAAATATAAAAACAAAATAAAAAGCTGACGTTTCGGATAGAGACTATCCTTTATCAAAGCAAAAAAAGGATAAAAAGGATAATTCTCTAAAAGCAATTAGAATATTAGAGATTTATCCTGAAGTTATGAAATGTGTACTAACGGACGGGTTTATATATGGTTTGCATAGGGATTAGTAATACGGTATTGGCTGAAAAGAACAAATGAGATTAATTACAAGACGTATTGGGATAGGACAGGACGAAGGACAAATAGGAAAAAAGAGATGGCGGCGAGAAAAATGCAATAGGATAACACATAGGAAATTGAAAATGTAAAAAATTATTATAAAAAATTATTATAAAAAAATATATAAAGGGTTAGGAATGATAGGGTGGCTAGCAGAAAGATTACGTAAAATTCCCTGAATATCGTTAAAAGCATCGAACATTAAAAGCATCGTACATCGAGGTTAACATCGATGTTAAAACCATCGAACATCGATGTTAAAACCATCGAATATCGAGGCTAACTTCGATGTTAAAACCATCGAACATCGAGGTTAACATTAGTTACCAAAGAATTCCCTGATGGTTACAAAATTCCCTGACCCTTCCCGGTCGCTAGTCACCCTGTAAAAAAGAATCGCAAAAAAAGGTCACAAAAAATAAAGGTATACAGAGAGACTACGAAGAAAAGTATAAAAATGGACAAGAAATGAACATAGAAGTAAAAGATATGACAGAACGTAAGAACTGAGAAAAGATAAAGACAAAGTAAAGGGCCCAGAGAGCCTACGACAAACTAGGGAATAGCTGAATTTGAAGAGGAATATGGGAAAGGTAATGAGGGAATGGTGCCTTTGCTGAGGTTAATGCCATTAGGGGTGAGGGAATTAAATTTCCAAATGAGAAAAGATTCGAATTGCTTTCTTTCTTTTTGGTTATGGAAGTTACTACGAAGAATATAAAGGCTGACGGCCTGTAAAGAGTGACCAGGGGAATTAAAGTGTTTGGCGACAGGGGTGTCGGCATTGCTAAGGATATCGAACTTATGCCCGGCAAATCTGGAGCGTATGGTATTGGACGTCTCTCCAACGTACTGTTTCTGGCAAACTTTACAATGTAACAGGTAAATTAAATTGTGAGAAGTGCAGGTCAGGTTCTGGTTAATCTTGAAAGTAAAGGAGGAAGCACTGCTGGAGACAGAGGTAGCGGGGTTAAGAAAAAGACAAACGCCACAACGCTTAGCATTGCAAGGAGAACATCCCTTAGTGAAAGTGCGTGGTTTGGTAATAGCAGCATGGACCAGAATATCTTTAAAATTAAGAGTCCGTTTAAAAGAAACTTTTGGTGGTTCTGGTAGAATGGAGTGGAGAAGAGGAGAGTTGTCAATAATATGTTGATATTTCCTTAGGACATTTTTAATATTATTAAGGGTTGGATGATAAGGAAGAACTAATGTAGGTGTTGTCATGGCTGGAGAAGGTTTGGGGTTGTTGTTAGGACGAGAATTGCGATGTTTATAGATAGAAGCGCGTATGACAGATTTGGGGTAACCTCTTGCTTTTAGGGAGTGGGTAAGGGCGTTAGCATGGAAGTCCTTGTCGGACTGATTAGTGCATAATCTATGGATGCGAGTTAGCTGGCCTAAAGGGATGTTATCCTTGCAATGGCGCGGATGGCAGCTGTCATAGTGTAGGTACTGGTGTTGGTCAGTGGGCTTCTTATAGAGATTAGTAGACAATTTACTGTTAGTGATAGAGATAGAGACATCCAAAAAAGAAACTGTACTGATAGAGTAATTGTGAGAAAACTTGATAGAGGGATGGATGGAGTTGGAATGGGTGATAAAAGTTAAGAGTGAGTCTTCGTTGTGTGGCCAGATCAGGAAAACATCATCAATATATCGCAGCCAGACCAACGGCTTCAAGGGAGACGTGGAAAGAAGTTTGGTTTCCACCTCCCCCATAAAAATGTTAGCATAGTTGGGAGCCATTTTGGAGCCCATAGCAGTGCCACTGGTCTGGATGTAATATTCATTGTTAAAAGTGAAAAAATTGGAGGTGAGGATAGTCTGAAGAAGAAGGCAGATAGTGTCAGTAGAAGGAACATGGAAAGGTTTGTTAGCATTGAGACTGTTGCACACAGCTTTAACCCCATCATCATGAGGAATGTTAGTGTAGAGGGAAGAGACATCAAGCGTGCAGAGGAAGACGTTCTTGAAATCGTAGTTAGAGTCGTTAAGGCGCTGGATGTGGGAGAGAAAATCGTTAGTGTCTTTGATATAGGAAGGAAGACTGGGTGGGATGTGGCGTATATGGTGGTCGACAAAAGCAGATAGTGGCTCGCAGAGTGTGTTGTTACAAGAGATGATTGGACGGCCGGGATTGCCAGGCTTATGAATTTTGGGAAGAAGGTAGAAGCGACCAGGAGAACTGAATTTAGGAAGGAGGAAGAGGCGGGTTTTTTTATCAATTTCAGAAGAGGATTCAAGCTGAGAGAGAGTATTTTGAAGTTTGGTTTTGAACGTGTCAGTAGGATCGGAGGTTAGTGTCTTGTAGAAAGTAATATCAGAGAGTTGTCTGTTAGCTTCGTTAATGTAGTCAGAGGTGTTCATGACAACAATAGCGCCCCCTTTATCTGCTGGTTTAATTGTTATATCAGGGTTATTGCTAAGGCGTTTGATGCAAAGGAATTCGTTATTGGTGAGGTTAGGAAGAGGTTTTTTAATATTTTTAGTGACGGAGAGGATGTCGTTTTGTATGGACTTTATGTAAACTTCAAGTTCAGGATTGATGTCATGAGGTGGGGTCCAGTCGCTGGGAATGTGGAAGGTAGAGTTGGTAGAGGGAGTAGAATTGGAAGGATTCATGCAAAAGTATAGACGGGATCTGAGGGCACGGTTGAAGTTATCGACAGAGGAAATGATATCAAAAGTGTCAATAGTATTAGGAGTGGGACAGAAGGAAAGGCCTTTGGACAGGGTTTTGATCTCGAGAGACGAGAGTTTAGTGGTTGACAGGTTAATAACTGAGGTTGTGCTAAGATTAGGGGAGCTGGAGCTGGTGGAGGGAGGTGGATCGTTTTTAGAAAGGGAGTTCAGAAAATAGGTGGATAACGGATTAGACAGAAAGTGGGATTTATTAGGGAAGGAAATACGGTCTCTTTGAAATTTATTACATTTTTTGGAATAGAGGAAATCAAGTTTTTTGCAAATGAAAGTATGAAGAGCATCAATATCCGGAGGATTAAGAGAGGGAAGAGAGTACAGCTTTGGTGGGAAGCATTCATTTATTTTGTACCAATCATTTTGACTTGTCCTGTGTATACCAAGTGTGGCGATTAATAATTCTTAATTTTTTTCTTTAAAAAAACACTTGTAATTTGGGAGAAAGGTAAAAATTGTTTATTCAAAGTATGCGCCATCTCTCTAGCAATTTGTAGATGCCCTCCCAGAAAAACCATACATCTGTTGAGGTGGTTCGTCATAAAGTCATTTTTCGATATCTTCGTAATTGTTGAAGAGTTTCATGGAAAGTGCGTCAGACATTGATGAAAACAAGTGGTAGTCAGAAGGGGTCAAGTCTGAAAAGTATGGCGGGTGGGGGCAAGAGTTCTCACTAAGTGCAGAAATGATCTTACCACTGTCGCTGTGTGTGATGGGGTATTGTCACGCTGCAAAACCACTTTTTGATCAATGCATGGTTCAAATTAATCATTTGTTGACAGTAGCGAACAGTATTAACTATTTCATCTGGTATCAGAAGCTCATTCTACACAACACCCTTCTGATCTCATCAAATGCACAGCATTTTCTTTCAAGTCGAAATCGCCACTTTTGAATCTTCTAAACCAATGCACACAATAGTCTTGCATTGGGACATTACCACCGTAAGTTTCCACAAGTATACTATGGCTTTCACTTGCGTTTTTCATTTGATCGAACAATTAAAGCAGTAGTTCGTGATGCAAATGCTCTTTATTTGGCTTGAAACTTGCCATGTTTATCACACAAAAAAAAAAAACATGTTAACTCGAAATCGTTTAAAAATCAATGGTGTTTTGAAAGGTACGGTCATAGCTCGAAAATGACATAAGAGATTAGACTGTGAAACCAACCCTTGTTTCCAGTGCCATCTCTTAAAAAATTAAGAATTATTAAATGCCACACCTGGTATAAGGCAAATACATGTATTAGAAAAAAGATTGTTTCAGTATCAAAAAAAACATCTAAGGTAAAATTTTGGTCATCTTTAAAATACAGTTTTTGGAAAAAGAAATTTCTATCAACAAATATAAGCTAATGAAATCAAATGGTAATCCAATAGGAATATCTAAGCTAGAAATTAAAGTTAATCTCACAGATTTGTTCTTGCTTTTTTATTGCAACTGTTTACCTTATGCACAATCTGTTAAAAAACATTCTGGAAAGTAATCCTTGTAGACATCACCAAGGGATCGATTTGACATTGTTATGGGGCATTGAGGCTCGGGGATCAATGGAAAAAGTTAATTAAAAATTACTAAAATAACAATTAACTATTAGTTGATAACAACGTATTAAAATACCCCATAATTGGGATGTATGTCAGGCATGATCAAACATAGGATGTAACTTTACTCTGAATGGGTAATTCAGAACTTCTGCAGCTGCCCAGTTCAATTTTCACTGGACAAGGTATAAGTTCAGTTTGATTATCAACTCGTGAGCACGAACATTCATTCATCTCTATGTTAAACACTCTAAACAAATAAGCATTTTTTGGAGGTAGCGAATCTAGACTTACGCAATACTTAAATTTATTAATTCTACGAAGCTATTAGGATTAAGATGAAGCGAAAGCTTCAAAATATGTAAACTGAAGTTAATAATTTTAAGCAATGCTTAAATTTAGATTCACCTTCTTCATATTTATATTAGCAATACAAGATCTTGTGGCCATGAATATGATAAACATTCTTTGCTTGTCCTATAATATATATTTTTAGGCAATAATAAACTGATATTTTTTTTCCATACACTTTTTTTCTACAAACCTCCCAAAACTTTGAATAGAAATAATGAATTCATCTAAAAATAACAAAATATATCTTAAAGAGTCTATTTTAATCTTTTAATATGCGTTTGATTATATGAAAAGAATGAAAACATGCAGAATTTACAGTGACACAACTTAACCATGGAAAAAAATAAATATGATAATCTTTTATCATTGAAAAACGTGTGTGATATAAACAACAAAACAGTACAAATTATTAATTAATATTTAGCAGCTCTACCTTTTGCCTTGATGGTTGCTTTCATCCTTCATGGCATAGATGCAAAAACTTTAGAACAATAGTCTCTACAGATGTTCCCCCAACTTTCCTATATTGCGGCTTTCAACTCGTTCTTGTTTGATGGAGATATTCTTTCATTATCTCCACACATTTTAGATCGGATTGCCATCGTGATTCTGCACAGATCACATCATCCACTTGATGCGATGGTCCTTGCAGAATTTTGAGACCGACTTGGATGGCTACTTCTGTTATTGTCCTGGAAAATAACGTCATCGGAATCACCAAATTATTGTTTCAGAGTTCGCCAGTAGTAATAAGTCCAATAGTCCATGTAGTTTCGGTGTTGACAGTGTCATTAAAATCCACAGTTTCCTCAACCTGCAAATGTTATAATCCCCGAATCATTATACATAGTCTGTGGAAATTTTACAGTAGATGATAAGCATCTCCTCTTTTCTTCTCCACACAAACACCCATTACTGTCACCATTGTGTACACAAAACCTGTACTCATCACTAAAAATCACATGTTGCCTATGTTGCAAAGTCCATTCTTTATAGTCATTCACCTCTTTCATTAATAACCGTTTCTTCTTAGCCATTTTAGGTGAAAATCCTGCTTCATTCAAACGTTTTCATAAACTCCAATCACAGACATCGATACCGCACTTTTTCCACTCGATGTTCATCTCTTTGTGGCTTTGCACATCCTCTTAAGATGTGGTCCAGCTTCCTATGATCCGATGATATATTTTCCTTAGTCTTTCAGTCCTCTTCAAGTTATGGAGTTTTCCAGTAGTTTTAAATCGCTGCCACACACATGTTACTTATTCTGTAAGCATCCTAACAGAACTTGAACAGAGCTGCTATTTGAACTTAAGTCCTGCCTTCTTTAATTTACTAATGATATGGGTCTTCATATCAATAGAAACAGCTCTTTAGATAGAGCCATTGTTGAGTGTTATACAGAAACAAGTATGTTGCATAAATAATTCATTCCTAAATAGAAATTCTTGTTTGGCTTAATTAAATGATGTTTCAATGAAATATCCCGTGAATTTTTCTATGCCAAAGGACGATCAAATTATTTTTTCCATTGGTTAAATAGTATTGTACATTTTCACATACACTGCTGCCCCTCTAAATCACGGTTGGCTATATCACGAAATCAATGGCCAGACCCAGTTGGATAAGCTGCAATCAATGGCCAGACCCCGTTTTCTTTTAGGTTGTTTTTTTTTCAGTGAGAGGGAGAAAACTGCTTTTAAACGTGGAGTATTCTTATAAGTGGACTCTATTGTACAAGGTGCTACCCAAAATTTCCCGAAATTGTTTTATTTTGACCGAACCATAACAGGTATGAAGTTTTGCCGATAGATGGTGTTAGGATACGTCTCAGCTGTAATTGTGCCAAGCAGTGTCATCCTATGTCCACGTGCTTTTGAGTTTGAGCTGTTTTTGTCACTCGTTGTGCTGATCATGTTGTGATTCTTGATATTAAAGCTGAAGAAAACTGCAGCTGAAACCCACAGACTGTTGAAGGAGGCTTTTGGTGAACAAGCTTTAGGCCAAACCCAAACATTTGAGTGGTTTAAATGTTTTAAAGATGGTCGGGAGTCTGTGGAAGACGACAAGCATTCTGGTCGACCTTCAATAAGCATAACTGGAAATGATCGCGAAAGTGTGTGACATGATCCGAGAAGACCGAAGGCAGACCATCCACAATGTTTGTGATCACTTTGGACTGTCATACGGGACGTTTTGAGATGATTGAGGGAAAACGTGAGGCACAAAAGGCCAGAGATGTGGAAGAAGAAAGACTGGCTGCTCCATCACGACAATGCTCCAGCACACACATCGCTTGCTGTGAGGGACTTCCTCAACAAAAACAATTTGACCGCTGTCCCCTGGCACCTTGCAATTTCTACTGCTTCCGAAAATTTAAATTGTGATTAAAAAGGCAGTGATTTGACCCCATTGATGCGATCCAAGTGGAATCGCTGCAGGTGTTAACATGCTCCAACCTGGGAACTTCCAGGAGTGCTTCCAGAAGTGGGAACATCGCTGGAAGCTATGTATAGATGCCCGAGGAGACTACTTTGAAGGTGACGGTGGAAATTAAAAGATTGGTTTAGTTCCATATTTTATAGAGGTACATTTTAGGAAATTTTGGGTAGCACCTCGTATGTACATGAGAAAGGCAAGGTTGAGCTAGGTAAAAAGTTCTCACTGGCTCTTTGGAGGCAATCAATTTACAACGATCTTTCGGTTGTCTTCTGCTTTTGTGCAATATAGTAGGTCTACTTTGATCCAGTGAAACGGGGAATCACTATTAAGGAACTAGACAAGGCAGTCTTCACATGGTTCATGCACCAGAGAGCAATAGAACCCCAATATCTGGTGAGATAATACGAAGCAAAGCTGAGATGTTGAAAAAATCTTTAGACGAGCATCGCAGATTATCTAAAGTCTGTGAATTCAAGGCAAGTAACAAGTGGTTTACATGATGCGAAAAAAGCCACTATGTGTGCGTTTGTCAACTGGCAATGTCTAGTGAAGTCAGTTCAGCAGATGTAGAAGCAGCTGAACAGTATCCATCAGTTAAAATGCCTAATTCTTGAAGGCGGTTATCTTGCAGAACAAATATACAACTGTGACGAAACCGGGTTAGGTTTTCGTATGTTTAAAATTCATCATAATTACAATTCGTATGTTGTTATTTTCATTCGTATGTTATTTTTGTATTTAAAAAGATACTTGTATGATTGAGAAAATTTTATTGCTTAAGTTAGTATGCCATTAAAGACTATTAAAGATGAAATGATCGTGTTATTGTCATTTAAACTTAGTGCTATTGAAGGTGATGCCACCTGTCGCCAAACAGCATAACTGCTATGTCGCGAGCGGTGAAATCTTGGCTCCCGACATTCATGACTTAGATGGATAGCAGTGCATATTGCTTCATTTTTGCCAAATAATTAACTGCATATTAAAAGATTCAGATGTGGTCTTTACACTTGGTTGTTTTTAGACAAGTTCATTATTTCTATTAGAATTTTGGAGAGGTTGTGGAAAAAGTTAATGGAAAAAAAATAAAGGTGTTGTTGCTAGAAACTCAAAAATTTCTAGAAAGAGTCAATGGTAAAAAAAAGCTTCAGGACCCCTGATTTAAAGAATCAAGGATAATTGATTGTGTGTGAATCATTGGTGTGATAGTGGATACCCATTTAAAGTAGACCCTTTGTTCTTCCATTATCTATGAGGTGCGTTCAAGTTTTAAGGACTCCTAATTTATTTTTGAAAAACTATTGGGCTGAAACTCCCGTCATTTGTCTACATAGTCAACCTCTAGCCGTACATATTTTTCACAATGCTGAAGCTAGGATTGCATCACCGCTGCAAACACTTCTGTAGTGGTCTGTTTTGCCTACTGAAAAGCCGCTCGATGAGCAGAAGCTTTATTCCGTTCTTGCATAAGCGATTTTCCAGTAGACAAAACTGGTTCCTAAAGAAGCATTTGTGGCGGCCTAGCAGTCATGGTGTCAGCATTGTGAAAAATGTCTAAGGGTAAAGGTTGATTATGTAGACAAATCACGGGAGTTTCAGCTTTCTAGGGTCAATAATTTTTCAAAAATAAATTAGGAAATCTTAGAACTTGAACGCATCTCGTAGAATACTGGCTAAAACATCTGTGATTTCCAAGAACTCTGCATATGTAATTTTGAGTTTGCAGTAGTTGCAAGAACACATATATAATCATTGCATATTCGTTTATTTCAGATGCTGAACAGAAACACTCTCTGAAACTACTTGCTTGGATTTGGATTAAATGAAAGGGAATCAAATGCCTTGTTGTGAGTGCAGCAGGTACAAAAGAAGGATTTTATCAATACTGCTGTTATACAGTACAAGCTCGATAGTTTGACGTTCTTCAGTTCAACAAGCTCACTATAGTCTATCCAGTCGTGAAATGTGATGGCCGTTTCAATTGTTGGGCATTGTTACAACAAAAATTAAACAATACATAACAATTAACATATCCCATCACATTTTACGCAAACTAAGTTTGGATGGACTATAGTTCAACATCCAATCTTAGTTTGTATCATTCACCATGTCGCTATGTAAAGGCTGCTAGCCACCCTTTCCCTTGTACCCTGAAGAAGGTGGGATTAAAGCCGAAACTAGTCAGATAATTTGGCAAATGTTGTACTGTAAGGCCTCTCTTTATTTCGTTTATAAGTACAGTACAAAGAACAACAACCTCATAGATTTATCAGATTGATTTGCACATTCCTCGAACAAACAGCATACAGTGAACTGAACAGTAACATAATTGATGAGTGGTATACAGAAA
>JAHWFO010008373.1:481380-500624 GCA_023313115.1 Rhysida immarginata
GGTTCAAATGGAACAAAAAATGTCCTATAAACATTACATCTATTATAGTTTCGATCGTGTGTGAGATATCGACGTTTGTCTATTTTCTTTTATTTAGAGTCTTTTCCTAGAAAAAACGTAGGTTTACCTATTTATTCTTAAATGTACTCTTCCTGTTTTGTATATGCAAACAGGGATAGGAATCGTCGTACTTGTAACATGTCTGAAAGGCATTTTATTGACTTGGCGGTTGATTTGAGCAGTTGCTCATATTGTGCAACACAACGTCGAAATTCATTATGCCATTTGTTTTCACAAATGAAGAATATGCGGACATTCTTTTTTACTAAGGGCTTGCTGCTGGTAATGTTGCAGAAGCCAGCAGGTTGTACGCGGATGCATTTCCTCATACGCGCCATCCACATCGGGAGGTGCTTTAACCTAGGACGATAATAAAGAAAATAGTCCTAGCTTTAACAACTCTACAAGAAAATAGACAAACGTCGATATCTCTCACACGATCGAAACTAGATGTAATGTTTATAAGACATTTTTTGTTCCATTTGAACCATACAATGTTCCTAAACAATGGGGAAGTTGCATGAAAATTTTAAATTATTGTTTTCTATAGTATTCGTTATCAATATCAAGGAATAGTAACTCGTTTGTGAAAAAAAAATTATAGTTATTTTTTAAAAAAATATTGAATTTGACACCACAAGAAAACGGTAGGTCATAGCCTGTGTGTAATATGATATCACTTGCTTGCTCCCGAGGCCAGCGAGAGACAGGCCAGGGCACTCAAAAATCACATGATCATCGGGGTCCGGGTAACAATCCATCCTTCATTGTTTCCAACAAACGAAAAAATACTTATTGTTAAAATCCAAGATGGAGACAATGAAGGATGAATTGTTGGCCGGACTCCGATGATCATGTGACTTTTGAGTGCCCTGGCCTGTCTCTCGTTGGCCTCGCCCGCTCCCCACTATCAAAGACAATGGTTAAAGCCTTGAGATGGAGCTCACATACGCATAAAATCATTGCGTTTGATGGAAAGTGACGTCAGATATCGTTTTCGTTGGGAGGCGTGGTTTCACGTTTTTAGCGCTAATTTTAATAGGTTTCTTTAATATTTCTAATAAATTTAACAACGATCTTGTATTCAGCATAACGCAATGTGTATGAAACAGTGCTTTAGTTTGTAAAAAAAATTCCATGCAACTTCCCCATTATGCTGGAAAAGTTTGGATCACCCTGTATATAAAATTCGCTTCTAGAAACAGTATTGTTGCGTGACTTCTCAGAGTATTATGGGTTAAACCATTGTTGATTACAAGCAGATTACAAACCGTATTGCTAATTTAGCATTTTATTTCATGCGCTTATCCTTTGTGGAACATTATTAATAAAAGTTAAACAATGCACAAAAAAATGAAAATGGGTTTTAAGCTGGACACACCCAACACCATCCTAAAGGTCTGCGGACAAAAGGTGTATACATTGTTACATCATCATCAAGCGGCCCGTAGCAACACCTCTTAGAAAGAAAGCCAAACAACTGAAACGCGATATATTGTTACATCATCATATTTCGACCATTGTTAACCGTATTTCTACCAATAAGCAGCCCGAAATTGTCCCTACCGAAAGAAAAACTGGGCGTGACCAGTTAAATTTTCAATTTCAATTGTTAAACATTGTTAATTTTACTTAAATAAAAAGAGAAGGTCCAGGAATAGCAATATTGGTAGCGTCTTTATTGACTGTTCAACGCGTTTCGAGTATTAACTCTTTTTTTTTTAATCAAGTCAGCAATATAGAACAGAATGCAACCTTTTCATTTTACTTAGCAACAATGTCTAACACTTGAAATCGTAAATTTAATTAGACACGCCCAGTTTTTCTTTCGTTGAACAGAGTATAGACATAAGGCCTGATAACGGAAACGTCATACATTGTTACATCATCATTATTCGACCATTGTTAATCCTATTTCTACCAATAATAAGCTCTAAATTTCGTCGACTACGAGGCCTACGAGATAAGGCCTGGAAGCGGAAAAGTCACCTGACCATCGGGGTGCTAGCAACAATCCAACCTTCATTGTCTCCATCATGGATATTAACAATCAATGTTTTTACGTTTGTTGAAACAGTGAAGGTTGGATTGTTGCTAACACCCCGATGGTCAGGTGACTTTTTCGCTTTCAGGCCTTGCTATCTCGTTGGCCTCGCGTCGACTAATGATGATGTAACAATGTAAGAGGTTTCCGTTATCAGGCCTTCTGTCTAGGTGGTGTTGGCAAGGCCGTAGCCAACGAGAAAGACAGATCCTGGTGAGTAACAATGTAACATTCATTGTTTCCATCTTGGATTTTAACAGTCAATATTTTTTCGTTTGTTGGAAACAATGAAGGTTGGATTATTGGCCGCACTATTATGTTCAGGTGATTTTTCCTCGCCGAGGCAACGCCTCCTATAAAGAAAGCCTCTGCACTGAAACATTGTTACATCATCATACTTCGCCCTTTGTTAATCGTATTTCTACCAATAATAAGCCCTAAATTTGGTCGACTTATGATGATATAACAATGTATGACGTTTCAATGCCGAGGTTTTCTTTATAGGAGGCGTACGTTGGCTACGCAAGCGGCCAAATTTAGGGCTTATTATTGGTAGAAATACGATTAACAATACGATGATGATGTAACAATGTATACACCTTTTGTCTGCAGGCACTCTCTCTAGGTGGTGTTGCCACACCCGTGCTAAATTTGCATCAATCTGGTGGCCTACGGCTCAGGTCTTCTGGCTTTCGTGATGATCAGGTTACAGGTTCGTGTGGATCCTAAACTGCTCTGAAACGGCAAAATGTAGAAGCGAATGAAACTAATACACTGTTAGTGGGAACCTTAAACTGTGCTTTGACATATTTTTTATGAAAATGGGTTAAGCCTTTTAAGATATAATTTTGTTAAAAAAATAAAGAAATGCTGTAGCATTCATTTCAGCGAACAAACACCAATAGAATCAGCATATGCGGACTTTTCTCATTGAGATGAATACTTTTAGTAAATAAACTGTTTGCCTCTGCTGAGCTATTTTGGAGTTCAGGTCTTTATTCCCCCATCCCCATCTGAAATTTTTTTATGATTCGCGAAGATATATTGATCTTTCGCGAAAAAAATCCCTCTGTACGTTTTATGTATGCATATTCCTAAGTCACCCAATTTTGTGCACCTAACTCTTCCGGAATACTTTATTTGACAAAGACCTATAAATTTTCAGTAAAATAAAATTTTTAACCTTTTAATATTGTTATTTAAAATTATTATCCTTAATTTTTATAGATCACTTAAATTATGTCTTCTTCTTCTTAATGTGCCGTCTCCTATCGGAGGTTGGCGACGAAATTGTTAATAGCGTCCTAGGAATATTAATGCGGTGGTTTTCCGTTGTCTTCCGCATGTTTAGTAAGAGACAAACACAACATCCATGCCACAGCGGGATTCGAACCCGCGACCCGAGGATCACGAGCAGCACTGAAACCTGCGCCCCAGGCCGGCTTAAACTATTTTAAGAAAAAGAAAATAAATTCAATTAAAACTTTATTTGCCAAAATAGAGGCTCGGCCACCAAATGGGAGATCCCAGAACAGGTGACCCTAAAAAAGGACATCAAACAGTTTTCATCATATATATAAAATCAGCGATGGACTGTCACAAAAGTATGGAGAGAGGTGCGTGTAAAAAATCTAACAATGACGATTATACATGTACAATCGAGTGGGTTATTTCTAGTTATTAAATACAATGAAGAAGATTACAATTATTTCCATATTCATCAAACAGTCGGCATTTACGCAAATTATGACGACAAGTAAAATGAATTAACCTACGTAAATCAGATGATTTAATTTCTGCATTAATAATCATATAAATTAATTTGAGACGAGGGACACTAAAAATTTGGCCAGGAACGCTGCATGCATCCCACAAAATTTGTTTTATATTCTCCAAGTACTCTTTCACGGCCTTCTATCATATGGACGCGTGCAAAAAATGAGCGTGCCACGTTGCATTGTTTTCGCGTGGCGCAATTCTAAAGCTCTCGCACTGGCAGATAAACGTAAAACACAATGGAGCTGAATCAGCAGCTTGGCGTGCTATGATTTTCTATGATTATTCCAAAGGCTTAGAAATGTCGGATTGTTTTGAAATTGTTCAGAAACAGGCATTTTCTGACAGAGTTCCAAGTGAAGCCAGTTTCGTCCCGTTATCGCAAGTTAAGAGGGGAAGATGGTCACTTGCAAACAAACCTCGCAGTGGACGGCCAGCCGATGCAGTTACGCCGTAGCTTAAAACATCCGTGCTGTGCCGGATTCTCTACAGGAACCAAAGAGAATTCGGGTCTCTTTTTGCATATTTGCTTTTTTTTCTAAAATTTTTTCTTCATCTAATTTGATAAGAGTTTTCGCCTGCTGTCTTAACGTACTAAATTGTTTATAAACTTAATACGGCCTGTTTGTTTCCATTTTTTGTGAATTTTTTTTATTAAGAATTTTATCTGTGGAGGATCCGAACCAGCTTGGAAAACTGTTATTAATATTACAACTAATTTCGGGAATACATTCTTCAATACTTCGTTGGACAATTCCCTCAAAAGTTTCCACATCGTCATCAACGTTAGATTCCTTTTTGATAAACGTCCAGGCAACATTTGTCAAAAGGTAATCTTCCTCTTTAAAATTGTATTTTAGGCTGCTTTGAACTTTAACCTAAAAAAACGGGGGTTTTAAACTTAATTTTCCAACGGATCTCGATCAGTGGATGAAAATCATCTTCAGGAACTAAACCAGGACAGCTTTCACATTTTAGGGACTTAGTATTCACCAGAATCAAATCCAATAAGGAAAAATTAGGACGATTCTTATTCATTTATCATAGATTTAGTGCACTGCATTGCTCATAAAAGTAATCAAAATTTTGTCTCATACAAAATGTTTGCCGCGATCCCAATAACAATTTGAGAGATTAAAATCACCCACTAAAATTTTTTCACTTTGATATGGTTTTACCTGATGTGTGATATATGTATTATAGCCACTTTATGGAAGATTATAATAACATTCATAAAATCATTCTGTCGGGAAAAGGAGGGGGGGGTTGAGGTTTTTCTTAAACAACCTTTTTAACTCAAAATTGCTCATCAGAGGTTAAGAATTTATTTACAAAAATTATTCGTCTCAGCGAGAGGACTCCGTACATATCGAAGATATTGACCCCCTTCATGTCGAATTCACGTGCTAAGAGAGTGATTGTAAAGGATACCAAGATCCTCCGTGACCACCGAGAGACAAGGCCCGAGCGCGGAAACGCTATACATCGTTAATCCGTAGCCGACGAGAGAGACAAGAGGTGCGGATTAACGATACCTTTTCAAATAGCAGCTAGTGCCGTCAGCACTCGGAAGTGACCTGACCATACTAGTCCGAGTAACAATATAACCTTCATTACGTGAGGTCAAAAATTCTAACACCGAGTTGAGTTAGTAAAGAAAATCATTGTTGCTACGATAGTCAACAATATGTTAACAATCGAGCAATAATCATTGCTTCAGTAACCCAAGTCTGTATTTGTATTTTTGACCTCGCCCATTGTTTCCATCTTGCATTTTAACAATCGATATTTTTTCGTTTGGTGGAAACAATGAAGGTTGGATTGTTAGCAGGACTACTATGATCAGGTGAATTTTCCGCGCCGGGGCATAACGTGACCACCGAGAGAGAAGGCCTCTGCGATGAAACGTAATACATTGTTACATCATCATAGTTAGGGCAAATTTATGGCTTATTATTGGTAGAAATACGAATAACAATGCCCTATTTAAGATGATGTAATAATGTATTACGTTTCATCGCAGAGGCCTTCTCTCTCGGTGGTTACGGCCGCGGCCTGCCTTTCTCGTTGGCTACGGGTTACATTGTTGTGACGAAAAAACTGGTGACGGATAATGCGACTTATGATTCAGATTGATCCGATACGTTGATGACAGTTTGGTAATTAACTACATGGAAAATGTAGATGTTTTAAAATTTACGTATTAATCAGCAATAATAATTATATATTGATATCTCATATAAATAATTATATGATTCTATATACATAAAGTAAACAGGATCGAGACACTTTAATATGACCACTTGCTAGTGTCCGGAATATCCACCTTTGGCGGCAAGCACAGCAGCTAGTCGACGTGGCAGAGAGTCAATAAGTCCTCAGAAGGTGGTTGCAGGTATCTGGAACCATTCGGTGATCAGTGCATCCCGTGGGTGGTGGAGGGTCCAGCTTGTGGACATGGCGATCGAGATGGTCCCACAAATGTTCAATGGGGTTGAGGTCCGGGGATTTTGGTGGCCATGGGAGTAGCTTGAATTCATCCTCATGCTCCTCGAACCAGTCGTGGACAATTTTGTCAGTATGGCAGGGAGCATTGTCCTGTTGAAAGGTGCCATCATCCTGAGGAAACACTGTCGACATGAAGGGGTGTACCTGGTCTGCGACGATCGTCAGGTAACGAACAGCATTCAGTGTACCCTCCAGCGGTATCAGTGGACCCAGACCATACCATGAAAACATCCCCCAAACACACCTCCCCCACCAGCCTGTCGTCTGCCAACGATGGTGTCGGGATCCCTGTCTCAGATGCTTCCCGGCGAATTCTCCATCGTCCGTCCACTCTGTTCACCAGAAACCGCGACTCGTCAGAGAAAGCAGCCCTTTGCCATTCGGCCGAGGTCCAATGGCGACAGTCCATTGCGAAATGGAGGCGTTTTCAGCGATGCACAGGCGTCAACATGGGTGCTGTTACCATACGCCTGCTCCGGAGCCCCAACCTCAAGAGGGATCGTTGCACTGTCTTGGTGCTAACACGCCTAGTGGCCCCGCTGTTCATTTGCTGTACCAGTTACTCAACAGTGGCACGCCGATTGGTCTTGGCCAGGCGTCGTAACCGACGCTCGCCTCTAGGATCGATGGTCCGTGGGGCCCCACAGTTACCTCTTCGATTGCTCGAAACTATCTGGTTCGTCCAGTCGCGGTACACCTTCACAACGGCAGCCCTAGAGCAGTTCACAAAGGTGGCCGTTTCGGAAATGCTGCCCCCCTTGGCCCGATAGCCAATGATCATCCCCTTTTGGAGGTCCGACAGGTCACTTGCTCTGCCCATGACGGCGACAACTGCTGTGTTAACGGATGCTACTACACGTCAGCTGTTTTCAGCTTTTAATGATATGCAATGATTTTTCATCTGCATACCATTAGACGTTCCAACATGTTCGAGAAGAGGTGGTCATATTAATGGGCCCCGACCCTGTATATCTAAATAAATATGTATCTACATACAATATCTACAGGGGTTGGACAGCAAAACTGAAACACTGGTAATTACAGCACCCCCAAAAGAAAGTGGTTTAACTTGAATGCAAATTATCAGTTAACTGAAAATTTGCATTCTGGTAACAACCTCAATGTGTAGAGGTTGAAGTGGCATAGTTGTTACAACACATATCAGATTGAAAAAGTGTTATTCAAATGCTATGATGGGAGACATTACAGAGTTTAAAAGAGGGCAAATTGTTGGAGCTCGTCTTGCCGGTGCAACAGTGGTGTGTCGGCATACCAGCAAGAGGACGAACGACATCCATAAGGAGTAACTGTGGAGGCAAGAGGAAGCTGTCTGAAAGAGATGTTCGCGTACTAACGAGGATTGTATCCAAAAAACGTAAAACCACAATGGCTACAGTGACCGCAGAATTAAATACACATCTCAGGTCACCTGTTTCCACCGAAACTATATTCGTCGTGAGCTTCACGGGGTCAGGAGTCGTTTTCCTTCGCCAGCATCACGTACTGATCTAGCCAAAGTTTTGCAAGAGGAATAGCTCAAAATTCCCTCTTGCCACTGTACATAACTTGTATCTGTCCTTTCTAAGACGAGTTCATGCTGTATTGGCCGCCAAAGGAGGTCCTACACCATATTAATAAATAATTTTGCCATAAACTCAGGTGTTTCAGTTTTGCTGTCCACCCCCTGTACGATAGTACATGAAATAAGCTTATTTCTTATTCTGTGAAATCTACATAAATGTAAGCTAATAAAATGGTGAAAAGGTCTCTCAGGCGCAATGTTGCCAAGTATGATTTCTTATTTTTGGCTAAAACTGCTTTAAAAATGGCTAAAATTGGCTAAATTTTAATTGTATGTCGATTATAAGCTCACTCGCAGATCTTGTTGACAAATGACCACTAGAGAAGTATTATCGTAAGTTTTTGTATGCTTTTCTAATGTTAAAATTAAAAAAAAAATAGCACGTTTTGAATCGTAAATCTTGGAGATAGCTATAAAATAAAACTTTTATCGGCTAAATTGAAAAAAGAAAACAAACAAATTAGTTAGATCTAGCCGAGAAATGGCTAATTTGACAACACTGCTCGATTGTGCAGAGCAGCCAGAGCCAGTGGACAGGCAAGTAGTTTCAGGTTTTAGCAAAATCGGTGTGTTTGCTGTGGCGTGTTACTCATCGGTGGCTACGGCCTCCTTTATAACTACGGCTGTGAATAAATGCACTCCCATTCGAGTAAACCTATAAAGTAACGTCCCCAAGATGACGGCGGCCGCGCGCAACAAGAATAGATGAGGAGTTTATGAAGTAATATATTTCACAAATATGCCCGTTTATTCCTGATAATAATTTATGAAGTCTATATTTCATAAAAAATATTTATGAACAAAAAAAACAACAATAATTATATGCTCTGGGTTAGCATTTTTATTACGGCATTACCGTTTATTTGATTCGATTAAAAAAATAACCGACGAAATTTAAGCTTAAGATATTCAAATTGGCAATAATGCAGTGGTGGGAAATGTGAACGAACTATTTCATTAGTAATATACAGGGTGTCCCAAATTGATGTATACACACTTTGAAACCTTATAACTCAGCAACGAAATGAG
Organism: Rhysida immarginata; assembly: GCA_023313115.1. NCBI lineage: Eukaryota > Metazoa > Arthropoda > Chilopoda > Scolopendromorpha > Scolopendridae > Rhysida > Rhysida immarginata. The sequence goes on from JAHWFO010008373.1 coordinate 490,380, forward strand.
ATAGAAATATAATGTTTGTTGTATTCTATTCCTTTAAGTTCCTTAAGCCCAAACATGTTCAAAATGTCCACCTTCTGCCACAGTACACTCCCAACACTACCCAATGGCCTCGCAAAATTCGATGAACACTGGATTTGACAATACCAATTTCACGAGAGCATTGCCTCACTGACTTCTTTGGGGATCTTGCAAAAACCTTCATGACGGCATCAACACTCTTATCAGTGGAACTTCTCTTTCTTCCACACCGATCTTTCACCGTTCTTTCGGCTTCAAACTTGTCTCAGAATTATTGTTGCCCATGTTGGCGGTGGTGTACCAAATTTAACCCTCAAACGTCGTTGAATCTCAACAACATTCTCCACTTTCCAGTAACACTTCAGTATCCACTTCATTCATCGAATGAAAGTCTCACCACCAAGAAAACAAGCGGGCTTTCGAAGTGGATATAGCACGATCGACCACATTCAAGTTATTAGAGAACTTATCGAACGCCACAACGAATGAAGTGCCACTTTGCCACTTTGCCTTCATCGACTTTGAGAAAGCATTCGACTCGGTGTTCACACGTGCTGTAGTTAAAGCTCTGGAAAGAATGGAAGCTATATTAGTATTCTTCAGAAGATATTTAGTAAAGCGACTGCTACCATTCGTTTGGATAAAGGAAAAGCAAGGATCAACCTTGGAAAAGGAGTAAGACAAGGAGACGCCATCTCACCAAAACTCTTCACAGCAGTTTTAGAGGAAGTCTTCAAGGAACTGAACTGGTCAAAAAAAAGGACTTAAAATAAACGGTGAATTCCTTAACCACCTTCGTTTTGCCGATGACATCGTTCTCACCAGTAATAGTCCTTCTGAATTGGAGGAAACGTTACAAGAACTAGCAGAGGCTAGCCGGCGTGTAGGACTGAAACTGAACACACAGAAGACAAACGTTATGCTCAATGCATTTGCTCCAAAACAGAAGGTCATAGGCAGGCACCATTGTGATTGAAGAAATACAGAGTTACATTTACCTGGGACAAGAAATCACCATGGATGGCAACATTCTGAATGAAGTTAACAGACGAATTAGAACAGCATGGAGGGCTTTTGGCAAGAATAACATTATCTTGAAGAGCAACATGCCACTTAGCTTGAAACGAAAAGTTTTCAACCAGTGTGTTTTACCAGCACTCACCTACGGAGCTGAAACATGGACTTTATCAAGGAGGACAACACAAAGACTACAGACAACACAGAGAAGCATGGAAAGATGTATGCTGGGAATTACAAGAAGAGATCGAAAATGCAACAGCTGGATAAGAAGCCAAACAAAGGTGATTGACGTCATCGAACGGATCAAACGTTCTAAATGGCAATGGGCTGGTCACATTGCTAGAAGACAAGACATGAGATGGACCACAGTCATTCTGGATTGGTACCCTCGAGACTTTAAACGCCCAAGAGGACGACTCCATGCAAGGTGGCTCGACGAAATAAGGAAGGTGGCTGGTGTCAACTGGATATCCAAAGCTTCAAACAGAGAAGAATGGAAGCGTTTAGAGAAGACCTTCATCCAGCAGTGGATTGCAAAGGGTTGAAAGTGATGATGATGATATGGATGAACAACAATGAACGTGTTGCTATGCTTTTCCAGTGCCGTCTGGATCATACACAACAAACCTTATATTTCTATCTCATTTCGTTGCTGAGCTATAACGTTTTAAAGAGAGTATACATCAATTTAGGACATTCTGTATATAAAATAAATAAAGTTGCTTCCCACCTATATGGAAAATGGGACAATTAGTGATTAATCTGTGTGGGGCTTTTATCAACGCCACCTAAAGACAAAGCCTGTTCATTGAAATGTCATATATTCCGCGAGTTGTTAAATTCAACTGTTCTTCAGGGCTGCAGCATCAAAAATGACGATCCCACGTCAAATCGCCGGTTTTATTTAATCAATACCTTTGCCTATTATTAAACATCTCGATAATAAATCTTTTCAAAATTATTAACATACCTTTTACAACCTTCTTAGCCGTGTCAGTGTCTAATTGTAAAGAAAATTGTATATTTTCTTACACAAAATCGTTTTCACTCGTGAGCGCCGCCATTTGTAAGAAAGCTCATGCAACCAACGATATGAAATGAGTAGATCGCTCATGAGCTGCTTTCAGCGCCACCATCGTGTCCGCATTTGAAGGCCCGGCGGCCATTGCTTTGGTTGACAAAAAATGGCTTTCATCGATCGTGTGTAATTTTGCGTAGATAAACACACCAAAACTCAATGCCGATTTCTTGTTCAGCTTTAAATTGTAATCAAAGATATATTAAAGGTTCACCACTGACCTTTCACAGGTGGATTTTATATTTTCTGTGTCTTAGAATGTTTTTCTCATGTAAAAATCCTGGTCTTTCATATCGTGATTGGTTGATTAGATGTATCCAACGTTGTTATCGTCGTTTCGGTGATACCAGAATGATTGTTTAGAGGTATTTATGAAATTATATACCGCATTTATTAAAAACCTTCTAAATTTGGGAGATCGCATAAGAAATTTCAGACTACAAGCACGATGTTGGTGGGGGGGGGGGTGCTTTCTCAGTAATGGCGCTTTGGCTGGCGATGTTGTTCTAGCCAATGACGTATATTAAAGATAGACTCCGAATCCTATTGTTAACAGCGGCAAAAAGTGAAGCAAATTGAGCCATGACAGTTCTGGGCAGCAGTGAGCCGTGGATTAATTAGCTGTCTGGCTGCTTTGTTTTTGAAGATTTTGGGCCCGAGGAATAATTAATTCAAAACCATTAAACAAAGTTGTTTTGCGTACAACTGTACAAACAGACAAGAAAAAGGATCAGGAAGCATTTTCCACAAAAATAAATAAAAAATACGTAACTAAATTGAAAATACGTTACTGAAAGATAATCGAAACGAAATTGAAACTGTAACCATGATCGAAAAATTGTTTATAAAATATAATAAAATACTTCAAATACAAAGTCAAAGAAAAGATAAACTTATCAGTCCGTGATCGGCGTGTGAAAGAATTATTAATCAGCTACTCTCGTGTTTAGCCATGTGTTTTGCATCATTTTCACTCACTTTCGGCCATGACAGTTCTGGGCATGGAGCTTCCCAATTTGCTTCAAGTTACAACAATAGGATTCGGAGTCTATCTTTAATATACGTCATTGGTTCTAGCCACCATAGTAATGGCGCCTACAGTGTAATAACATGGAAGAATGGAGATTAGTTCCACTTTTCGCCGCCTTCAAATTGCCCCAAAGATGGCGGCCAAATAAGCGATCTACTCATTTCATATCGTTGCATGCAACAGAACAAGCAACGGAAAGGGTTGCTGCAAATTGTAATCTCGCACCAGTGCTCTGCTGCACACGTCTGATCCTTCAACAGAGCTCAACAATGCTTTTAACCATTCCATTGCTGCAGCGCTGAGCAACTGTTGAATTTAACAACTCGCGGATTGTTACATCATCATCATCATCAGAGGGCGAAATTTAGGGCTTATTACAATGATATCTATACAACTCCTGGATTGCGACTCAACGGAGAAAACCAGCGCGAAGCGTAGCCGAAATTACAGCATATCCAGGTAACAGTAGTCGATTACATTTTTGGTTCGATTACATTCTTGATTTGCTTCTGTCCGTTATAAATAATCAGCATGTTCTATTCCAAGTCAGTTCTCTCAAGTTCTCTCGAGGTGCTCCTTGGCTGCTGAATGATGAAAGCAAAGCTTTCGAAAAGCGCTTACAGACTCAGGTTGTATTTTTTCATTTTATTTTCGGTCTTTTTCTTTTTATGTTTGTTCAATTCCTGTTTCGTTGTGGAAAAAGTTTTATTTTATTCTTAAGTTAATCAATTGCAAACTTGTTCAGCATAAAAAAAAAACAAAATATGAGGATTGAAGTCAGAAGCTAGTCGTATGATACGGTAAGTGTCTTAATATAGGTGGAAATTTTGTTAAAAAGTAGATTAAGGTCCAGGCTTTCATGGCGTTAAAAAATTGTCCTAATTTAGCACATTTTCTATATATAGAAATGTGCTTATGTGATCGGTTTGTCCAGCTGCCCGTCCGTCCGTCTGTCTGTAGACAATCCCACAATTCATTGCGTTGCAATTGAAAGAGTGCATGTATTGAATTGCTGGAAGACACGAATTATCCTCGTATTCGGGAAAACGCGTGTTGAGAACATACATGGATTCGGCTCTGCGCGTGCTCTAAACGTTAATGACATGGTGCGAGTGCTCTGAACGTTAATGAGATGGTGCGCGTGCAGGATGCACGTGTTTGACGATTATTGAAAGGGCAGTTCAGTCTCTAAATCAACAGAGAATTTTTTTATTCCTAGGGAGCTTAGTATTTATTATAAAAACTTGAAAACGAATCAACTTTTTCAAAGTCTGTTTTCACCAATCCATTAATATGGGACAGAGCACGAACAAGTACGAACGTGAGATAGCCGGAATCAGTACGTACTATAATGGTATGTGCTTTAATGGTACTATAATTATACCCCCCTTAAAAACTTCCTATAACCAGATATGGCATGTAATGTATCAAACAAATCGTCCCAACATATCATGAGCGAATATATAAGAGTAACTAGTGATAGCAGGTATTGGTCTAATGGCACGTGTACGTGCAAGGATGTCTCATTAATGAATATAACGCGTAAATAATGTTGGTGTGAAATGTTTAGTAGTACGTGTTTTAATGGTACAAAATGGAACTTTCAATGCTAAGATATGTCATGTAATATATCAAACAACGCGTAATAACGAGTAAATAATGATAATGGTTATTACTTTGGTAGCACGTGCCCTAATGGTGCCATATGATCCATATGGTACCATTGGAACTTTGAATTCTAATATATGGCATGTAATATATCAAACAACTCGTAAAAACGTGCCATGAGTGAATATAACGAGTAAATAATGATAATGGTTATTGGTTTAATAGCACGTGCCCTAATGGTACCATGTGGTACCGTATGGTACCGTTGGAACTTTCAATGCTAAGATATGGCATGTAATATATCAAACAACTCGTAACAACATGTAATGAGTGAATATAACGAGTAAAGAATGATATTGGTTATTGGATTAGTTGTATGTGCCCTAAGATATAGCGTATAATATATCAACCAACTCATTACGAGTTGTTAGATCTATTGTTATCCATAGCTTATTTGTATCAAGAGCATAATGCTGTTAGGCTTAATGTTATCTAAAACTCACTACTGTTATACATATTGCTAATTAATAGTAGTTAATCGCTTGCTTCTATAGTAGACGATAACGTAGAAACATTTTTAGTAATTTAATATGAAAAAATAATAGATGCTTACACACAACGCTTCAGCAATTGAGGCTCTCTTCGTTTAACATTATGTGGGAATTCTTACAAATTAAAGAACTTTTATTTTTTTTAAATGTATGAGGAATAACTCCCTCTTCATTTACCTTTCAGTTCTTCAAGTTTATTCGTTTAAATTCTCTGTATACATTAGCTTACTTAAAGAGTAATTTACAATTTAGTTTTCATATTTATTTATTTATTTTCTCTTAAGTGTTTTAAAATGTTGATTAAGTCAATATATCCATGTACGATGCTATAACATGAAAATGTGCTCCCTTTATCCGCTTTGGCGGTAAAATCATTCTTGTTTAATATTAAAACGGTACTTACTTAAAAACCCCTGGACAGCTGTTTAGCAGCAACCAGAACTGTCATCTTGAAATTTATACTTTAAAATTTTTTAAATAGTTCAAGTTTTGAGGAATGAACAATTCATTGCAAAAATGGTCTAGAAACGGAAATCTTTTTGCGATACACATTATATTATGTGGTAAAAAAGTTTCTATACTTGAACCATTAAAATCTTTGTAAAAACAAATTTCTTAAGTGTACTTATTTTTGCCATGTTACAGCTTTTTTTGATGAATAAAATATAATTTTTGATCATTAAAATAATTTTTGATATCAATAAATTATAGCTTCGTTCAAAAAAACGTAGTTTCTTATTGAAAAATAAATTGATCATATAAAAAATAGTTCATTATTTTGTCATGTGACGAACTGTAAAATGTAAGAAAGCTCAAGATAACTTCAGTGTATTTCTATTTTGCTGTAATACTGTATTGTATAAATGAGTACTTTTTTTTTCTTATTGTATCATTGTCTATTATCTTATTTGTAATAATCTTATTCACTTTAGAAATAAAATTATACATAGTTTCATTATAATTCAAAATATGAATAATTTGAATTTTTTTTTACTGTTACTGAAATTTTTCAATAAGAACCTGCTGAATAAGAAGTACGTTGTATTGGGTAGCGATTATTCTTCTGTGACGCAAATTTGACGTCAGAGACTGTAATGGCTTGAAAACGATATAGTGCAGTTCATTTAGACACAAAAAAGGCCGAAGTTCGCATTAAATGTAGTAGTAGGTTTGACTTTTCTATGTTGTTAGGTTCGGTCCCAGTAGTATATACTCAATTTTGCAACTTCGAAATCCCTGTGCTAACTCTGGGGTACGCTAAAAACCGCGATTTTTTTGGACTTTTTTCGGTTTTTGTCTCGTAGCTCCGATACTGTGCGTTTTAGTGCAAAAGCCTCTATATCCTTTTATAAACTAGAGTACATTTGCTAGAATTTGAACACAAAAGGAGCTCTGTAAGTTTAATAGTTTTCGAGTTACAGCTCTTCAAAGATAAGCAATGTTTACCAAAAAATTTTTTTTTAACCTGTCGTCCATGATATATCGAGTCAAATATCGCCACAACGACGTGTCCTACGACCCCTGTTATGAGGAAAGAGCGTATAGGAAATTTAATTAACTTTCATTTAAGCACAAGTACGTTCCTGTAGGCCTAATAGTTTTCGAGAAAAGGATCAACAACTGGAAATAGTGAAATTGCTGTTTACCGCTAAATGACTTCCATCATTTTTTTAATGATGGTTTATTGGTTTTATTCAATTGTGGGTTTCTTGTCGAATAAAAAAAGCGTAATATATATAAATTGTGTAAAACCAACTTCTTAAAGCAATTAAATAACCTCATCATTAATTGGTGTGGTATATATTTTAGCATTGGAATCTTCAACTCCGAAATTATTGTGTCTATCCACAGTGGGCCAGAATGGCCTAAAACGTGGCCAAAACATGATTTTTTCAAAAATGATAATCGAGTGTTGAAATTTTTTTACGTTAATAAATATCCAAAAATAATAGTGTGTGTGTTTTGTTTGAAACCGATCGCTTGCAAAGCTAGACTAAGTGCGAGCCTTTAAATAAACAAAGAACAACTCAAAGTTCATGCGATCTAAACTTTCATCACAGCCAGTTCGAATAAGAAACTACAGAGTCAGTAACATTTCCATATGTAAGTATTATTTAAACAGTCAAAAACGTTTTTATCGTTAATTTTTTGAGATAGCTTATATTTCAATAACGTCCTCAAAATGAAACATTGGCGATTTTTATTGAATTGTTCTCTTAAAGTTTCAATTGCTCATTCAATTATGGCAGCAATGAGGCCAAGATAATTCCTCTCCTCCCTTCAGCTCAGCTTTAGAACATACTTGTACAGGAAGTTTGGGTCGAAACATCTTGTCAAACTGTGCTCAACTATGGGGTTGTCATGCAGTTACAAAGAGGCAATGCGAGTGGAAAGCTCTGCTATAGTGCAGGGACAAATCTCACCACCCATTGAGAAAGGAGCAATGATGAACACACTTGATGGAGAGAACACATTCCACGAATTGGGTGGGATCATAATAATTATGCCGGGTTCATCCGTCCTGCCTGACGAAAACATTCCACGCGTAAAGAATTGCGTTTCTGCTGACTCTAAAGCTTACTTTGGAATTACTGATCTCATTCAGTCCACCGTACGGAAGAACGCTGGCTTGTCATCTATTCCGATCACAGAATTGAATGAGGTTGACAGTGACATACAGCCCTTAGCCCCAGACCTGTTGTAGTTGTATGGAAAGTCATCAAACCTGCCAAGCATACCTGGTTGGAATGGTTTCATGGAGCAGGCGACAGTTGGGCTTGACTTCAAATGCTCTAAAGTTGTTTTTCTTCCCATCATCCACGCTCCCACAACAGACTATGACACAGTGCTTACAAGTCTCCTTGACAATCATTGCCAGAAAACGTGTTTTATCACATTTGATCAGCCTCTTTATATAAAAGCCAAGGACATTGTAGAGAGCTGCCAACATTCTCAGCTATAGAATGTGGTGGTGAGATTAGGGGGTTTTCATCTATTGATGTCTTTCATGGGCGCCATTGACGAATAATGGCCGGCAGTGGTCGGAAGGATTTGCTTACGATTATATACGACGAAAATAGCGTGGACATAATTCTGAATAGACATGCATACTCATGGGCCGTAAGAGCTCACATGTTATATAATCTTGCATTGGCAAAGTTGATTTTAAATGACATGCACTTCACGGAAGAGGAACGAAGAGAAACTGAAACACTTCTTGATGAAACTGTGAGGAACATGATCCTACTGGCCAATGACAATGAAACTGTCCAAGTCCTGAGTACCAAATTCAAACTGTGGCTGTTGGTAAACTGGAGAAAGAAGGCCCAACTTCAAAGCTCTGGGTGCAATATTATAAAAGGACTACGCTCATGAAGAAATTTATACAGACTGAGAAGATGGGAGATTGGGACCTTCACCTGGAATCAATAAGCAAAATGCTTCCTTTCTTCCACTCGGCAGGTAATTTTTTAATGCCAAAAGTGCTCGACTATACCTCCAAGACATGAACAACTTACAGCAAAGGATGGATCCTAGAGAATTCCATGCGTTCACACAAGATGGAAACTTTACGATTCGCCGTTCTGATAAATTCTGGTCTGGTCTGTGGACCGACTTGATTATAGAGCAAGTTCTTATGAGATCGATGAAGAGTTTGGGAGGATTAACCCGTGGTCGTGGTATTTCCAGCTGTGTACTTTCTCGGTGGATGGGGGGAATGGTGTGAATGTTGAATATATGCGAGGGACTTGAATAATTCTGGGGTATATCGTGCACAATCTCCGAACAACACGTCGACATGAGGTCCTCACGTATCGCAAGAGACACTGCTGATATGGAACAAACTCATGAATTGGTTCAACATTCATCCACCATTTTCAGCTAATGAGAACATACTAATCTTCAGCAGTGGAATAGTTGGAGGACCTGCCACTAAAGGTGGCAGAGGTGAGTCAGGATCTACCCAATACATATCAAATTCGTTTAATCATGGAGGACTATCCATCCCTCCTCAGTTGGTATTGTTTTTCCACGCCTTCACGGGCTGTGACACTACCTCTGCCCTGTTTTGGAAGGGTAAATCAAAATTGATATCCGCCTTCCAACGTCATCCCCACCTTATCGACGAAGCTTCACTTTTCTGAGATCCAGATGCCACTCATGAGGCAATAGCTAAGGTGGACGAACGATGCCTTGTGGCACTTTACGGTGGGAATGAAAACAGCACCTTCCACAGCCTTCGCTATGAGTACTTCGTGAGGCTGCCACTCACGCCAAGGTAAATTTGGCTCGTGTGCCCCCAACAGAAGAGTCTGCCTCCTACCACTCATACCGCACAAACCACCAGGTGCAGACGTGGTTGGGGGAAGAAAAAGACCCTGTTGGATGGGGGTGGGAGAAGATACAACAAGGGCTGATGCCTACTACGATGAAGAATGACCCTGCCCTTCAGAAGCTCCTCAAGGGACTCTCGTGCACTTGCAGGAAAGGCTGTGATGGTGGAAGGTGTAAATGCCAGAGAGCTGGCCTGAAATGCTCTGCTCTCTGCAGATCCTGTGAAGGGAAGCGTTGCCTCAACATACCAGCAGTCGAGATGGAAGAATCTGACAAAGAAGACATAAACCTAGAGACTCCTATACAATTTGCACAGCCGAAACACGTCGAAGATTTTGAGGACATACCCAGCCCACCAACGAAACCAACATATTTTTAGTGTATTGTCTTTTTTCTTATGTAATGAGTACCTATGTATTATAATGCGTGATTTTGTAGGTTTTTCATGTCCATGTTTGTGTTAAATGCCACAAAAACAAGTTTTGTGATTGCTTGATTTTTCAATACTTTTGTAATTTTGTTTCGTGATGTAAGTTTTCAGTACATTGTAAGTTTGTTATATCGTCTGTATTTTAGCTACCGACTGTACTCATTATGCTCTTGTA
>JAHWFO010008373.1:500634-511122 GCA_023313115.1 Rhysida immarginata
TATTCAAAAACCCACAAACCATCAAATAATAAGAAAAATCATAGAAATAATAAGTAAAATAAATATGTGTTATATATTAACAGGAAACCATACTACTCATAATATATCACATGAAATATAAATAAAACCATATGAATCGCTAGAAAAATGATGTGGTTCCTTTAGCGGTAAACAGCAATTTCACTATTTCCTTTTCTCGAAAACTATTAGGCCAACAGGAACGTACTCTGTGCTTAAATGAAAGCTAATTAAAGTTCCTATATACTTTTCTCTCATAGCAGGGGTAGTAGGACACGTCCTTGTGGCGATATTTGTCTCGAAACATGGACGATAGGTTAAAAAAATCTTTTTTGGTAAACATTGCTTATCTTTGAAGAACTGTATCTCGAAAACTATTAAACTTACAGAGCTCCTTTTGTGCTCAAATTCTAGCAAATTTACTCTAGTTTATAAAAGGATATAGAGGCTTTTGCACTAAAATGCACAGTATTGGAGCTACAAGGCAAAAAATGAAAAAAGTCCAAAAAATCGCGGTTTTTAGCGTACCCTAGAGTTAGCACAGGGATTTCGAAGTTGCAAAATTGAGTATATACTACTGGGACCGAATCTAACAACATAAAAAAGTCAAACCTACTACTACATTTAATGCGAACTTCATGTCTAAATGAACTGCACTAATATTTATCTCTGACGTCAAATTTGCGTCACAGACGAACAATCGCTACCCAATACAACGTATCCTCAGTTTACATTATTTTTGAAGTAAAATTACGTTTTATTGAAACGAATTTACATGTTAAAACTACGTTTTATTGATGTGAAAAATTATTCTATTGATGTGAACTATTATTTTATTGATGTGAATGTCTATTTTGAATATGAAACTACGTTTTTTTTTTTGAACGAAACTATATTTTATTAGTACGTAAAATTATTTTAATGATCAAAAATTACATTTTATTCATCGAAAAAAGCTGTAACTATTGTTAACTAGAATATTATCAACCGTGGAGTAATAAACAAAGAAAAAATGAGATAAAATAATATTGCAAATTTTTTTTAAAGAGTGATCTTTATCTTTCGGAAATAAATGTCCACCTTTGTTTTGACATAAAAATAGAAGGCACAAGAAATTTATATTAAACTGAAACACGTGAATATGTAGGCAAAAAAACATGCAATACTGAGAAAAACGCTAGGCATCATGGTTAGCCATTAGACCGCATTTGGCCGTGCTGCCGTCTGTTGGCCACTTTTTCGCAGAATGCTCCCATTGAAGCCATGACAGTTCTGGGCAGAAAGTGAGCCATGGATGAGTTTGCTGTCTGGTTGCTTTGTTTTTTACGATTTTGGGCCCGAGTAATAATTAATTCAAAACCATTCTTCAAAGTTGTTCCACGTACAACTGTACAAATAGACACGAAAAAGAACCAGGGATCACTTTCCACGAGCATAAATAAAAAATTCGTAACTGAAAGATGAAAATCAAATTGAAACCATGAACGAAAAAGTGTTTATAAAATATAATAAAATACTTAAAATACAAAGTTAACGACAAGATAAATTTATCACTCCGTGATTGGCGTGTGAAAGAATTATTAATCAGCTCTCTCATGTTTAGCCATGTATTTTGCATCACTTTCGGCCATGACGGTTCTGGGAGGCGGAGCTTCCCAAAGTTGTTAAAGAGAAGGTGACCTCTATCGGGATGGTGGATGGTCATTGGCTACTGACGTCAATAAGAAGGCAATGCGTGTGCTTTAGAGAGAAATCGGCCGATAGAGGCCACCTTCTTTTTAACAACCTTTGGGAGCTTCCCAAATGGCTTAAAGCATGGCAACATGTTTCGGGGTCTATCTTTAATAAACGTCATTGGTTCAGCCGAAGCTGACGCGATCTGTTTTTGTGACATCATGCAAAAAGAAATTTAAAAACAAAATAAGTTGATTTATTAAAACAGTAAATGAGTCAGGTTTGGCAGTAATACATTTTATTATAATGTATTTACTTATTTATCTAAAATACAAAATTCACATTTCAAAATATCCCATCGGTTCATAGACATAATAATAGAAGTCTTTTCTATTACTATGATATAAATCGCGTCGGGTCAAATAGAGGTGTTGATTGGCTTCGGTTCAGCTCGGAGAAAAATGTAGTTTTTTTAAAAGCTTTTATTAACCTTGCAATGTTAGTTTGTTTAGGTCAAATCTTGTAATCAATATTAAACCAACTTCCCGACAAGCTAGGGAGCTGAAACTTGACACACATACACAGGATCGATGACAATTTATGTTAAAGAAAAAAAATTTTCAAATCGGTTCACTGGTTCGTGTTCTAATGGTACAAATTCATTACTACGAATTGATTGTTGTGACAATTGGACAATTCGTTATGGCGAGAGTTAAATGTGTCTATTATTTATTGTTGCAAAATTAAGCTTTATTGTTGCCACTAAATAAAACATTATAAAAGCTTGGTTTGAAAAAACCCTTTTCCTCTTATCTTGTTAATATTTATGTATACAGTATAGAAAATAAAAGAAGCACTCTATTCCCGCGCGAAAATCTTGTAGTCATTGTTTTCATGCTGCCTCACGGAACAATGGCAAAAGTCCTCATTAAACAAAGCAAACAACGACGTCACGAAAAAATCCTATTCAGCTCCAGGTAAATTGAATTTTAAAAATAAACTACAATGGAAAGGAAGAAGGAAAAAAAATAAAATCCTTTCTTAGCGAGTATGTAGAAGCCAAGAGAAATATACTTGCCAAATTTCAAGTTTGTAGGCTTCATAGTTCTGGAGATTTCGTGATGAATGAATGAATAAGTGAGTATTTTTCGCTCTCTTTTACATTTACAGATTAATTCGACCAAGAATTAATCATGCATTTGCATATCACTATGATGAATTTATGGGAAGGAATAGTCGATTAAAAAAAAGTAAAACAAATAGATAAAGTATCCCTCTCGTTTCTGACATGCGTTTTTAAGAGGGAGCTATTTTTCATCTGATTAAGATATTTGGCACAGGAAGGGTTGTCAAACCAGCTTCAAAATTAAATTTATATGAATACTTGCACATAAATTGAATTTTACTGATGAACAGCCAAGTTGATTGATTTGCTTTCTATTCAAAAATTCTAATTGATTACTTACCTTTCGTAGTTTATCTTGTGTTTTATATCACAGGTAAAGTCAATCAAACGATGCAAGCTTGAAGTTTGCTCGCCGATTCTTTAGCACGTAACAATTTCTGGCTTCATTTAATGATAAGCTGAATGGAGAAGAATTTTACATCTAAAAACTTTAAATTTTACATCTAAAAACTTTAAATTTTACATCTAAAAACAAGCGACTGTTCACTTTCTTCCTTTCAGCGGAAATCGACAAATGACAAAATTGATTTTCTGTGAAGTTCGGAGCATAAACATCTATACAGGAAGTAGATGAAGTCAGCAACAAATAGCTGATATAGAGACACTCTAATTGCCATGTGCACATATGTGATTTTCATTCTCCTCCTGCGCTTTCACGTTTCCTTTCATTTTCAAAATTTCGTTCCTCAATCTGTCCACATGTGTGTGTCAGCAGTCGTCAACTTTCGCATATACACGATGGAAGAAAGAGATGCAACTATATAATTAGTTATAATATATTTTGATATTTTCCTATAGTTGTTTACGATTCATTGTGTTATGTATTGAATCACTTAGGAAGGAAGGAATAAGACTAAATACATGTTGTTTATTTCACTGCAAGCAAGAAAAGAATACAGAATTTTCACAACAATCAATAATCACAAGACACCACGAGCTTCTTAATAGTCAAATCGAAGCTCGGCCAACAATACATAACACTCCTACCCTCAGTACTTACTTGCGCTTTTTCTGGAACTAGTTCACTATTGTTTCCGGAGTTCTGGTCGATTTGAAAACTTGACCAATCAGTAATATTCTTTCTTCGGCGTATTTGGTTCATGTGTCTTGTTACCACTTCACTAGACTCTAATTTGATTTTGAACATTACATGACCCATTTTAGAAATAATTTGTCCTGGCACCCATTTTGAACCTTTACTGTAATTTCTTACTAGCACTGTATCACCTAATTTAAATTTTCTTTTAATTTTAGAACTAGAGGCAAGGCAAGCAGGAATTCCACGGAATACACAGTTTGAACTAGACGTCTTTTTATGCAAACTGAGTGCTTTTGTTGACAAGCATCTTGTCCATACGCTTGATATACATTTCAGCATGCCTCAGTTGTATTGTGACTCAGTTTGAATTCAAAAATACTGCTCGAATTTTGACTTCCAATAGCCATCATTATTACTGCAATAAAACAATTTATTTAAGACTCTTCTCAAAAGAATATATGGGAGGATGCAAATCATGTAGGACTGAGCTATTTCTGTTAAAGGGTTTTTCGAAATTGGTTTTCATTCCGTTCTCCTTTATTACATATTACAAAACCAGCTATTCTTCAGTGTGCCAGTTTTGGGGAACGAAACGGATCTTGTTGAAATTCCTACAGTAATACATTATAAAAAGAAGTTGGTTTAGAGTACCAATTACAAGGAAGAAAAGTGCTGAACAGAATGCACATAAACGTCGCATCTATATGCAAAAACTAGAAGCGAGTTGTGCGTTTTGTCGACGAATTCATAATGTGTGCATCCACCAATTTCAGTATTACGGTACGAAACTTCATTCTAAATTTCATTACCAACCCAAAAGGGCTGTGTGTGAAAAGAACTTTTCATCTAGACAAATTTCTATTCTTTAATTTTATGAATTATTTTTGATTTCACGTCTATGTTTTAATATTATAATGAATTTGAAATTAGAATCTTCGTCTCTCTCTATTCACAATCTGAACAAAAATCACGTGACACTATCATAAGAGGACGCCTTTGCGATTGATCGGTTTCGATTTCAGAGATGTATATATGTCAAGCTGATGGATTCAATATGAAACGGTGATAGTGTTCTAATGCCGCCCCATATATCCCATCACGCAGAGAGCACGTGTAGCCTGATTTCAGAGTCGAAATGGGCCCCCTTTTGTGTACCACCACTGTTTACGGCCGCTGATATTAGCATACAGGATCCATTTTTCATCGCAAGTTACAATACGGTCTAAAACATTTAACTTTGCAACATGGAAGCAGAGAAACCCATGAGCTTATTCGAACGGCTTTGGCTGATCTTATTCGAACGGTTCATGGGATAACCAAACCCTCTTGTTCATCTTAAGTTGATGCAAGTGCACTCGTACGGATGGTCACTTTCTGTGCGGCCAACTCCCAAATGATGGTGGACCAGTCTTTCTAATGTTCGTGTTTACTGATGTTTCATCCTACTAGGTCAAAATCCTCCCCTCGAAACCGTTCGAACCAACGACAGCAATGACTACGTCATAAGCATCCGGATACACAGGATTCCCCATAATGAGTGAACGAAAATTTGGTAAATGGTAGTATGGGTGATTCTAAGCAAAAAAGTTCATATGAACAGGGGCAACGATAAACGAGATATGAACAGAAATAAAAATGCCGCCACCAAGATCAATAAGTTAATATCTCAGGTTCTATAACATATAAGATGACGTAATTTTGGAGAATAATAGGGTACATACAACTGTGTAAACTGTTAAAATTTGATCGAGTTACGCATTCAATATCTTAACACATTCTCAATATAAGGCACTAGCAAAGGTACCCGGCGTTGCCCGGGATAATTACACTTGTAGGTAAACAAAACAATCTCAAGTTAAATTTTGCAATATGTTAAAAATAAACACATGAAAACGCATAGAATTAATACAGTAAAAATTCTTAATGAAAATTCGAAAAAAATTTTTTAAAGGCTCACAATGGCTGGGCCTCTCCAAGGATGCCACTGCTAATCTAAATAATTTCTTACTCACGTAATCTTACTTCAGATGTACACATGATGTTGCTGCAGAAAAACTTGGCCATTCATCACTTTGTGTAGTCTAGTGGTCGTCGATTCTTCTATTTACTTGCTTCCCATTTGCTCAATACAGCACGGAGCTAAAGGAGTGCTTCCTCGGTCGTCTTTCCACTCTTTCTCAATAGTCTGCTAACTCTCCATTATCTCCAGTTACTGGTCATTTTTAAAGATTTTCAAGAAATTGTTAAGTACTAAGAACTCTCTTTTCTAAGAAAAGCCTGAATACCAGGAATTCTAGGCATTGTTATAAATTGAAATTTATCCATATTGCATCATCACTTTATGTTCATTGTTATAATTCTTGGAAAGATTGTTTTAACATTGCATCATCATTTTCTGCTCATTGTTATTGGTGAATTGCGCGTTGATACCATTGTTGATGCGAACACGATGGGCCTATTGTTGCACAAACTTTTCCTTGCATTGTTGGTCATGAGATATATAATGTTGGTCCATGCAGTATGTTTGTGAATTGCGTGCTAATACCATTGTTGATACCTATTGTTGTACAAACTTTGCCTTGCATTGTTGGTCATCAGATATTTCTCATTAATATGCCTTGCCATAACCATGAATATCTATTTTTTTTATCGATACTTATTATTTTTCCGAAATCTGAGGTAGACAGTGACCTTCCTCATGCTTTGAAGGTCAAGTATGCAAAATTTCATCAAGATCGGAATAAAACTGTAGATTTGTATAACAAACAAACAAACCCACAAACAAACATCCTTCTTTATATATATAGACTAGCAGAGGACCCGGCGTTGCCCGGGATAATTACGCCTTTAGGTAAAGAGAACAACCTCGAAAAGCTAAATTAAACCTCCAAATTGGTAAAATAATAACTCAATCACTACAATATAGAGCGAAGGGACTATCCATTCTAAGAAAAATCCAAAAGACAGGAATTTACCTCTTCACTGAAAAAATCCATTCTAGGTTATATACCGGGACTTGATTTAACGAAAAAAATTTTTTAAAGGCTCACAATGGATGGATCTCTCCAAGGATGCCTTCTAGTCTAAATAATTTTTTACTCAAGTAATCTTACTGTAGATGTACACTTGATGTTGTTACAATTTCCTTTCTTCTTTCGATGTCTTGAAGCAAGAATTGGCCATTCATCACTTTGTGTAGTCTAGCGGTCGCCGATTCTTCTATTTACTTCTTACTATTTGCTCAATACAGCACGGAGCTAAAGGAGTGCTTCCTCTTTCACTCTTTCTCAATAGTCTGCTAACCCATTATCTCCAGTTACTGATCATTTTTAAAGATTTTCAAGAAATTGTTAAGTACTAAGAATTCTCTTTTCTAAGAAAAGCCTGAATAACAGAAATTCTATGCATTGAATTCTACATTGCACAAACTTTGCCTTGCATTGTTGGTCATGAGACATGATATTGTTGATCCTTGCATAGTGTTGGTTCATTGCGTGTTGACACCATTGTTAATACCTATTGTTGCACAAACTTTTATTTGCATTGTTGGTCATGAGATATATATTGTTGGTCCGTGCAGAGTGTTTGTGAATTGCGTGTTGACACCATTGTTGATACCTATTGTTGCACAAACTTTGCCTTGTATTGTTGGTCATGAGATATTTCTCATTAATATGCTCTGCCATAACCATGAATATCGATTTTTTATCGATAATTATTATTTTTCCGAAATCTGAGGTAGACAGTGACCTTCCTGATGCTTTGAAGATCAAGTATGCAAAATTTTATCAAGATCGGAATAAAACTGTAGATTTGTATAAAAAACAAACAAACCCACAAACAAACAAACATCCTTCTTTATATATATGTTTTTGTTAATATTCTTAGAAAATGTGTATTCTTGAGCTATGTGTATTTAGCCTGCAGGCCGGAAACGAAGGAAAAAAGATTTTAATAAGAAATCTGATGCTAAATTCTGAAATAACTATCGCCAAGCGCATAGTCGACTGCTCTTGAATTGTAGACAAGAACGTGCATAGTCGACTGCTCTTAAGGCAGTTGTCGATGGTCAAAGTCTACACTAGAAAATCGATGGTGTAGAGTCTGTACACTGTAGACTCTGTAGACAAGTCGTGTTCATGCTAGCTCGAATCGACAAATGAGTCATTAGCCACGTGCCCATCGACACTTGTCGATGAGCTCAGCCTAGACCCCCTGGTTTGTTAAAGATTGAATAATATCTTCTATAAATATAAAAATTAATTGCTATTCGTTAGTCTCGCTAAAACTCAAAAACGGCTTGACCGATTTGAATAATTTTTTTTTGTTTTGTTTCCTCTAATACAGGGGTGATTTAAAAAACACAAGAATAAGGAAAACCAACCCCTAAGAGGGGGGATAGGGGGATTGAAAATTTGTTAACACATTAACTGGTGTTGCATTGAATACTTAACACATTAACTGGTGTGGCACTACAAACGTAACACATTTACTGGTGTGACACTATAAACATAATACATTTACTGGTGTAGCACTACATAATTAACCATATTAACCACTTTTAGGAAGGGGGGGGTAACGATTTGTAGATGTTCTATCCATGTAGCGTAATATCTCCACCATGACCTACCTAAAACCTTCCCAGGGTCCATCGGAATTACCATGAAAAATTTCATCAAGATTGGTCTAGCCATTTTGAGATGCATAGCGAATGGATAGGTCCATGTGTGTTTCTTTCTTATCTTTATATACGAGGGGAGATCAAAAAGTAAGTTGCACTAACTCGCCGCAAGAGCGCGCTGTGTGTCGCAATCTTGGGCAAAGCGGAGAAAGGAACATTAACTGCGCAGACGTCGGATAGGACGGTTGCTGTGGTTTCCCGTCGTGTTTTGTGTGACTAGCGGGCTAAAGGCAATGGCGCGTCAACTGGATGTCCACTCCAAACTTGAGATGCGAGCAGCAATCCGATTTCTATGGGCCAAACGGGTGAATTGCACGGACAGTCATCGTGAAATCACTGCTGTATATGGAAATTGAGCGCCGATGTGATTTTGTTGCACGATAACGCAACACCTCACAAGGCCCGCCAAACGTGCGAACTGCTGCAGCGATTCAAGTGGGAGATTTGGCAACATCATCCATACAGTCCCAACTTAGCGCCATGCGACTTTCATCTTTTCGGTAAGCTCATAACGGAACTCGGTGGACAACGATTTCGAAACGATGAGGAGGTGAAAGCGGCTGTCACCGTGTGGTTACAAAACGCTGGTGGAGAATTCTATGCATCCGGAATCGAAAATTGGTTGATCGTTCGGATAAATATTTAGGGTCTCTTGGGGACTATGTGGAAAAGTGAACCTACATTGTATGCTGCTATAGCCGTGTTGCTTTTGTATAGGTGTTGTAATAAATGGCCATACCGTGGAAGTGCAACTTACTTTTTGATCTCCCCTCGTATATAATTTTTCTGTGCATGTGTATGTGACTGAACTCCTCCTAAACGGCTGGGCCGATTTTGATGAAATTTTTTGTGATCAAGTGGATTCGAGAATGGTTTAGATTCACAATTCGGTCCACTACAAAATGTTTTTTTAATTAATTTTTTATTTATAACTTGTTTTACCTGGAGCTGAATGGGACTTTTTGCCAGCTTTAAAAAATTGTGACGTTTGCTTTGTTTAATGAAGAATTTTGCGAGTATTCCGTGAAAAAGCATCCACAGTAACTGGAAGACTTTCGCGCGGAAATAAAATATATAATAGTGACTGGAAGACTTTTCTAAAAGGGCTTTTCGTGGCGACCAAAACAGTATATAAAGAAGCTGGTTGACTGACTCATCAACGCACAGCAAAATCTACTGAAGCCATCAACTCGAAACTCGGTGAGGTCATAGGACGGATAGCGTAGGGGCGTGCTAAGACCAGGTTTCTCGAAATTCGGACCCCCTGCCCACCCAGTGGGGCAGAAAGGAATTGCACGTTCAGTCGCTTGGCTCCGCCCCCAATAAACGCAGATCTTCGAAATTTTGCAGGAAAGTTTCTAGCTACCCAGATTTTCGATATTCAAATTTTAAGGGTGCGAACGCTGATAAAAATCGATTTTCGGGGGTGTTTCACAAAATTTTCTGATATTTTGATGCAACTTCGCGGGGAATAAAGATAAAGCAACGAAATTCGGAGGGAAGGTTCTCGAGGATATTTCCGCTTTGTGAGGGGTGCCAGGGGCTTTTTTGAAAGTTTGCAATTTCTGAATGTGAATATACAGAAAAAGTGAACATTAACCTCCATCTTTCATCTCCTGCCCTGCGTCTAACTCACTCAGCTAAAGGGCCGGTGATTGAAGAGGAGTGAAGCAGAATACAATAAAAACATTTTTAAAAACTTTGTCCGTTTATTTGTTTGAACATGCTAATCTCCAACACTACTTGACGAATTTTCATGGGGTTTTCACAGGTAAGTTGAGCGTAGCTTGCAGCAGCATATAGGCTTACGAAATAAAAAATATCTTAATTTTAAGTTTCTGGAGTATGTTCAGCTTAGTACAGTTCGTAGAAAAGTAAAAGATGGCGCTT
>JAHWFO010008373.1:516122-535699 GCA_023313115.1 Rhysida immarginata
GAAGATAGATGGCGCCATGGTACACTGCTTGTCTTTTATTCTAACACTTCCTCCAAAGACAAACAGTCTGATCCCTGTGATACATTGTTCTGTACACCAATCTTTTCACGTAACATTAAAACGAACACGTTCAAGTGGTTTCGTCAATAAATCCGCCACCTGATTCTTTCCATCGATGTGTTCCAATTTAAGTTCACCATTCAAAAATTTTTCACGCACATAGAAGTACCGAATTTCGATGTGCTTGGTTCTTTTGTGATACTCTGGATTTTTAGCCAATTTTACTGCACCAGCATTATCAACATAAAGTGTAGGTGGTAAGTCACGTTTCGGCATTTCAATTAGTTCAGACAATAGTCTTTTCAACCAAATCAGTTCCTTTGCTCCTTCACTTGCTGAAATTATTTCTGCTTCAGTAGTGGAGGTTGCCACCACTTTCTACGGCTCCATGAGCAAACTTTGCGACAACTCCAGTTGTCGAAGGTCTTGTGATCTTATCACCTGCAAAGTCAGCATCGCTATAAACACTTAGTTTTTCTCCTTTTCTGTAAGAGATTCCATAGTCTTGTGTTCCTTTGAGGTACGTTTAACTTGATTCCAGTCCCAGGTGGTCGGTCTTTCCATAACCTGTTATGATTTACTGATTTAAAAATATAGAAATGAGAAGAGCGCTACACATGAACAACCACTGATATGGATTGAAAAGACTGGATCGCTCACCCCATTGTTAACGGGTGTAACAAAAATGATTGCGCAATAGCACGGGCAGGCGCATCTAACCGATGAAAAACTGAGGACGATTCCTCAATAAGGCCAAGAAGAAAGTTATTATTTTAGCTCAAAAAAAAATTAAACCGCAACATTAAGTGAAACAATTAACAGCAAATTAAATTAATAATTATCCCCCTTGCAGTAACAATAAATTAGACAATAAAATAACTGCAATATCGTTAAAAAAAATTAATTTCTTGTTAACAACTCGTCGAATTGTCATGAAATTTAATCGATAGAGGATAATACATATTATATCGTAATGGCGATCCATTCGCTCGATTGCCATTAATTATTCTGATTAAAGCCACTTTCTTACCTTTCTCCATAGGCCGTAATGCAGAAACGTCCTCACTTTTCGAAATCGATTAGTCGCGCCTGTCCACTCATTTTTGTTACACCCGTTAACAATGGGGTGAGCGATCCAGTCTTTTCAATCCAAATCAGTGTGAACAACATGCAAGATTTATTCTCTCTGCTCTTATAACAAAGAACATATACACAAAAAGATTGCTTAGAACAATAGCACCATTATTGAAGATAGATGGCGCCATGGTACACTGCTTGTCTTTTATTCTAACACATGTTATACAATTAATATTTATTTAAAAATTTTTTTAAACATTCTGAGCATTTTTATTATAAATTCTGATGTTTTTTTAATCTTTATTTATTTGCAATAAATTTTATTACTCTGTTTAAGACAGTCTTTTTAGCATTGCCTTCTATGCATCGTCCACCCCGCTGTCCTCTGCGTGACGTCACGGCCCAACAACCAATGACAATAAAGTTGGCCCCTTGGGCCATTGCTTTGGTCGGCAAAAAGTGGCCTTCATCGTATGTTTACGTTTGAAGTTTGCGTAAACAAACATAGTAAAACTCAATGCCGATTTCTTGTCCAGCTTTAAATTATAGTAATAGATATATTAAAGGTTCACTACTGACCTTACACAGCTGTGTTTTTATCTTTCTGCGTCTTAAAATAATTTTCTCATGTAAAAATCCTGGTCATCTTTTATATCGTAGTTGGTTGATACATATTCAACTATGTTACCGTCGTTTCAGTGATAGCAGAATGATTGTTTATAGGTATTTATGAAAAAAGCTTTTACTGCATTTATTATTGCATTTATTAAAAAGCTTCTAAATTTGGGAGGTCGCTTAAGAAATTTCAGGCTACAAGCACGATGTTGGTGGGGGGGGGGTGCTTTCTCAGCTGGCGACAAAGCGGATATATAGTAATGGCGCCTACACTAACAATAGAGATTAGTTCCACTTTTCGCCGCCTTCAAATTACCCCAAAGATGGCGGCCACATAAGCGATCTACTCATTTCATACCGTTGGCATTAACCGAAGTTTTGATTACAATAGGCGGCTGATTTTCAATATACTTGTATATAACCGTTCGTTTTCTGGCAAAAATCATGACAATAACCGATTAATTACATTAACCGTGATTACAATAAGCGGCGACTACTTTATTAATTTTGACTGGCATAGCAATCACTTCGTTTTCGATTTGGATAATGTTAGGACATTCGATGTTTTAACACCTTCTTCATCCAACCATGTAGCATCGTCATCGTTTATCAAACAAAGAACTTCCCTAGCACGTCTAGCTGCAGTTCTTTGAGGACGAATCTTCGTGATGGGCAAAATGTCTTGTTGGCTCTTATGTGATTGCTTGTGTTGGTTAATGGCTTTGTATGATGGAAAATATAGACCACAGATGCCACACAATCGTTTAAATAAGTATGCTTAGACACTGGGGCAATATTATTATATTGACAGAGTTGGTAATATTTTAAAGTTTTTCGTTAGAATTGAAGTTTTAATATTGAGTTTTAATACTTTAGATTTATACGAGGCCTACGAGAGAGACAGGTCCTGAAACTCAAAATTCCATCTTGAATTTTAATAATCAGTATTGTATCGTTTGTTGGAAACAATGAAGGTTACATTGTTGCTCGGACGGTGACTTTTGAGTTTCAGGGCCTGTCTTTCTAGTTGACTTTCTTATACGTAGCCAACGAGAAAGACAGGCCTAGGCGCGGAAAAGTTACCTGACCATACAAGTCAGAGTAACAATGCAACCTTCATTGTTCCGTCTTGGATTTTAACAATCAATATTTTTTCGTTGTCGGAAACCATGAAGATTGGATTGTTGGCCGGACTATTATGATCAGGTGACTTTTCCGCGCCGGGGCCTGTCTTTCTCGTTGGCTACAGATCTATACAAAGCCAACTAGAAAGACAGCCCGGGGCACTTAAAAGTCACATGACCAAAGTAGATCGAGCAACAATGCAATCTTCATTGTTTCCAAAAACGGAAACAACACTGATTGTTGAAATTCAAGATGGAAACAATGAAGTTGGATTGTTGCTCGATCTACTTTGGTCATGTGATTTTTTAGTGCCCCGGCCTGTCTTTTTCGTAGGCTACGGATTAATACATGTGACGTCACGAAGCTTATGATTCCCCCCCCCCCCCTGTCACACGATGTCACACTTTGTTGACCTCCTCCCTCCCTCTTAATGTGTGACGTAATTTATGTATGGCCCCAAAGATGTAGAATGAAAACTGGATTTTTTAAAATGCTGTGCATTACTTTTGGAGTGACACTCGTATTTCCAGTTCCTATGTGCCATTCCAGTTTTCCAAGATCCCTTGAATGTAAATTTTTCACTTTATTTTGAGGTAAGAATAAAAACTAGAAATCGCTAAATTACATAAGCTGTGAAAAAGAAAGGTGAATTTTACGAAGTTTTGAATTTTTCATTCATCTTTCTTTCATTCGATTTTTACGTTTTCATGTACTATAAAGCCAAAAAAAATGCACCCGGTTAAAAAAAACAAAACAGACGAGAGGTTTTATTAAATGTTTAAAATTGGTGAAGATGAAATCAATGTCTAATTCTTTTATCTTTTCATCCTAATCTGCTTCCGAAGACGAGTTTCATTGCCTAATTCTGTGGTTAAAAAGAAATAATCACGATTTCTTAAGGGCAACTAACATTTATTTTGTTTGTTTGTTTTTTTTTAATTTATATTTAGAAAGCGTTTCATTTGTCATTTGCAGGTGAACATCTAATGACTGGTTAAGTTGATTGATGACGTAAATGGAACAGGGCACACCCAATCCAATTACACATTGCGATGAAGAACTCGGCCACCGCCAATACCGTTCGCCGAATGAGTAACTCCTCTCCCTCCGATGAATTTTTTCCCCGAAAAGTACATAAAAATTTAACCCTTTACCTTTCTATGAAAAACAATCGGAAGTTAACATGTATAACCTTTCTATATATAACATATTATAGATATGGATAGTGAAATGCAGTTGAAAACGCTCTAAGCGATGTAAAATATAAACGTACTTACCTTGAAGATGTAATGTTTCTTTTTTTGTTTTGTTTTGTTTTTCATTTTTTAAACTCAAAAGTGTAAATTTCTTTTGATTAACATTTCTAAATAAAAGCTCTTTTTAATGCTTTTTCCTTTCAAAAGAGTATTTAAAAAGGCTTCTAACCACTAACCCTTCAATTAAAAGAGTTACATAAATTTGTTACCTAATCACATGGGAGCTATTCCTACAGGGATTTGCGTGCTTACGTATATGTGTGGGTTACCTTTTTCCCTTTAAATTATTATAGAAAAAAAAACGACACAAAACTCATAATTTAAATAAGGAAAAAGAAAGCTGAGGGTACTTCACACCCACCCGATCCATTTACAGCATCGGAGAGGGTCAGCGATAGGTTCTAAACCTTTGTGGCGTTAATAATTAATGTAGACATTAAATTTCCATTTACCTGATTGCTTATAATGTTTTCCCTTGCCATCAAATGATGGGAGACAGTGATGGTGGTAATGATGATGATGATGACGACGACGACGACGGTGGTGGTGAGGAAATGGAGCAGGGTGGGTTGACTCGTCTTTTCCGTTCACACACAAAAAACGCACATACACTGAAATGGTGAACACAACACCCGATCCGTACGGTGGCCCACCCAATCCCATTCGGCTGGCATACCTCCAACTCAGGGCTCCGGTAAGTAACTCCACTTAAAAACTCTACACTGTAAGAAGAAAAAAAAAAGAAAGAAAGAATGAATGGTGGGAAGGAATAGGAAGAGCGCCGTAGAATGGAATAAATTAATAATAGGCAACAAGAGGCAATAACAAGTCTTTCTTTTCAAATGTAAAGAAATTTACTGTGGGCAAAAACGTGCGTGAAGAGGGTTGTATCTATCAGCACGAAAAGAAATCATAAAATTGTTAATGTTTATCAAATAAAGAAAACACTGAAACTTATTGTTTCAGGAAACAGTGGAGATGAGAGCTGCTGCAAAATAATTAGCTCTGTAAAAATTTTCCTCCAATTTCTTGAGGTTTTCGATATGGCTAAGAATTAACTTTTTGACTCATTCTTTAAATTCTTTTAGTGTACTAGGCTAAGTGTTATAATCGATTTAAAAGACCCTTTAAAGGCCTTTGTAGGAAAATAAGCAGGAGAGAGGGACGCAATGATTGGAATAATCGAAACATTATCAGTTTAAAAGATTGTAAAAATAGAATACATTTACATAATTTTTTTATCTTTTGGGTTTTTAATTCAAAATTAAAAGTTTTTTTTTTCATTCGTTAATTTTAAAGCATTCTTAATGAAATTTTGTAAAGAATAACAAAACAATAATCGTTTGAGTTTTCCTGAATGAATAGCTTCTGTTTTCGTGCTTTTAATGTTATTTAAAGAGATCACTTAGCCTTCTGAAAAAATAGCATATAACTAGAAAATAAGATGCCAAGGAAACCGTGGATAAAGACTTAAATAAAAACGAAGAGAAGCACTTCCACAAAGTTTTAATTAACACTTCTTATGTACATTTCAGTGATTTCATCGGCATGAATATCATATTGCATTTTCATGCAACCAAAGAGAAATCTTATTAATTTTATTTTTTTTAGTAATCTGAAAAGGATAACTTTTTAAACAACCTTTGTTGTCGTAAGAGCTGATTCTTATTCTTTTTTTTCTTTTTTTTTTGTTTGTACAAAATCCGTATCTGACTTCACTTTTTTTCTAGCACCCATAGATTTCTTGTTTTTCAATGAAACTTTTTAATTTATTAAGTTTGGGGCCTGATAAATTTTCTTGTGGACCAAAAATATGGATACTTAAACATTATAGCCGCTTCTCTTCACACATATTAATTTAACATTTTGCATAACTTGGAAACGGACGGGTGATAGAAAAAAATCTGAAAACAGATTCGGATTAAGAAAAAAAACAAACCCACAAGTATAACGCAAATTCATTCAAAAAGTTTTTTTCATCGTTGGCCTGTGTTATTTAAGCATAGCAGTTTCATCCTTCAATGTGGGTAATCTATTCATTTGTAAACATAAATAACATTAATTTTTTTATCTATTAATTATCGAGATTTCTTATTATTGATATTCTTAAGGGGAGTGAGTGGATAAGAGCTAATTTCTGCGTCGAAAAAAAAATGTCGCATCTTAGACTTTTTAATTTCTGTTCTCTATAAACTTAGGTCGATTAATGCTCATATTTAAGTTTATCGCTTTTATAACTACATAAAGAAAATGACGATGGTTTTTATAAACCAACAAATTGCTGGATTCTAGAAAGTTTACAGAACTGCTCCAAAACGAATTAGAAACGAGATTCTCTGTGATGAGTAAGTACACTGAACACCACTAATTAAGTGTTGCTCAATTCGGTATCAAAGCTAAGAGCTGTTTCTTATAAGAAAATCAACGCCACCTAATTCGGGTTACATGTTAATATTATTTTTATTAAAATAATAGATATCTAAAAAAGTCGAAAGACCTGAAAACCTGGCAAACGATCTACCTTTAAAAGGCCAAAAACGCTATTTACGTAATGCAGTATATTTATTCAATAAATTTACACCAATAAAAAGTGTATATATTCAACTACAGAGTCCAGCAATAAAAAATTTTATGTGATTTTTATGATGTGACAATTTGTTTTTCGAGCACGCAACAGGCAGAAGTCTTTCTTCAAGTAAAATTAGAAAGGTGAATTTACTGTTAAAATTTCTTAATATACTAAATCTTATGCTTTTTTTTTCAAGCAAATCTACTAATGCCAATTTAATCATGATTATATTCTACATATGAATTTAGCCATTAATTTGCAGAATGAAAAGATTTTTCATAGAAGATTCGTCTATTAACAAGTCCGGCATCATAATAATGACGCTTTAAAAGCTACTCCAAAGAAAAACTGTGAGGCGTGGCATGTAGATTGACGATGTTGAAATAATATGTCAAGCAATGTTATACCCCCTCCGACAATCCGACAATCCGCTAGCAATCTAAAGATTTGAAAATTATAGTAGGAAACATTAATATTTCGAAGCTGAGATGCGAATTAGATGTAGATTCTTTTGTGTGAACTTCAAAATGATTGGATGATTTTATAGTGTAAATTAAAATCAACAAATTATTGGATTCTAGAAAGTTTACAGAAGGGATCCAAAAGGAATTAGAAACGAGATTCTCTGTGATGAGTACATTGAACACTACTAATTAAGTATTGCTCAATTCGGTATCAAGAGCTGTTTCTTATAAAGAAAATCAAATGCCACCTAATTCGGGTTACATGTTACTGTGATTCTACAGACTACAGCAATATGTTAACAATAGTAAAAAAGCACCTATATTATACTTACTGCCTACTAATTTGCAAATTCCTGAGTCATGTGAAAATAGTTACATCTTTCTCACTGTAACGGAAGGAAAAACCTCAAACATCAGAGATATGAAAGGAAAAAGGTCTTTGTTTATTTTATTTCTCTTGGCGGTTTGAGGTCTTTGTTTCCACAGTTTCTTCTCATATTATCATTCTCAGTCTTCAGTAAAACTTTAGAAATGAAGCTGCTTTCGACATAGCCTGCCGTTGAAACATGGAAATAAGTTATACGAACATTCAGTAAAAAACATTCCCTTTTCAGGTGACACAATATCGAGAGATTTCGTCATCTAATACTTCGTGCGTCTGTCGTTTTGCCGTAATAGCTAATCTTGCGAATAAATAATTGTTCAGTTAATAAGATATCGACATATATAACAGTACATTTATGTATTAATCATTCTTAGAAATTCATAGAAGTGGATTCTCTATGTTCAAAAATGATTTTATAGAGATTCGCTGTTTTTGAAATTATAATAACAACTTATGTAAATAAGTCATAAAATAAACAAAAGTTAAAAAATTATCCTGCTGCCTCGTTGCAATTCACTTTGCATAATGAATATGATAATTCATTAACAAATCTCTGGTAGAATAAAACAAAGAAGCGATTAAAGGATTTGATGATTATGTTAAAAGGCTTAATTAGAACTGCATTTTAAAGTGGCAGATAAAAGCAAGCCCCTCATTTAAACAGTTGACTGGCAGATGGAAAATATGTACCACGAAGATCAAAATCATTATTAGAACGAATAATTTCGGATTATAAATTTATGTTAAAAATAATTTTTGCACTTTACAAAAAATGAAAATATCACTTCCCTATTTTATGCATCCCCCTCCCACCTAAGAAATGTTCTCTTTGTAAAAAATTACAACGTATAGGAAGACATATTCGAACGAAATAAATAGACTTGCAGAGTTGGCATTGGAAAAAAAAAGAGATCCTGAATTTGCTCTTAGAGGACGTCCCGCAAGTTGGATCTATGCATGCCCACTGTGTCTGCACAGGCCTATCACTTCTGTTCGATACGTGTTGACTGGGAAGTTTCCAGTTGCCGTAAGAACATGTTCCAGATACTGTATGCTCGATCGGGTTACAAATCTGGCGAACGTGAAGGCCAGAGGAGAGGCAACACCAATTGTGCAGGAAAGTCCTAAAGAGTAATGGTCACGAAAACGTAATGCCTGCTGAAAATTGGCATTGGAAAATGTCTTCATGCTCTATCGTGATTTATTGCTGGATGACCATGGTGTCTGCAATACGTACAAAACAAGCTGATGAATTGAATGCAATGGTACTCTAAATTATTATACTCAGCGTACGATTAAACAATGGAGAATGCACGCCTTCCGTGTCATTCACCACGAAGTATCTGTCATCGTACCCTTTAAGTTGAATTGCGATTCACAAAGGAACCACCCAAATACAGATAGCGATCGCGCAATGAGTACACAGAACTCTTTGTTTGCGCGCAAGCATAACTTGAAAGCGATGGCGTTGCGCAGGTGGCGGTAGCGGACGTAAAAAAAAAAAAAAAAGTAAAGGGGAAGCAAAATCGTTAATGGTGGTCGCCAAAGAAACCATTGTACAGCAGTGTTATGAAGCACGAAACCTTAATTTACTGTACAATTATTCCTCTCGAAATATCTATAAGATGAGGTAGCCTAAGCATCCATGAACCCCTTTTACACGAGTTACTTTTAGATGTCCCCCAACCTTTATGTTTAATCCCATCGAAATCTGTGGAAGGTGTTTGTATCCTCCTATGTAAGTGGCGTTAACGCCATAATAAAAATTAAAAAAAAATTACATTATTTCAAGGAAATAACTATTTAAAGAAAGTATTATTGAAATTTTAGAATGTATGAAAATTAGAAAAAAAAAATTGTCTCAATTGACCAAACGGCCAAGCCGTTATAAAAAGGAACTCATTTGTGTGTTTAGCACAAAATGGCCTCCATGTAATTAGTTGTCGTATCTCTTATACATGCAGGATCTCTAAAGCTTGCTGGGGAAGTATAGGGAGTCGTCCATCCTGTTTTTTTCATCCATGGTTGAGTGGTGAAGGAAAGAAGTTCCGTCAAGCGCAGTAATACACACACCACGTTGGCGTATCTGTTAACGTATTTGGTACTGAGATTTTGTTGAACACTGGGGTATTTGTATGGTTACGTGCGGTTTTTTTGAAACAAATTTTTTCATTTTCGCGGTTTTTTTGAAACAAATTAGTGCGATTTCTTATTTTGCAAGCATCAATAGAAATATTAGGCGATTTATTTCAATTTGCTGTGAAGCTGTGAGATACAGTTCGGATGGTTCCCTTGTCAGTGAATTTACGATGTTCTTAAAAAAATTAGCCGCCATCATCAATGTTCTATGACTATTGCAGCCTATGGTACCTTTAATCTAGGGCAGAGGAAGTCGAGCATTATCTGCGGACAAAGCTGTGAATGTCGTTATGCGATCTGTCGATGTCATAGCACAAGGACAGATCCTTCCATGTAAGTTCCCTAACACTAGTTCTCTATCCATTGAAGTCACGTTCGTGCCACTGTACTAGAAGTTCCACGATTGGCAATTTGGCGGTAAGAAGTTCTGACTTCCTTTAATCCAATAATTCTGCTTCTGCTTAAAGTTTGAGGTGTAGGCAGTACTATCTTATTCGACGACATGGCATGATCAGTCACTGTGAATATCATACATTCCGAGTTATTCGCTCGTATACATGCCCTTTATGATGCTTTAAACATCCTATGCAGTAAAGTTCAAGGGTCCTGCTTCCCATGGCATTCACATGTAATTGTGATTATTTTCATGTCCACTTTTATTATGCTCATTTGATGTTTCCTTATCTTGCGTATCTGCCTATATTTTTGAGTTTTCGTTGAAGAGAACTAAATTAATTTCGATGATATTGTCCAGTTATCCGCCACAGACGACAATACTGCTAAGCTCTAAAGTGCATGAAAATATTCAGACATTATTATTTATAAATTCGAATTATAATCGTACGGATGTTACACCGTTACATCGCACAGTGGTTCAAAAGTCACTATAGAATATGTTGAGCAACAAATAGCCAATTTGCGTTCCTTCTTATGTGTCAATTTTGGATATCAGGATGTCTGTAATCCATCGCATGTGCCTCACCATGATTGATTGGGGGGGGGGGAGTTCTAGAAATTAAGGCGTCGACTACTTAGGTCATTTTGCGCCTTTTACACAAGTTATCTGTACGCATCCCGGGACAAACACAAACATCCATGCCCACAGCGGGATTCGAACCCACAGCCAGGCGGACTCGAGAACTAGAAAGCCTACGCCCTAGCCCTCTCGGCCACCTGGCCGGCCCATGATTGATGGGAAAATATGTAATGCGGTTACGGTCACTTCATAAGCGCAAGTATGTTATGTTTGCGGTGCAAGACCAAACGAGATGAATGACATCGATAAAGTCAAGACTCGAAATGTAAACGAATCTACATTTTGCTTCGGCCTTTCAACGCATGGATTCGGTTTTTCGAGTGTTCATTGCACGTTGCGTACAGGCTAAGCATTAAGAAATGGCAAGTCAGGGGATCGAATGACCGAGAGTCTGTGAAAAATAGGAAGCAAGAAATACTGAAGAGGTTCAAAGAAGAAATGAGATTGAACGTTGATAAAGTTATACTAGAAGGAAGTGGTTCATCTAATGATGGTAACACAGCCAGAAGATTTTTTAAAGATCCTTTGAAATCTGCTGAAATAACTGGCATCAAGAAAGAAGTCATTCAACGATTTTCATTAATCCTGAACACACTGTCCTGTGGTTATGAGATAAATTCGAAGGCATTCGACAGAAACTGCGCGTTTGTTCATACAGGAATATCCGAGGTATTACATGCCAGCCAGTGTGCATAATGTGTTGGTTCATGGCTCGAGTATAGTCGAATCCGCAATTCTTCCAATTGGCCAGTTATCAGAAGCGCAAGAGTCGAAAAACAAGGACATAAAATCCTTTAAATGAGATCATATGCGAAAAAATTAACGTACAATTTGTAACGAGGACCTTTTTAATATGCTGCTTATCACTTCTGATCCGCTCCTATCCAGCATTCGGAGACTTCCAAGAAAGCCACAAGGTTTTTTGTCAACAGAAGTTACAAATTTGCTTAGTGGATTAGATTTTGAAAGACTTATTAAAGAAACGCACGAGTAGGATAGTGAAAATTAGGTAGTCTTATTTGCCATATGTATATTTTTTCTAGAATTGAAATCAAAAATGCTGAATTTTTATTTTTTTTAGTTTTAAATATTAAAACAACAAAATTGTGTTTAAACAAACCTGTGTAGAATTCATTTCTATCAATTTTTAGATTTTGGCCAGCTTTCTTGAAATTTGAACCACTGTACATCGTTGAAAACAGAAAAGCAAAATGCTGCTACGCTTTCATTCATTTCTGTTAGCTATCGAAATGTTTTAAAATCGTCTTGCCATGTTAAAGAATAGGAGAATCGCGCCGAGGCACACTTCCTAAATTACTGCTTAAGATTTCCATACATTAAACCTTTAACAAATTAAATATATTATTAATGTTTTTCAACATAGTTATGAAGTTGATCATCGTCACTCTAGAATAAATTTACAAAGAAAAAAAAAATAATTTTAGTATTTTCATTGAAAATCTGCTATTTTTATAACGGGATATTTCAAACGGGGCAAATATACGCAAGTTTTTATCGATTTTCCTAAATGGTCATGCCTTGATAAATATTAATAATCAAACTTATAACTCCGAAATGTAGAGAAAAAAACTAAAACTTCAAGTTCTCAAAACATACGGTAAAACCATTCAGAAAAATGCATGTGGATTTAGAAAGTCATGTTGAATTAATATTAACTTTAAACTTCCCAAAGAAATGTGAAGAAGAAAACGAAATCGTGTTAATTATTTGATGCGAGCCCGAAGGTGTTAACTTTGATGCTCAGCGACTATAGACGGACAGACCCATTAGAAATTTGGCTACAAAGAACACTGTTTGGCTACAGTGTTGTTCAAGATTTTGAATTTCTGCCAACTTTTGATGTCATTAGCCCCATTGTGCGCGGTTCAGCGAATCCTTCTACGAAGGAGCTGTCAAAAAATAGTGGCATTTATAATTCCATGTAATTTTCCTTTTGTGCCAATATCTTCGATTAATTAAACATTTGCCTTTCTCATTCTGCCAAACACTACCCTCTTGTTTACTGATTTTACGCGCCACAAAAGAAAAGCAAATTGTGAAAAATTTATAGGTTTTACACTTCATTTGTAAAACTGAAATTTCACGAACAATATCGATTGCTTTATGCAAAAATTTTTTACACAGATAAGAAACATCTTTTTTTCACAGCTAACTAATTAAATCCAGCTGAAGTTTAAAATTCTAATCATCTTAGCTATGCTTTCTTCTTCTGAACTTCTGTTTGTATTAAGCAAGGTGCGGGTAAGCCCACTCGCTTAGTTCACTTTTTATTTCTGGTTACTTTCCGTATGTTCAGAATTGCAGCCTTCTGTATAGAAATGTATAGTTTCTTGGAAGGTGAAACAAGTTAATGCTTTCATGGAGAAATTTTTGAGATAACTCCTGTTGTTGAGATGACAACTAGGACTATAAATTTTATCCATTTAGACTTTTATTTTCATTTTACTTCCTCCCTAAGACGCAAGTACGAGAGCTGTTTCTTTATTGGTGGCAACTATTAACTGCAACCGATACAAAAAAGATACGTACCTTTATGTATCCTCTGCAATCCTTCAATTATAGTCCCCAGCATTGTGTTCAACACGTTACCAGCAACGTGGAAGCCGTACTATACCTGTAACAGCGCCCGTTCTTTGGATGGTGCGAATGGAACGGTCTATTACCTGCGGAACTTCGAGAACAGTTCGGAAGCGGATGCCACAGTCGTACACCATAATCACTATCACCTTCACGTTGGATTCTGACGCATTTCTTGGGGACCCCTAATGACGCTATTCGTCCGATTGGCGTTTCAGTTTGGGTTCATGCGATAATGATACAGCGTTGGAAAACCGTCCCTTCGCGCTCACAGCGTTCCAAGAAAATTTGCGTTGCATCGTATGGTTGCCATTTCTGCAATTCCATCAAATTTTAAGGAGCCCATCGCAATGCAATTTTTCTCATGCATTTAGACCGGTCTCTCACAGACCACGCTATTCTTCCCAGCATAGCGGAACGTTGGATGTACGAGCCCATTTAATGTGAAGTAAGTTGTGTACCACTCTGATATGTATATAAGCAAGAAACATTGGATCCGTATCCTGGTGTACGTACAACCGTGTTGCCACTGATAAAGAAACACCCTTCGTATTTTGTGAAATTGGTGGCCGTATTCATTCATATTGGGAACTGCAAAGTCTATTATATACATTATTTTCTTTATCTTGATGTACAGGGTGGTGCAAATAAAAGTAGCCTGTATTACATTCTCTGCAATTCATGCGAGGCTACTTTTATTTGCACCACCCTGTATGTCCACTAATGCGCGTGGTTTTTTCTGTACTGGTCTTAGTTGTATAGTTATACTGTTCATTTTCCAGCACTGAATTTGGTAAATATTTAAAAAAAGGAAAAGGTAGAGTCTGATTAGTGAAAATACATGTGTGCTATTTTTGATATATTGCATATTTGAATGTTTCCTCGAATGCAGTAAGTTTTTCAGGGAACAAAATTTCTGGTTATACGCTATATGGAAAAAAGTATTCGGACACTTTACGAAACATGAAAACTTTCTCTGCGATTCAAATTAGACGCATGCGCGTAACGTTATATGCTCCCATATTTAAGACGCGTCTCCCTATTACCAAGAGCACATTAGGAAGAGAGTTAACAGAGATTCAACTTTTATGGTGACTGAATGCCATATCAGCAATGATTCAATTCGAAAAATTGCGAGCAGTCTAGAGATTCCAAAATTGAGGGTAGCAGATGTGATTCGAAGATGGAAGACTAAGGGCGCAACTACTCGGATCGGGCTCGGAGAACTTTGAGACGGATGATCGGAAAATCACGCCAATCCCCTACAGCTGAATTGAAATCTGAAGTTGAAAACGCCACCGGATTTCGTGTTTGCACTAAAACTATCCGAAAAGAGCTGAATTCATTAGTTCTCATACAAGAGCAGCTGGACACAAGCTTTACATCACTCTTCTAAACGCTAAACGACGTTTGAACTGCTTTTAGCTCGCCGTTCCTGGACGTCGTTTTGTGGAGCGACAAATCGCGATTTACACTTTGAAATCAGATGGGCGTGAGCATGTGTGGCGATTACCTGGAGAACGATTCCATCCAGACTGCATCGTCCGAACGGTAAAGTTTGGAGGAGATTCTATAGAGATTTGGGGCTGTTTTTTATTGTTTGGACTTGGGCCATTGGTTGTATTGAGTGAAAACATGAAGTCTACGAACACTGACTTTCTGGACAATTCCATGCTCCCTATTCAGCGGCAATTCTTGGTGGAGCCCTGTGCCATTTCCAGCAAGACAATGCTCCGTGCCACACTGTAACAGAATAGTTGGCCGGAATGATGTCGAACTTTGGACTGGCCAGTTCAAAGTTCAGATCTCAATTTGATAGAAAGCCTTTAGGATGAATTGGAGCATAAAATTAGAAGTTTGGAAAACAGACCTACACTGACTGCTTTGGGGTTTGCTTTACATGAGGATTGGGAAAGAATTCTACATGCAGCTTTCCATAATTTAGTACAAAACATGCCACGAAGGATAGATGCAGTCATTAGAGCAAAAGATGGTCTCACATTGTACTAATTTAATAAAAATAAAAACTAAACGCATAAACTAAGCATGTGTCCGAATATACAGGGTCCTTATAATTAAAGTTCCATTTTGACATGGCCATAAAAAAACTACTGGACCAAAAGCTATAATACTTGGTAATATTATACAAGAGAGCATGGGAAGTTCATACCCACCAAAAAAAAAATAAAAAATAGTTCAAAAGGTCACCACCAGCGTGGAATAGCGCTCTATGCAATATTCGTATACGAAATTAGATTCAACATGCTTTCAGTAAATGGTGGAGGCCACATTCAACATGTAACTAATTTTAGTAATGATTAAAGACTTGTTAACCTGTGTCTTCTTGTCTAATTTCGTATACGAATATTGCATAGAGCGCCATTCCATGCTGGTGGTGACCTTTTGAACTAATTTTTTTTTTGGTAGGCATGAACTTCCATGCCCTCTTGTATATTACCAAGTATTATAGCTTTTGGTCCAGTAGTTTTTTTTATGGCCATGTCAAAATGGAACTTTAATTATAAAGACCCTGTACTTCCATATAGTGTATGTTAAGTTTATTTCGGCTGCTTCTTGACATTTTCTATATTGTCAATTTTGGGTTCCTTATTATACGTTTTTCATAATTTCTTGTTCTATTATTTGATCCTGCATAAAAATTACAATATCTTCTGTTCCAGATTTCTCTTACTTTGAACCACTTGTTCGATGCCTTTTTATCAGCGTCAGCCATATCTAGCTCGTGTAGATGATTTCTGCATTTCCTTGGCTTACACAAGACATTATGATTTTCTCTTTTGAGACAATCTTTTCAGTAATTTAAATAATGCAGTCAAATCTGCTTTGAAAAACACTTTGGTTTAAGATTGTTCCATATAACGTTTGTTCCAAGAAAATATGCCTTAAGTGATTCTATCATGTGAGGATAATATTTATTAAGCCTCTTTCCCCATCTTTACATGGCAGGATATTCTCTTTAAGCTCTTTATTTCTGAAACCCTCAATCTAAAAAGGAGGCTACTTAAGGAATCTAAACATATGAAAAGTAAAAAAATCATAAAACTCCTTTAGTAAAGAAAACATGAAAACTTTTTACGACTAAGGATTAAATACACTTGTAGTTCTTAATCACGTAAGAATTCACAATACACAGCTCACAAAAATAAGGGATATTTCAAAATGAATAAAAAGCGTTAGAAAAGAAGTATTTGATTTTTGTTTATTAAACAAGAACTTCACAAAAGCAAATGACAAGTCAGAAAAAGTTGTCCGGTTATGCAAACAAGATGCAAAACCAAACTTTTATTTCATTGGTTAAATGCACTGTAAAAAACCTGAAAGTACTGAGATATCTGCACTTTCCCTGATCATCAAAGTGCGCCTTGCAATGCACTGTAAAAAACCTGAAAGTACTGAGATATCTGCGCTTTCCCTGATCATCATGCAATTTCCGTGCTCTTGCAATGCACCTGCAACACGATCTGCCGAATCCGAATCCGAGCCTTAGGATATCTTGAAGCTGGTCAAACACAGACGACAGTGGCAGCAGCACTTGGAACATCCCAAAGCGAGATTAACACTGTGGAATCGCTTTCAAGAAATTGGCACATTACGAAGAAGATGAGGATAGGATCGCCCATCTGCCACAACATCAACAGATGATCGCTACTTGACGTCTTCGGAAAGAAGGAACCGGCGGACCATTGCGACGGAGCTGCGGAGATCGTTTCTTGCTGCCACTGGACGACGGATATGCAGTGTTAAGGCAGTCCAGAGTGGCCATAAACCTGTAAGGTTTTTAGGGATGGTATGAGGTCTTAATGGTCTAATTAATAATTTAGAATGTAGAATGAAAGCCGAATTGATAATTATTCCAATGATGTATAATTTAGAGTAAATAATATGCCCTCCTTACTATGACATAACTAAGATGTCCCACACAATGGAAACAAGCAGGTGACAATAAACAAACAATCATTTAACAATAACAACAATATGGTTTATTAATGGTGAGTGGTAAATACAATTGAAGGCTTGCCCGGAAGAACGTGACTTGTTCCATACCATTCATATGTAACAAGTCACGTTCTTCCGGGCAAGCCTTCAATTAACAAATGAAAAATTTAGTATCGGAATCAATTTCAAAACATATCAACATGTTATTTCACTATATCAACGATCAATTTTGATTTTTCAATAAATTTTAAAGTTCTTATAAATATATCACTGAAAATGGTTCTTCCAATTTAATTAATTCTTTAGAGTTCAAGTTAATCTTTAAACTGATAAGGTGATCGATACAACACTATTAGTTTTCACATAGGTTTTCTAAACTTTAACTTAATAATATAACCAATTTAGCATATAACAAGTAAACAATGGTCGATTAACTCAAATAAGTGTACTAAAATCACTAATCCAATTTCCCGCTAGATGTTTCCGAATGAATCTGAGTGTAACTAAATGTATAATAAATGTATAACTTCAAAACGTAATGTAGCTAAACAATATGAAAAACGGGTGCATTAAATGGGTATAGGTAATAAATGTCTGAAAGCGAGTGTCCAAATTTTTTGTATCTAGATGAATCTAAGTAAGTATAACAAACAAGTGTGTTCGAGTAAAACCTAGTGTATCTAATTGCAAAAGTGGACATGTGTAAAACAATGTGTACATGAGTGAAACTAGGCCATAAGACATAGAATCATTGCTCTCATCTTATCGGTTGTTCTCTCCGCGGTCCTTTGCTGGTCGTCCCGATGATGTGATCTTAGGGCGGCGGCCGCTCTTGCTTCTCGTTCGGGCATCACTGCTGGTCTCGCTCCATGGTCGTGGATACCTGGTTTATTGTTCGGCAGTTCCAATTCTTCTCGGGTTCGACGGGAATGATACGGCGATTGTTCGTTAATGATGGCTCGGTGATTCTTTTCTTTTGAAGATTATGAGGATTCCTGGCTCGGGCGCGATAAGGGAATAACTAACTGGTCAATCTCGGGGATAAATAATTTTATAGTGGGTTCGCCACTCTTTCCTTCTTCTTAAAAAAAACTTCGGTTTACGAACAAAAAAAATAAAACTTTTCCGTGTGACGTGTATAATTAATTAGAATAAGGAAGAAAATCCATAATCCCACATAATTTCAAATTTCTCGAATTGTGGCTCGAAGACACAAAACGAAGCCCGAATTATCTAATGCATGGAGCAGAGCGCCCACGTCTAGCTACTAACAAGTCAAAACCACTACTACCTAATTTCTGCTTTCTCTTAGGTACTTCGACAGCTATTTCAATCTTTAGCCAATCAAGATGTTAAATTTTGGTCATCTGACATCAATTTTTAATATTTTACCTGTCAATCAAATTTTGTTGACGTCAAAGAGTTGTTGATAGTGCTCGCCGTGGTCCATCGAGCGGGTCCAACGTCTAATTTCGTTGCTAATTCTGTCTTTGTAGTTTCCTATCTCCTTTCCTATCCGATCCTTCTTTCATTGTTCTAATCGAAAGTGAAATAGTAAACATCTCTCCAAAGGTGACTTGTGCAACTTTTAAGTCACTCTTAATCAGCGTAGAAAAAATAATATTCGAAACATTGTCTAACTGATAACTCATTCTCATTTCTTGAACATAAGATATTAGCTTCATCCATAGCCATATAAATATAGCTGTATCAAGTAATGCACTGTTTCTCAAAGTGGGCGATATCGCCCCCCAAGGGGCGGCAAGGTCATGCCAATGGGGCATAAAATAAAGACAAGTGTGAATAGCAAAATTACTTTTCAGCAGAGCCACTGTAGAAATTGAGACATTTGTCGTACCGGTGGACGAGTTTTCCAATACCCTCTTCATACACATTTGCCGCCAGCATGTTGAGATACGTCTCCATGACATCTTGAAGCTCTTCAGAAGTGCTGTCCTCCCAGACCTTTCTTCAGCTCTCAAAAAAAGATGAGTCACTCGGCGCCAGGTCTGGGCTGTATGCCAGGTGATCAAACACTTCCCATTGAAATTGCTCAAGAAGCTGTTGGGTTACCACTGCAGTATGCGGTCGTGCGTTGTCAAAATCAAAAAACAACTCCAGAAGACAAGTATTGCTCTTCTTTCAAGACGCCCTGGAGACCTATTTCAACATGCTGACAGCAAGCTTCTATGAAGAGGGTACTGGTAAACTCGCCACTGGTTTGAAAACTGTCAACCTTTACGGTGACTGTCAAAAAATAACTTTGATTGTACTTGAACACTGATAATAAAATCAT
>JAHWFO010008373.1:536099-551559 GCA_023313115.1 Rhysida immarginata
TAATGTACAGTTGAGGATCTAATTTCCATGTATAATTAGTCTAAATAAATATTCCATAAATTCCGGACTCTACATCTCTCCCCGTTCTAAAAAATCACTTCCTTCTGGTAGTCGGCTTGTAGCCAATGTTGATTGAAGCTTGCTTCTGAGTTGCATCAGATTTCTGTCTGCCTTAAACTTAATAACTCGTACAATGGTTATGATGTAATAATCTGTTCTTATTTTAATTTAAATCTAACGTATATATAAATCCCAAAGCTATAACTCAATCTTTGATTTAAAGAGAAATCTTAATTTCAACTACAATCTATATATATAATTTCGTTGTATGTCCGGATGTATGTATGTCCAATTCTCTTTCCAGAGCTTTCTGAAGCCGTCTGATATCGCAGAAAGCTGAAATTTGGCATAGTTAAAGTATTTTTGCTCCGTTGGTGCAGGACGGAGCCAGATTTTTGATTTTCAGTTTGTGGGCGGTGGGCGTGGCTTTGGAATTTTGTTCAATCAGCACTAAAATTTAGGTCGATTTGATACATTTTTAGGGTCAATTATGACAAAAAACGTCGTAGGATACTTCGTAATATTTCATATTTAAAAGTGTCGCAATGTCCATGGACTTTTAAAAATGACATTATGTTGCTTTTTGGGGTGACTTAAGGTCCATGCCTCCAATTTAAAATCCTGGATATTTCGTCAGTTATAATTTTGTTAAATATTATTTTAAATAAATGATGTTTCAGCCATAGGGACATAAGGGAAAGAATCAGCTGTTTTTCCCCATTTTCTCACATAAACAGGCTTAGAAAACCTGTATGTGTAAGAAAAAAGTAGTAATATTGTGAAAGAGATACGTTTTTTTGACAGCAGAGTTAGGTTATTTTGACGTTCTATCGTGTTTATATGGTCAGTGGTTTATGCTATAAAAGGGTTCCAATTCAGTTTTTTCAAAAAATATTGTTTTTAAAGAAGTATTATGAATTATAGTGAAAATAATGTCCAGAACTATGTTTAAGTGTTTTCTTTTTGTACATATTCTTTAGCTTTATTAGACAAAATAAATTGTATTAAACCATTGAAAACTATTTTTAATTTTATTAATTTTATATATATGTAATGTAATGTATAAACTTTTTAAAACATATTTTTTGCCTGGCAGGGACAGGCTTTGTGACTAGTAAATCAATAAGCATCATCTAAATAATAAAAAAAAAACTATCCAATAGTCTTAAAAGAGTATATAAAAGTGTTAGGGGATCCTTTAAGCAATTAAAGCAACAATATATGTTTAGTTCTCAATATTCCAACATTTGTAATGATAAATTAATAAGCATGATGTAAGAGTAGGAGTCAATGTGCGGCATTCTCGTCCAATTTGACATGCATCTGTTTACCGCCACCAATATATCATTTACTACTCAATCACGATAATTGAGTTTGCATTTCATTTGCACGAAAGGACAACTTTCTTTGCTTCTCTGATGTTCTTGTTTAATAAACAAAAATCAAATACATCTTTTTTATCACTTCATATTCAATTTGAAATATTCCGTAATTTTTATGAGCGTTCCGTAATTTTACATATTTCTAATGTCCTTTTAGATTATTTATGTAGTTTTCTTTTTAGCCAGGAGAAAGTCTTCTTTTCTTATGTTAAACAATGCTTTTTGATTTCATACGTGAAATTTAAATTTATCAAATGAAAAACATAGATTATTCTATTTCTCTTGTTTCCCCCGTTTTGTAACATTAAGGACAATTTGCTTAATTATTTCTCCTCTAAATAACATATGATAGATCACAAAATCGTTATAAATTACGTATATTTATGAGAGAGATACATGTACTTACTAAATATCCAAATGTCCAGTATCCGAGAAGA
This sequence comes from Rhysida immarginata, assembly GCA_023313115.1. NCBI lineage: Eukaryota > Metazoa > Arthropoda > Chilopoda > Scolopendromorpha > Scolopendridae > Rhysida > Rhysida immarginata. The sequence goes on from JAHWFO010008373.1 coordinate 537,979, forward strand.
AACAATATTGAGTTTCACAAGCTTCATTCCATGAAAGATCTGGCGAGACACTTCGTGGCAGCCACATGTAGTTCACTATCGCCTTGAGCCATTTGGACGGAACGGGTTTTCTCTTTCTTGCTATGAACTTGATCCCTGATACGAACAAGGAATGGCCTTGCCGCAGTCGATTTGAAATTACGAAATCACTAAGTAGTAATTTAGCATTAATATATCCGGTCTGATCACATAGTAATGTTTACTGTCTTAAGTGGATACCATCTTTTTTCCACTGCATGAGAATAATGCCGTAAGATATACTGCAGTGGAACACTGTTAAAGCTAAAAACGTCATTTAACGTTACAAGCTAGAAAATGAAATATGGCCTGAATTAATTAAAAAAAATAGGCAATTCGAACAAATATAGAAAAGAATCAAGAGGAATTTGATCCAAGTAAATAATAAATTTAACAAAAGATGGACAACTGTTCCTCTATGTGATCATAGCAAACGTGAGGGTCCGTTGAAGCTAGTGAAATTAATAGACGCACACACCTTTAACGAAGACGATAAATCTGAAATAACAGGTTTCCTGAGATGCAGGACCGATTTTGCATTCAGACATTACTATTCTGCCAAATAAGCGTTGTCACTGAATAATTTTGAAAATTTTGTTTTATCAAGATATAATTCTCAGTATTAGAGAATCACTGTTGGATAAGAAATAAAATCGATATTTCTAAAATTATCTTGTGCATTACTAACACAAATAATTTTAAAAGAACTAAAATGTTGGATCACATTATTTCCTAACGATAATGATTCACGAACATAATGCTCTGAAGCAATTTTCTTCTTTTAATTTCAAAACTGTATAATTAAAACTTCTGACATAATTTTTTTTTCATAAACTCATGGAGATAGGTCAGTGCTTATATCCAACCTCCTAAACTTAAGGAATGGAAGTCTCACCGTAGTTTTCTTGCAAAATCTCTCCATCCCTCCCCTTCTACGGATTCTTTTCTTTTTTTTCTGTTCAAGAAAACTTGCACCTTTCCCTAAAAACTTATGTTCCGTTTCCCCGTTTGACCATGTTCGTTCCGCTTCGTTTTCTTACTCGCATAGGTGGAGCCTATCCTGCAGGGATTACGCAAAAAAGTAAAGCCAATTAAATAAAAAAAAATTGAAAATAGGATTGAAATAAACTTTGATTATATGGCAATCCCGTGACTTTTAGTTACATACAATCTCATTCTGAATAAAATGAGACAGAGAAAAGAGAGAAATTTATTTAATCGATACAATACGCTGAGATTTTGTTTATAATAAAATCTTTGCGTCTGATTCTTATTTCATAGCTCAAAAAGCATTGAACTGATTTTAATGTAGTTTCACAAATATTTTTCTTACGGTCTCAGTTGAGACATGGGCTATATTTTATTTCGGACACTGGGAAATTTGATCGTATAACTGTTAAAAAATAAACCTTTTCTAATATGACTCCTACTGTGAGTTTATGTCCATAAATTAATGCGTAACATGCTCCAAATAGTTTATAACATGCTGAAGGTAGAAAAGTATACAGAGTGTCCCAAATTGATGTATACACTCTTTGAAACGTTATAGCTCAGTAACGAAATGAGATGGTAATATAAGATTTGTTTATTTTATTCCTTAAACTTCCTTAAGCCCGTACATGTTCAGAATGTCCACCTTCTGCCACAGTACACCCCCAACACCGACGTCGAACAGAGCGACATACGGACTGGATTCAATATGGAATATCATTGATGGAATGTTCAATCTGATCACATAATTCCGTCAGTGTTTGTGGGTTTGTGGCGTACACCGTGCTCTTTAAAGTTCCCCAAAAGTAGAAGTCGAGAGGGGTTAAATCGGGAGATCGAGGCGGGAATTCCGTAGCACTTCCTCTTCGTCCTATCCATCTGTGATTGAATGTGTGATCGAGAAAAGTTCTCACATCGACATGAAAGTAAGGTGGAGACCCGTCTTGTTGGGAGTAAACCTCATTTCCATTCTCGAAGAGATCATTAAGACGTGGAATCATGAGTTCCAACATTTGCAGATAAGTCTGACCCGTGACAGTACGTTCGAAAAAGTACGGCCCAATTAATCCTCTGGAGGACAGATCACACAGCAGAGTGCCTTTCCAGCGCCGTCTGGATCATAGACAACAAACCATATCTTTCTATCTCATTTCGTTGCTGAGCTGTAATGTTTCAAAGCGTGTATACATCACTAAGCTAAAGAATAAATTAAAAACTGACCTTACGAATCTGTGGATGCTAGAATACTTGAGAGAGAGAAAGGAGACTCCACTTGTCCATATGGTGTATTAAAATGTTCTTGTGGACAAGTGGAGTCTCCTTTCTCTCTCTAAAGTGTATACATCAATTTTGGACACTCTGTATTTTAAGCATTATATGCGTGGTTTTTAAACTATGGGACATCCAATATTTTTAGCTATAGCAATATTCACACCACGAATACCTGGTACAAGGATGAATTTATTATCTTTTAACAATCATCAAACCATGATTTTAATTTTAACAAATTAGCGTATCCCAGCTGCGATGTCGCGGTATACCAGAGTATAGTAACGGCGAAAATATAGTGATGAGCAGCACCATAATGCTTCTTCATTAAGGATTAATTAATTAATTAAAAAGCGATGTCAATTTAAAATTAAAGCATGAAGAAGTTGAAATGGGAAATGTCAATTCTGGATAGGCATAAAGGATTGGAAAGTAAGATTTTTTGCAATTTTCTATATCTTATTTATGCAAATTAATATTTTTTGCATTTAACAGCTAAGCTTATTAAAAATGACAAGAGAGAGAGAGAGAGAGAGAAAGAGAATAAAATCAGTTGAGAGTATGGTTTGTTTAATATTTCATCGAATACTAAAAGTCTGCCTGTATCGCATCAGATTCAAATATTACATTCAACATACGAGGGTCACTTTACAAAGTCATGGCAATTATTTCTTAAGCGGAATTTCAGACCGCGATTCACATATTTCGATATGCAGCACTGACTTTGAAACATACGGTACTTATTTATAACATTATTCAAGAGGTTCTACTCCCCTACTTCGTCAAGTAACATATCAAAAGATTCATCATTTTCTTCAGAGTCTGAGCCGGATGATTCTTCTGACTTTGATGAACCTTTATTTTCATATAGTTTTTCTGTGTTTGTTTTTGTTTGGAATTATTTACTCACTCCCTTCTGATCTAAATTAGTTTTTTAACTCTCCAACTTGGGAGTGAAGGTAGGGGAAGAGGAACAATACCCTTCATTTTAGCACTCCCTTATTTTATCATGGTTAACTCTCACCTCCCCTACGAAGTGGTCAACTGCTGTGCCCCCGACTTCGTAGGACATTCCACCTACAAATTGGAAGGATCAGTTCCATATTTAAACACGAAAACATGCGTTGAACAACTGTCACTAAATCAGTTTTATCGAATTCCATAACACTACTAAGTAAATAGTCAAGTGGAAATCCAATGGTAAATAGTCAAAGTGGAAATCACGTGATTCTTGGTTCGAATTCAAGTCGCGGAATTTTTCTTATCGATTTTCATCCTACCACATAAGCCATAATTATATTTATCGATTTTAAGTCTGCATTGGATTACATTCACCGTCTGTGAAGAACACTGGAGACTGAGCACGTGACACAGTCATTACATTTCTCAAAGCCGCTTACAATGGCTCAATAGCCAAGGAAATGTGAATTCTCCACAGCTTTTCAACAATATTGCTGAGCCTAGTCCAGCCCAACAGAAGCAACCCCAGATCATAACATTTCTTCCAGAGGCTTGAATAGTGGGAATAGTGGTACATGAGGGGTCCATTGCTTCATGCGCTTCCCTTCTAACTCTGATGCGACCATTATGTTAGGAGAGAGTACATCGGCTTTCATCGGACCACATAATCTTCCGCCATTGCTCAGGGGTCCAATTTTTAAACTTCTTTGCAAATTGCGGTCTCTTTTTCCGATTAGTTTCAGTAATTACGTAAAGGCTTTCTTGTCACAAACAACAGTTTAAGCCCAGTCCTCATAGTTCTCATCTGATTGTAAATGGTTTTGAATTACGTATTGAAGCTTTTTGCAAGTTCTAGGGTGTTTTTTTTACGACTACATTTCACCAATCGTTTTCATGATCTGCGATCACGATCGTTTTTCGACCACACTTTTTCCGCGAGGATGTTAATTCATCCATCTCTTTCCACGATGCCGGTGGATCCAACAATCTCCTTGCCGGATTTCTGCCCTTGGTGCAGTCCAATAATTTGGCCCTTCTTAAACTTCGAAACGTCTTTTCCGCGACCGCGTGTAACTTCTACAGACATGGTTGCCTTCAAATGATTAATTGCACATCTCTTCTTCACTATTTGAAGGTTATTATGTGCGTTAACATATGCAAATTTTCTACCTACGTCAGTTTTCTTTCCCATTTCAGAATTTATACGTGTAAATTGACATCGCGACTTTTTTTTGGCCAATTTGTGTATGTATAATGGCGATGAAACTGTCTCCAACTAACAATGAAGAACAAGAAAGAGCAAAAATTGCCATAAAACCAAAGCTCTTCAGTATTGACATGAAAAAGCAGATTGAGTGAGTATAAACGGTATTTAAACGTGAACAAAATCTTAATAACAACTGGAGAAGGTTACTAAAAGTAGAAATTAATAATACACCGCAACTCCACAAAATTAATTTATTTATATGCATGATACATGTATGCACATTTCAGTAGCCACGCTACCTCCTTCAGCATGTGATAGTTTGCAAAGATGCCAGCCGTTTATATTTTAGCTCTGACCAATCAAAGGGTGGATTCCAGCTCAAACCAATCAGAAAAGATCAACGTCCCACCAGTTTTAAAACTTCAATACAGCAGATAAAACACGAATCAAATGCAAAAAATATAAGCTTAAACTTATACCCACAGGAAAACGCTAGTCTACTGCCGTTATCATTTATAATAAAGAAAAAAGAAAAAGTATAAAAATTAAAACCAGGAGGGGGGAGAGAGAGTTTAAGAAAAACAAACATGTGGCAGAAAGGGGGGAAAGAGGGGAAGTTAAGAAAGTGGTCATAAATAGGAAGCGGGAGAGGGTGGAGGGGCTGTGTGTATAGAGGATCCCATTTTCCTGTAAGTAAAACTGGTGGGAAGTTGATCTTTTCTGATTGGTTTGAGTTGGAACCCACCCTTTGATTGATCAGAGCTAAAATATAAACGGCTGGCATCTTCGTAAACTATCACATGCTGAAGAAGGTAGCGTGGCTACTGAAATGTTCATACATGTATCATGCATATAAATAAATTAATTTTGTGGAGTTGCGGTGTATTATTAATTTCTACAATTTATAAACAGTATGTTGAAGGCATTCGAAAACCATTTCAATTGTTGTAATTACAGTGGCTAGAAGAAATAGTGTGTCCATTGCCGCTGATTTCGTGTCATCATGACTGATGACACCGCCAGATGGCACGACAATCTAATGCGCCGACAATTACTCTATAATGCATGGGATTCAATGTAAGTTTAACAGCACGAACGCTTTAAAAATACTTGTTTAATAAAATAAAATAAGATTGTAAACTTTAAATAATATCCAGATAAACCTAATTAATGAATTTCAAAGCAGTATTCGTTTTATTTATTATTTAATCGAATAGCTGTTGTTACAAAAAGTTAAGCGCAGAAAAGCGTAATGGAAAGTGTAATGGTTTTTAAATTGAAATGTTCTTTTTATATTTTACAATTTTTCATAATTTATAATTATGTTTTCTGTGATTTTATAAATTATGTTTTTACAATAATATTGTTAATTCCTCATTTTGTTTTTAACTTTTTTTTACGATATAATTACAAAACCTATATAATGGATGATTAGTATTTTTATTATTATCATTTTACATATGGTAACTAAATAAAATAAAATATGCAATAAATAAATATTATAACGAAAAACATTCGCGAAACTGAGGGGCTTTTACAGGAAAATGCCCTGCTCTCTGTCTCTTATTACCTTATAATAATGTTTGAAATAAGTTGAGCACATACTAGCATTCAAAATGAAACTGATTTTATTGGGTATGTTTTAGCTTTAAAAGTTTACTTTTCTCACGTTTTGCACTTTTTTCTTTATTTAGTGTTTTTACTAAAAAGTGCAAGCGCGTAAGAACGTAGAACTTTATAATACTATTTGTTACTGCAGTGTTATGGAGATTGCATCCAACAGGGTTTATACGTTTCATAGATAAACATTTTGCAATGTCATTTAGCATATCTGAATGCAATTCCGTTTCACTGCAACACAGTGTGAATGCATCTTCCAATTTCAAAATTAAATCAAATAATTCGGCAGATGGATACAACAGCTGTCCAAAGAAATCCAAGTGTTGCGTTACTTCTGCTACGTTATTGTTTACCACCGAAGTGCCGATAGTACCGATATTTGATTCATCTCTTGATGTTAAGAGTTTTGTGTAACAACTTTCACAGCAGGTCTTGTAGATATGTTTTCTTGCAACGTAACCGCTAATGTAATATACAAGTCTACTGTCACTGCTTCTAGTTATGTAGTTATGATCTGGTACCTGTTCCAAATATAAGCTCGCTTCAGAGAGCTGTCCAATATCCAAGAGCTCATCAACTGCACTGTGAATACATTTTGCCTTATCAATGTCAGGTACGTTAATAAATGAATTCAGAACAGCAGCTGCGACATTACCAGACTGTGGCGATCTTGCAAGGTTATAGAAGCTAAGACAATTTACAATTGACAGAAATTCTGCAGGTGTAGGATGATCATTGCATCCAGATGACTGTCTAATTATTCCAAACAAATTCTCTATACAGTCCTGTCTTAAACGAGAAGTTAACAAGAACTTATAGCCAACTTCTTTGGTTAGATACTGCAGCAAGGAGATTGTTGCATCAAGCGTGACGTGCAAGCCAACTGAAGTACTGCTGGTTAAATATCCATCTTTTGGAGCTTCATTTTTCCAGGTTTGTAGATACTGGATGAAATTCAGAATTGTCTTGTATGCAGGACTATTAAGTTTCAAACCATCTTTTGGGATTCTAGATGTCATGATTTTAATTAGATTATTAAAAGTTGAGATAAATGACACTAATGGTGTACTGTCTCCAAACTGTTTTTCGATTTCTGATTTGTATACATACAATCCCTTGAGAACTTCATTACTGAACAGTGCAAAGGCTAAATTTACTCTCATTTTCTCAAAGCTATTAGGATTGATATGCGACTTTGAAATTTTAGGCATAGCTTTTAGTCCGTAATCATGTGTTCTGTTATCAAGTTTCCATGCAGCTGCAATATGGTCAATGAGAATTTCCCCGTCCGGAAGAGTATACCCGGTATTCACAAACTTATTCCGTACACATTTGATCAAATGAGGAAAATCGGAAATAAAAAAAAGCTTTCTGTTAGAGTCAATAGGATGTTGTATACTGCTCTTCACGTTGCCATTTTTTATACCAATGCCAAAATTTTTCCACATGGATCTGTTCCATGATGCACCATCGCACGTCACAAAATCTACAAATAACCTACTGTTCTCTAACAAAATAACCGATTCTATAATCAACTTTGTCAGTAATTCACCAGAAATGTTACCGCGGGTCACAAACACACCAATAATTTGGCTCCAATTGCCAACGAAGGGTTGAAGCATAATCACCATCCCATGATCAGCAGGGACATTTTTTTTGTTAGACGGCGTAAATGGTCCCAAGTCAACAAATCCTTCGATCTTCCCAGTGGACTTGACATTGAAACACTCCGAGAGTTTCATTTCATCTATAATAATCCCTCCATGGCGTTGGAAAATATCTAAATCACTACATTTTTCTTTAAGAACTGATAAAATTCTTTTATTGAATCCAAATCCACTGTGATAATGTGAAATGTATTTTTTAAGTACCTTTATACCAGGAATCGTAATGATATTATTTTCCCGGATATGCCTGTATAATTTTGGACTCTTCATTTTCATTAAAATACATTCCAGAACCCATTCCTTATTGTATCCCATTCCATTGGTTGTTTTTCTTTTAGCAGCTTTGAAGCACTGTCACACACACAATTGCTGTTTATGTGGCAATTTCATTATTTTCTCTTCAATTTCATTCTCCTTGTTCTTGCTTGCTTCAGCTATTAGTTTGTCTATATCACTTGCAAGGTGGACAATTTTTTTTCTTTGCCGGAAAATCCTAACTGCATTAAAGTTCTTTTTTTTTATCATCAAAAATCGATGAAGAAGACCGACTGTATTTTTTCTTTTCCTGGCTCTTTGATTCTGCAGCAGCTTTCTCAAATATTTACAAGCGATACATTTGTCACTATGTTCAACCTTGCCAGTGCACTTTACATGAAAGATAGAATCTCCATAATAAGAGCTAGATTTTATGGTGCTACAGATAGTGTGTTCAAATTCTGCCTTGCTACCTGCTCCTTGGCATAAACGCGCATTTTCCGTTCCCTGCAAAATAGTTTTGCACTCTTGCAAAGACTGAACAACTATATTTTTAATTTCCACATTTCTTGCAAATATTTTGACTGAAATAGAAGAATTTTCAGTTTCTTCAAACATAACGAACTTAAGAACCACAAACTGATTTGAACTCGTTAGTATGCATTTGCTAAAACCTAATGTTTTTTCATCAAGTTCATGCCTGGCCCAATAATGGGTGTTAAAATCCAACTTGTTTAAGATCTCAATAAATCCAGTAGGCAAGTTTGATAAATTTTCCGATTCCGTATCACAGCTTTCCTCGATCGCATTATAAGTCGCTACTCGTGTCTTCGCCGAAGGTTCAGACTGATCTCTTCCTATTGTCGAATTTATGCTCTTTCTTTTTTTGGGAGAGGTTTTTGTAAAGCGAGGATCCAAATTCGGAAATATTGTTGGTACTGCATCTTCGTGTAACATGGGTTTTCCTCGAGGAAGTTTTACGATTTCATTGCCAATTGTGTGCGTGTAATCACGAATAACGTACTCTTGTTTAAAATGAAGTTCACAAACAGAACATGATGAATCGAGTTTTATGTCCTTACGCGGTACGAGGCGATTCCACGTTTCAATCTGATGCTTAGGAACCGAAAAAATAGCTATCTTTTCACAACCTGCTTTTTTCCTGTTGCCTGTTTTACAACCAGGTACGAAACACTGTCTTTGTCGTGATTGTTTCACGGATTTTTGTTCCATTTTAAACAAATTTCAATTTAGTCACATAACGAAATAGTTTCACAAATTTGTCATCCATTTTTATTGTATATAAAACGGTTATATCTAGGACGATTAATACTCGTATTATTAGTATTAATCGTCCTAGATTACATTATTAGATTATTATATTTTACATTTTAATTTAGAGACTCGTAACGAAACGGTAAAGCAAATGTAAACCAACCGAGAAATGAGAAAAATGGCTATTCGATTAAATAATAAATAAAACTAATACTGCTTTGAAATTCATATAATTTGATTTGTTTGCATATTATTTCAAATTTACAATCGTATTTTATTTTATTAAACAAGTATTTTTAAAGCGTTAATGCTCTGAAACTTACATTGAATGCCATGCATTATAGAGTAATTGTCGGCGCATTCGATACTCATGCCATCTGGCGGTGTCATCAGTCATCATTACACTCTCATAGCTGCATTTTGTATTCAATGGACACACTATTTCTTCTAGCCACTGTAGTTGTAATGCAGAAGCGGAGCGATTTATCAGACGTACAAAAATGAATGATTAATGGCTTTCGGGCCAAGGGTGGCAGCATTTCAGAAACTGCTCGCGTGCTGCTGTGGTAAAACTGTACTGCGCATGGCAAAATGGCACTACAGAAAATAAGCGAAGTAGAAATTGTGGTGCGCCACGAGCCATAGATGAAAGAGGGGAACGGCGGCTGCGGCGGTGCGTTCGAGTGTATCGAAGTGCTACAGTGGAGCAACTTACTACGCAAACGAACCAGGGAGCTCCTCAACAGACCGCAAGCGTGTCCGTAACGATTGTGCAACGGCGGAAGAGGCTGAAATTTGCACGGCATTACCGACACTGGATATCCAATGATTGGCAAAAGGTTGCCTTCTCAGATGAATCACGATTTTTGGTCTATCGAACGGATGGACGTTGGCGCATACGGCGAGAAACGCCAGAAAACAAACATCCTTCAACCAATTGTGGGAAGGCAACAAGCTGGCGGAGTCAGCTTTATGGTCTAGGGAAAGTTTTACTGGCATTCTCTGGGTGCACTCATCATTGCGGATGGCAATATGAACATTTAAGTACGTATCGATTCTTGCTAACCATGTACATACACACAACCATGTACACACAAACAAGGACATTGTTTTTCTGGGTATGAGGACATCTTCCAGCACGAGAATGCGACATCTCGTAGAGCTGGAAGATTGTTTTTCATTAATAATTTTTTGATTAATTGTATTGCTGGAGACCTCGTTTCAATGTCAAAAGTACACATTTTAGTTTATTGTAGAATAATATATATTATAAAACATTATTTATATTTCTCTAAAGCTTTTGTAACAATTTTAACATTTAGAATAGGACATTGTACTGTTGCTAGATCATAAACTTGTATTTGTATTAAATACTTTGATTTTTTAAATATATCCTTCATGTTTTAAAGGATTATGTTTTTAATCATTATTACTAACTAATCCTTTTCACTGATTACATCATCCAATATTTTTCACTGACTATTATCATGCACTTGAAGTTTCACTTTGATCGGGTGAACCGCAAAACGTTGAAGAGAACTGAGACTCAATAATCTCAAAGATTGCAGCGCGAAAGTTTCGCACAAATACACTGGTAATTATTTATTTGAAACGACAGTTATAGTATGTATTTGAAAAATTCATACCACTCACATTTACGGGGCCAATGTCGCTATGTATTAATTTGTCGGAGATTTATTTTTAGCAATTTCTACTGATTCTGTATTCATTCATAGTATCAAGCTGAAGACGACGACTTGGTCGTTGAAATGTGCATTCGTACAAAATACAAGGGTTATTCGTAAAGTAAAGTCCGTTTTGCAATAAAAACAAAACTACTATACAGGGTGATTCAGAATTCATTGTACAAACTTCTACGGGAGGTAGTATGGGTGATTCTAAGCAAAAAAATTCATATGGACATAGGTATACGAATTTGAATGCTAACTGAGATATGAACAGAAATAAAAATACCGCCACCAAGATCAACAAGTTATTAACTCAGGTTCTAAAACATTTAGGTTTGGGGAAATATTAGGGAACATAAAACTGTGTATACCGTTAAAATTTGGTCGAATTCCAACGAGTAGTTTCCGAGTTACGCAGTCAATAACGTAACACGTGCTCACATGTGAGTACTAACCTCATGTAATTTTAATGGGAACAACTTGACCACCCGCTCTACTGTCCGGACCTCGCGTCCAATGGCTACCACCTGTTCCGGGAGCTAAAGGAGATCATCGGCAGCCTGCATTTCAGCGATGATGAACAAAGTGAAAACTGCGTGACTTTCTTCACCGGCGGCAGCTTCTATGAAGTGATCATGCGGAAGTACATTGAGTGCTATGACACATGCTTAAATAACATTGGAAACTATGTGAAAAATAGTTAAAGGTACATAAAATCTGGTAAAGAAAAAAATTTGAAGATATATATAGTAGTTTTGTTTTTATTACAAAACGGACCTTACTTTACGAATAACCCTCGTATATACTGTGTGATTCTAAATTGGTGAATCAAAAGTACCTAGTGGCTAATTTGTGGGTCGTAAAGAACAAAGTTCCTCATGCAAAATGTCGAAATCCAACGACACAATATTTCATCATCGTTCCGAAGAAAATCAATCTTTCCTTATGTTATCGAAAGTTTCCATCGTCACCTTTGCAGAAAATAAACGCGCCGTATTCCTTTACAAAATGCTCTTCGTGGTAAGTAATCCCCAGATAGCAGTGATTGCACTCGCTGAATGTAGAACGGGTGTTGCAGATTATTATACAGAATCCTCCACACCGTTGCCTAAGAAACGTCTAACCCACGAGATGTTGTACAAGTACTCGTCGAAGGGTCATCAACCATATTGTCAAGAACTTGATCCAGTACAGCGATGACGAAAAATGGCAAAATTTCGCGAAATATTAACAAACTTCGCGAGGTGTTTAGGGGTATAAGGGTTGAGATTTCGGCATTTTTCACGAGGAACTTTATAATAACGGGAGAAAAGAGTTTCCGACTAGTTTCGCCATTTATTCCGGGCTTTATCAAGGACTAGAAGAGGTACCCGGCGTTGCCCGGGATAATTACACTTGCACAAACTTTTCCTTTCATTGTTAGTCATGAGATATATATTGTTGGTTCATGCAGTGTGTTTGTGAATTGCGTGCTGATACCATTGTTGATACCTATTGTTGTACCAACTTTGCCTTGCATTGTTGGTCATGAGATATTTCTCATTAATATGCCTTGCCATAACCATGAATATCGATTTTTTATCGATATTTATTATTTTTCCGAAATCTGAGGTAGACAGTGACCTTCCTCATGCTTTAAAGGTCATGTATGCGAAATTTTATCAAGATCGGAATAAAACTGTAGATTTGTATAAAAAACATACACACAGACCCACAGACCCACAGACGCACAGACCCACAAACATCCTTTTTTATATATATAGATACACTAGAGGCTTCACGCCCTTATACAGGGTGTCCCGTAAATCGTGGTCGTAAATTTAATGGTATGCATATTCAATAGCAAGGAACAAAAAACTCCCATGAACATAAGTCGAACAACGCACCGTTTCTGAGAAAGAATGACTTTATTGACAAATGAAGCAACAACCCATGCAAGTGTTCCTTTGATAGTGTCTCGTGTACCTTGAACTCATCACAAATGCTCAAAATGCCCACCACAAATGCTCAAATGCTTCAGCTCTTCTCCTCAAAGAGGCACGCAAACGTTCGCAGGGCGTCCACTATCAACTCGTTGCGCATACACGTGCTCTTTTAGATAGCCCCAGATGAAAAAGTCCAATGGGTTCAAGTCCGGAGATCGAGCAGGCCATGCATGTAGTCCACTCCGACCAATCCACCGGTGGTGGAAGGTTACAGTCAGGTGATTCCGCAACAGCCAGTTGATAATGAGCTAGTGCACCATCATGCATGAACCACATTTGTAGGCGAATTACAAGAGGCACATTTTCTAATAACTCAGGGAAATCCTGTTGCAGGAATTGGAGAAAGGCGGCTCCTGTGAGCCTCTGCGGAAGAATGAACAGTCCAATGATACAATCCCCTATTACTCCTCTGATGTGCTTCTCTGATGGCGTTAGGATTAGCATAAGACCACTCGTGATAGTTGTGGGAATTAAAGATCCCATCGCGAGTGAAGCAGGCTTCGTCAGTGAACAGAATGAACGTCAGAAACAGAGGACACCTAATGCACTGTCGCAGCGACCATGTGCAGAATCGTCGTCGCCTTACCCGGGGGGGGGGGGTTGCAGCT
>JAHWFO010008373.1:551659-565831 GCA_023313115.1 Rhysida immarginata
CCCCCCCCCCCCCGAAATAAAATTCTGGGTACGGCCCTGCTCTGGATATGGTATGGGTAGAGACCATTTTCGTGCAAAATTCTCCAAGCAGTGTTCCAACTTACACCCTCTACGATGGCGATCCCTCTTATGCTGATGGTTGGATCCTCTTCCACACACTGCAGTATGGCCTGTTCCCGTGCAGCAGCCCCAACGGTTTGCAGACGTCCTTCGCGAGGGGTGATGTCACATAAACGCTGGTAAAGACGATCAAGGTGTCGTCGGTTTGGGTACGTGTCTCTGTAAAGACGAGCCGCTTCCGCTGCATTCCCATTTGCCTGACCGTACGAGTGGCGTCCAGATGACTTTATGGCCGGGCCTGCTCCCTTTCTGCTGGTCGGGTATTTGGGACCAAATAAACTCAGTGGGGCCGTGAAAAACCACTTTTTCCACGATTTTGGTCATTGGAGACAGGACCGAAATCGGGCGGTATTTGGGTGACTTTCGGTGAAAATCATGAACGTTTGCCAAGAGTGTGCACGAAACTGTAAATCCACCCATTTGAGTGTGAAATGCATATCCGCCAACTCGGCATTGCTGTAACCTGCTGCAGCCATGTAGTCTCACTAAAACACAGTCCAGGCAGTGAATCAGCCAGGTCTACTTCCTCCCATTTACATGAACAGGGGCATTCCATTTACATGGCAAGGGGAAGAGGTTTAATTTCCTTACGTATCATCATCATCATCATCATTTCGCGTTGTTCGACCTATGTTCATAGGGAGTTTTTTGTTCCTTGCTATTCAATATGCATACTATTAAATTTACGACCACGACTTACGGGACACCCTGTATACATACGAGGATGGGCTGAAAAGTAATGCCTCCATGGCTGTAACTTTTTTATTTTTTAACCGATGCATAAATTCCATGTGCAATTGTCAACACATTAACACAGGTCAAACAAAATGACAATTAATAACATGAATAACAGAATATGAAAGAGCACTTAGAAACAAGGATAAAAATAATCATATAGTGAACCACTGTATTAGCCAAAGTCATAATCCAGCCTGGAACAAAGTCAAAGTCATTAGTAAAGAAATAAATTACAAAAAAAGACTAATAAAAGAAACCATCAACATTATTTCGAATGAAAACAATTTAGCCAAACCATCTATAGAAACTAGGATCCCCCAATGATCGAAATTCGATCACATTTCTGAGAAAAAAAAAATATGTGTAATTGTTCTAGCCTCAATTTTGCTTATTAATAACCTTTAAGAATGAAAAATAGATAACACAATAAATATCCAAAATGCTTTGCATGACATTTCTGACACTCCCAATTCATTTCACCGCAATGATAACTTTGAAAATCTAAAGGTATCTTTTAATATATCTATCGAATTATTTTCTAAATATAATATTTTTATCTACGCTAAATTGTCCCTCCCTATCTTTGCGTCTCTCCCCCCGTCCCACTGTGGAAATTTAAGGTCTGTTTCGGACCAAAAATCGATAACTTTTTTGTTACTAAAGAAAGAGTGTTAACAAAATTTTAAAAAAATAAATAAAAATCAAAAACTTCAAAATTGGTATTTATTTTATTTTTAACTAAAAATATTACTTTCAAAATGTATGAAAAAACCTTAAATTAGCTTAGAAAACGACGAAAAATACATAAAATGCTTACCTACTAATTATATAGAAATATTTTGAATTGTTGGTTAATAACAATTTATTCATCAATATCGGAGGTAATGGCGTGAAAAAATCCTCCAAAGACCATTTTCCAATTATTATTACAACAAATAAAATTCTTTCAAATGAACATCAACAATGATTTGAGTTAATTTGATATTTATTATTTAAAAGAAAACTATATAAAAGGCAATGCTACATGCGTTGACAAATATGGTGCACAACCTGTTCCTTAATGCTACCTGTTTTTGAAACGCTTTTTACCTGTGTTAACGTGAACAAATACGCAAACAAAATATATTGTGCACATCTAGAGCACACGAGCTTTCCAACCATATAAGTTTCATGCGTATTCGTCCACGTTAACACAGGTAAAAGTCCATAACAAATTAAGTGTTGCCGTATTTATATATAGATTAATAATAAATGCAAATGACTACTAAAAAAAAATAAAAAAAAATAAAAATTATAACACATAATCTAGACAATAACATTTCCCTTGCTCTAAGAAACCAATCTAGAGCTACTACATTTATCCTAGCAGACTCGACCGCCATTATGGAGCCCACTTGTAATAGTATTGCATGCTATAAGAGCGAGGATTTTTATCTTGCTGATTAAATTCTTTGCAAAAATGGCTAAAATTGGAAGAAATGGAAAGAGCAGTACCTGATTAGTATACGCAAGTGCGATAAAAGGCTATTACTATCAATATTTCGAAGAAATTTTAATATTTATAAGTCGAAAGAGCACAATATTCCTCTTCTCGTCAAGAGAGGGCGACATGAATGGGGTCCGTAATGGCGGATGAGTCAGCTCGGTATAATGTAATAGCTATAAACCAATCAATGACGTATATATCTTTAATATAAGTCATTGAAACCAATACCACAGCCCACTAGATAAAGGCCTGAGTGCTGTTTTCAAAATGGCGGTGCTTGCAGGCAGACTTCTGTGTGAAATAAGATGGAATAGAAGAATTATTTCACAAATTTGCTTTAATCTTCTAACGAAATCTAAGTTTTTGAACTTGTTATTTAACTGTCTTTATGTTTCAATCAAAACAATGGCAACGTACGTGCAAATAAATATAGTTTCATTTTTTTCAAAGTAGAGCTATCTATGGAGGAAGAGAAAAAAGCATCTTTTCTATAAAAAATTTCGAAACCATATATGATGGTTTTAGAAATCTACAAAAATTAGTTCTTGTAATAGATTAATTATTTTGATTAGATTTTGTAAGAAAATTAAAGCAAATTTATGAAATAATTCTTTTATTTCAGCTTATTTCACACTGCCTGCGAGCGCCGCCATTTTGAAAACAGCACTCAGGCCTTTATCTAGTGGGCTGTGCCAATACCATTACCCTGTTCATAACAATCATACGAATAACAATACCTTTTCAATTTTAATATCATTGTTTTGATTTCTTTGTTTTATTATGTTTTCAATGGGGAACCTGCATGAAAATTTTAAATTATTGTTTTCGATAGTATTTGTTGTCAATATCAAGGAATAATGATTCGTTTGTGCGAAATATTTATACTTATTTTTTTAATAAATATTGTAGCTGATACCACAAGAAAACGGTACGTCATAGCTTCTAAGTATTATGATGTCACTTTCCTGTTTTTCTCTGTCGCTGACAAAGCTTACAGCCAACAATGCTTAATCATCAGTTCGAGCTTCACATACGCATAAAATCATTGCGTTTAGAGGAAAGTGACGTCATACACCGTTTATGTTGAGAGGCGTGGTTTCACGTTTCCAGCACTAATTTTAATAGCTTTTTTAATTATTTCTAATGTATTTAACAACGAACTTGCATTCAGCATAACACAATCTGTATGAAACAGCATTTTAATTTGTAAAAAAAAAAATTCATGCATGTTCCCCATTAAATTGTTTTTAACTGAATTTTAATTCAAAATTTTCCAAACTGAAGATGGGGGATAAAAATCCCGAAAACATTTTTTATTCATTCAAATTTTATTATCAACGTGCTACTGATCATCGGACTTTCATCTAGATTTTCTTCTCCTGTTTACTGTGTTTCTTTTGTGTTTTCCTGTAATATTTCTTTACAAGACCTTCTTTTCATCTGGGTTTCGTCTACATCAGCTCCACAAGACCTTCGTTTCATCTGTTTCGTCTTCTTCAATATTTGTATTTCTCCACATCGGGTGACTTTTTTAACTGTTTTTAATATTTATTTTATTTCTATTTTTTACATTAAAATGGAGTTATCATTTTTTAAATTAATAATTGTTCTATGATGTTTAGGGGTGGGATCAGAAGGCGAGAGGATAAAATTGTTAGAAGAGAGGAAATCGTAAACCTAGGAGATATAAACAGAGCGATACAGGATGACGGTGACGTGCAAGCCGTTATGGCTCATGATCAAAACAAGAAGTATTATATTAAGAGTACTGATCTAGCAAAGGCCTTAGACAGTCAAAACCTTGGACTCGATGAACGGAAATTACATTTAATAAAAAATCTTTTCATTGATAGGCTGAATACCATTTGGCACGACAATAGATTTTATCAGAGAACCACGGATAGGGGGATAATGCATTGCCCTCTTTGCTGTGTTGACCAATCCCATCGTTTCCTTGCCATTAAAGATGAAGATCCAGTCCATAATGAACGCGGGATCGAGCCCAGTACATCACTGAGGCCCGTATACAAAGAGAACGATGAGGGTCCTGCACACAAAAGCTGAAAGAAAGCAGAAGTAATTGACGTAATTATTAGTACATACAACAACTACTACAAAACCTTATTTGAGGAAATAAAATCCAGTGCAGACGTTCAGTTATATTCGTTCCTAGGTTTTTATGCGCGAGGACTAAAAAAAAAAAGGTAAAGGAAGAACCGGACACCAAGGATAGCCCATTACGAAAAGTTACCTGAAATTAAAAATGCTGATCGAACTGCGGACTGTTTTATACAGAGACGATCAATTAACAAGGCATGGCATTTCATTGTTTATCCATAGCAAACTTGTTATATTCATTGCGGTGACGCTGTCTGGAGTTGTCGGCTGCAATTCTAGGAACACCTCATGAATGAGGTCATTCCAAGAAAATGCCCCCTCCCCCCCCCCCGACATGTTAATAGATCGTCTTCGCTTTCCCCGTAAACTCTACACGTTACTTATGTATTTTTATTTATGTACTAGCAGAGACACCCAGCGTTGTCCGGGGTAAAATTTACTTTTTTATTACACAATTTAAATTTCTGAAATCTGATAATTCACACATTGGCAATAGAATATCATCAGTTTAGGCATAAGTAAATCAAATTTAGGAAAATTTGAATACAAAATTTAAAAAGTAAGTAATTATTTTCTGCAAGTGTCAAGAACTTGCCTAAAAACGTTTGTGAGAAGATAAATGAATGATCGGTGAGAATGAATGAAGTATAAATGATCTCACTGGGGAGGCCGTGGCCTGGGGGCCTTCAATAGACACACAACTTCTGTGAAGTTAAGCAACATCAAGCACGGCTAGTCACTGGATTGGGGACTACCAGTGACACACAATCTCCCCCCCCCCCCGGCTGCTGCGACCATCATATAGCAGTCGTCAATCCAGGTCCATCCAGAGACCCAACTCGTCGGCCTCTAGCCATAGGCCCTGGATGGACGTATTGGATTACATTGAATAAATAAATAAATAAATAAATTTCAATGTTTCCCATAGTTATGTTCAGTAAAAATGAAAGTAAAACAAGATTTTGTAAAAAGGGTTTTATCAAACCAAGCTTTTACAATGCTTTATTTAGTGGCAACAATAAAGCTTAATTTTGCAACAATAAACAATAGATACATTTACCTCTCGCCATAACGAAATGTCCAATTGTTACAACAATCAATTCGTAGTAATGAGTTAGTACCATTAGAACATGAACCAATGAACCGATTTGAAAATTTTTTTCTTTATCATAAATTGTCATCGATTCTGCATAAGTGTGTCAAATTGCAGCTGCCTAGCTTGTCGGAAAGTTGGTTTAATATTGATTACAATATTTGACCTAAACAAACTAACACAGCAAAGTTATAAAAAGCTTTTAATGAAATATGGTGAAGATCGTCTCTGCTTGCAAGTACTCAAACATGTGACTCAACGGCCACTTGCAATTGGTTAATAGATCGTCTCTGACCTAGCCAGCGCTCAAGATGGAAAAATCGCACTATCTTGATGACGTCGCACAATGGCACGTTTAAGAAAAAATCGACTCAAAATTATTTTTTTTGATTTTTGTTGCACATTAAAGAGCATGATTTGGGCACTATTTCTGTGAAATATTAATTAATTTTGGCCATCCGTATTGCTGCTATAAAGGATTGAATGATGAGTTTGCCATAGGGCGTGCATGGGAGAAAATCAAATAACTCATACTGCGACATACCGGCACATAAACGAATTATTTTAATGTCAAATAATTATATGGCTTATGAACTTTAATATTACTCACCACCATTCACCCATTTTCATTCATTCGCGAATTACAAGCGTTTATATTTGTTGTGAAGTGGTTTCTGATGGGAGCGAGGTGCTATGAGGGTAAGTTTACCGTTGGGGTAGATTTTATTGCATGTTGCGTTTCTTTACTAATTTACGTAATAGGAAAATAATTAATTCAATGCGCGTTTGATATGTTTAAGTAATCATGTTTTTCTATTTTATAAAATTCAGTTAATTTCAGAAAAATAATTCTTGATCAAGATAAAGGTGATTTGATTTTTTTATTTGATAGTAAAGATTATATTAAAAATTTCGTTAACAGATACATTGTAAAAAGTGCTTACTTGCGTTATAATCTTTAAAAAAACTCATAAAAATTTTTTTCATTTTAATATTATTTTTAAGTAATAATAATAATAATAATAATAATAATAATAATAAAAATAATAATAACAATTTTATTAGTTAATTAGTGTAGTTTTATAAAATTCATTGGTTTGTTTGCTTTTTAGTTGATTTTTATTTGATTAAGCCTAAATTTTTTTTGGTAATACATAATTTATTTTTAAATTTTAATTATTTATTCATATATTTGTAACAATACACCAATTTCTATGTTAAAATGTAAAAAAAAAAGTTGAATTATAATTTTAAGTCGATATTTTTACAACCGTGCCACTGTGCGTCGTTGGGTTTTGTTACACCCAGGAGTTGCCAGCTGCAACACAAATCTCCTCAGAAAGATGCGTACATCGATGTGTATATACTAATACATGTTAATACATCGATAGATAAGTATAACACAAAAATTGCACAAGTTTCAGGTCTCGTTAATTGATCGTCTCTGGTTTTATACGTATCACGCTGTTTATATTATAATTTTCAAAACACATAAGTTAATGGTTTCTAACTAACTTTTTATTTGTTCATTTGGGTTACAGTTACCTTACTCCAATTTTGTCAGCATTCCAAAAACTCCGAACATTTAAATATCAAGAAAACATAGCTCCCCAAAGCGAGAGAATAAAAAGTGTGTTATTTCACAGAATTAATAAGTTAAAAACAGTTAAAAATCTATTTCTCGTCAGAGCAAGTCCTATCAGAAAGACACAGCACTCTATGTGGCCTCTTCTCGTATTCTTGAATATTAAAATCAACTGCAAATGAGAACTGACTTTTTATGGGAAACCATTAAAGCAGATTTTTCTCATGAAATTCATTTAGAAATTAGGAGCACATCCGAATAACACACTGTAAGTTTTAAGCAAAAGGTCATGTGATCATATACCGTATCTATCGTCCATCTAGCGGCATGAAGTGAATAAACAGCGTAAACAGCGTGTTATATCTATCGCTACCTAGTGGCATGAAGTTTTATACAGTCTGCTAATAATTGGTTAAAATTCGTAATGCACTTTAAACATTTTTTGTGCTTCTAAAGCAGTGTAATGTGCTGAAATGTTATAATGATCTTTCAATAGAGTTCTTTAAATATAAGATCTATAAGAAAATTTAAGACTAAACTTCTTATATAGGAATCATCTTCTACGATTTAATGCGACTACCTCACGGAGAAAATGCAAAACCCCAAGGTAATTTTGTCATAGTATCATGCAAATTACACGTTTACAGAAACAATTTTAGGTAAAGTTTTACATTTTCGGTTAAGACGGCATTAGATTGTGCCACAAAAAAGAAGAGATGCAGTCCGTTAAGGCGCCGTGGACTGCATCTCTTCATTTGTTCGTCAAACAAATCACTTTACCATAATTATAAAGCTACACGGAGAGAAAGGAATTGTTGTGGCAACCTTATCTATGGTCACTGTAACAATATTTTATGGTTACTCCTGTCTCATCAATATTTATTGTTGTGTGGACAAAACTGTTTTGATAGTGTCTTTTGATCAGAGATTAATTCTCTTTATTAATCTCATTCAGTAAATATTGTTGTCAGAACAATAAGCTTACTCTCTTGTTACCACACTAACACAGCACGGCTAAAGCAACGATTTTTCCATGCATGACATTAATAGTTTTCTCCTCCTACAGCAAAAAAGCTATGGGCTCTTTTACAGTTTATATTTTCATGACACCCTATTAAAATTATTGTATTTTCTGTTTTATTCTAATTTATATTAAAATTAGTATAAATTTGTTACTGGATTATTCAAATATGCATTAAAATACGCGAAAAATAGCGGCATCGCTAAACGTGATGTCATGTTTATTTCATAAGCATGAGCCAGTACTGATCTACATAGGGCAGATTAATCCTCAAATACAAACCTAGCGTCAATAAACTTCGGACACCAAGTAATTTGGCTAAAAACACAGTGAAAAGTGCATACAGAGGATTGCAGGCTAATGAAAATATATTTACTGAGTATATGTAACAATATCAACATCAATTTAGAATCGATTTAATGGTGTGAAATAATTTATTCAAATTTATGTAAAATGGCGTTGTCAACAGGTTTCAAAGAACTTCGTACACAAGGAGTCGCCAGCATATAGAACTTTCCTGAAGGCTGTAGAAACGCCCAGAATGCTTTGCATCAGGCTTTAAAAGCACCTTCCACGCGACAGAGCACAGTATTCGTGTTGTTTTGAACCATGGAACGTGGTAAGCCAGTAGAAACGTGTATACGGCAAAAAATTATACAGCAGTTCCAGAATAACAAATCCCAGCGAGCTATTGCCCATGAATTATCAGTTCCACTCTCAACTATTAATGGGATCATCAAGCGTTTCAGAGAAATCGGGAAAACAGAACCAGGGACTGCACCAGGCAAGCAGCGATTATTGAATGTTAGGGACCTACGAGTATTTCGACGTTACATTGTGAAAAACAGGCATGCTCCCATAAGTGAAATGACTGTTTGGGCTCGAGAATATTTTCATATACCCATATCCGAAAGCACAGTCCGCCGTTACATCAGAAGATGCAACTATTACTTATACGCTACAAAGAGTAAGCCATTTATGAGCACTGTAGCTAAGCGTCGCCGGGTAGCATAGGCCAGAACCCATCTAAAGTGGACCCTTGCTCAGTGGAATAGTGTTCTGTGGTCCGACGAGTCCACCTTTGCAATGATGTGTGGCAACAACGGTCGCAAGGTGCTAAGGACCAAGCACGAAAGTAATCATCCCGACTATTACCAGAGGAAAGTTCAGAAGTCTGCATCGCTGATGGTGTGGGGCTGCATGAGTGCAGCCGGGACAGAATCGCTTCACTTTTGCGAGGGCACTATTAACTCTGCAGCCTATATAAACATTCTTCAACAGCATCTGCGTCCATCCCGCCAAAAGTTGTTCAATAGAAGACCAAGCATCTTTCAGCAGGACAACGCGAAGCCTCATGCTGCTCGAAACAACAGCAGCGTTTCAGGGTGCTTGACTGGCCTGCCTGCAGCCCAGATCTATCACCCATTGAAAATGTATGGCGAATTTTAAAGCGAAAAGTCAGACAGCGGAAGCCTCGAACACTGCAGCAGTTGCGGGCGTGTATTTCCGAAGAGTGGGACAAAATTCCAGTAGAAACAACGCAGAAATTAGTGTCCAGCATGCCTCAACGACTTCGGAGCGTCATTCGTCGGAAAGGTGACGCCACTCAGTGGTAATGTGCAATAAACGCCACTCAACACGGTGTACGAAGTTCATTGCAACGTGTTGAAAACGGAACATTACAAAAAGTCGTTTATTTAATTTTCTCATTTTTTTATGTTAAAATGCTATATCACAGTTGTACTAAAGCTCTGTGCACTCAATAAAGTAATTTTCATTTGTTTACAATTAGTTTCGTTGTACTTATCCAAAATTCTGTGGGTGTCCGAAGTTCATTGACGCTAGGGTTGTAATTAAACATTACAAAATCCAGGAATTTTTGAAGCTAAGAACAGATGGTATTGCCTCAGCGAAATTCCAAGATCTATAAAGATCTTCAGGTGACATAATGCTACATCCAACCTAAAAAACATGAACACTTCAAAAGAGGCAAACCAGTGGCTGGGTTAGCGAGAGAGTAGTTCGCCACCACTTTTGAAGTGGTGAGGCAGATGGTATTGCCTCCATAGATTTAAGATCTAAAAAGATCTTCAGGTGGCATTATGCTACACCCAACGTAAAAAACTTAAAACACCTCAAACGAGGCAACATGAACTTGGCCCACATTTCATCAGTTTCATTTTATCATATCCCTTCAGCATATCTCTTTTCGAGGAGGCACAACATTCTATTTGGGCTCCTCTGAAATTGATTAACATTAAAAATAACCAGTAAGGAATACAAAATGTTGTTCATCGGAGTCGATTTGTGGAAACTTTCCTTATGAAATTCATTAACTATTTATGAGACTATCCGAGTAACCCATGAATCATATAGCTAAAATTAACTAAAGAGGATAAAAACGGAAATTCTCGAGGTTATGAAACATACAGCTCTGGATTACAATCCGCCATTTTTGGCCCAGTTGGCCCAATTAATTTCTTGCGCCAGCTCTAAAATTCGCCTGAAATGAATTTATATTTTCAAATTTTTCGCATTATTATCCTCTGGAAATATGACTGACAATCAATAAAATTTTAAATGAATAAATGTCTGGGCCAAAGATGGCTGAAAAATACTCACGTGACCTCAAACCAACCAATCAACAATCAGTATTATCTGCTAGCATTGGGGAAGGTAATTGCCGTACTTTAGTAGGCTAATCGAGGCCAACGAGAGACAGGCCAGGGCACTCAAAAGTCACCTGACCATCGGGGTCCGGGCAACAATCCATCCTTCATTGTTTCCAACAAACGAAAAACCCTGATTGTTAACATCCAAGATGGAGACAATGAAAGTTGGATTGTTGCTAGCACCCCGATGGTTAGGTGACTTTTCCACTTCCAGACCTTTTATCCACCTCTTCTCTCTAGGCGGTATTGAATTGTCCCTACCTTAGGTGATGTAACAATGTATGATTTTTCCGTGAGCAGGCTTTCTCTCTAGGTGGTATTGTTTTATCTCGTTGGCCTCGTCGAAAGAGCGAGTGACGTAATTTCTCGACCAATCAATAAGCAGATTATGACCAGCAACTTCCGATATTGCTGCATGGGCATCCATATATTGATGACAGAACAATATATGAAATGGTCTTCTTCCGATATTTCTCCTGCATCAATATTTAGTTGACGCTACATAAAAAAACTACATATTAATAGTGAATTGTAATGGTGACAATTTGGTAATGTAGTAAGATAAAAGTTTATTCATGATGCATCAAATTGTATTCTTGCTTCAACAAACAAGCGCTCATCAACTTCCTTATTTTAGCTACATCCAAAGCATTTCTCTCCGTGTTCGTATAGCCGGTTGATGTTTGACTCGTACAGCGGTAGAAATAGGACGGGGGCTAACAATCGGCAATCGGACTTAGGAGAAGAAGCTAGCAACCACAGCCTTTCCAGCGCTTCGAACTCTCTTCGACTTCTTCGGCGGGATCTCCTTTGTGCATCCACTCTTTTGACTGATCTTTAGTCTCAGGGTCATAGTGAAAAAACCATGTTTCATTATCAGTTAGGATGTTGTAAAATGAACGCCTTGTTCTAATCTTTCGAGCATTTCATGGCACCACTTTACTCTTTTCTCTTTTTTGTTCTGACATCAACACAAGGGGGCTCCATCTCGCCCATCGTTTCGTTGAAGATGATCTCGTAAAATGGTGCTGACTGCTGTCGATCCGATAGAGAAGGAATCCTCTATCTGCTAGTAAGTGATACGAGGGCCTGCCTTTATCATGGCCTCTACACGGGGGATGTTTTCAGGAATGATTGCATCAGAAGAGCGTCCAATGCTGGGATCGTCTTTCAGAGATTTTCACTCCCTTTCAAATTCTCGATATCAGTTTGTATCATTTCCTTTCGATGGAGAATAATCCGTGAAAGTTCATCTCAAAGTTTCATAGCTCCCTTTTTTATAGTCGTAGAAAATCATGGGTCTTCACGCTTCTCTTGAAATCTCCATTATGAATTGCTCCTGGAGTTCGACAACGCTCACTTCGAGCTATTGATCCGTTGAAACGAATGCCTCTATTACAAGGAAATTCGGGCAGACGTCATATAAGGAATGTTTGCACGTGTCAATTTACTTTAAATCGATGACGCGTGTACACCGATTGTACAGCTATAAATTTTTCCAGTGGCCCTGGTAGGTATTATACCTTTACAAACAAAATAACCACAACAAAAATATAAAACAAAAACTTTTAAAGCACACACTTTCACCTTAAAAGCGCAGTAAAAAGTAAAAAATATAATTAAAAAAAAGGTAATCGTCACCATACTTTTATCTTTTTAAAAACTTTTTTTTAAGGTGAAAGTGTGTGCTTTGAAAGTTTTTATTTTATATATTTTATTTTATTCTTTTTAGTCTTTATTCAAAAAAAAAAAAGCTTGATAGCTATAAAACCAAAAAAACCTTGGAAGTCTGCCCAGTCGGCTACGTCTGTATCTCGGGAAAGCGTTTACAATGCATCTCGCTGGCTAATCAAAAACAATCTTCTCCACAAATCTTCTCAAATCAAGAACTTTGCTAGCATTGATGACAGTGTAGTCAGATTTGGTAATTTATTTTAAAGCCCTTGTCCTTTGTTGGATATCTTCTTCTTCTATATATATAAAGAAAGATGTTTGTTTGTGGGTATTTAATACAAATCTACAGTTTTATTCCGATCTTGATGAAAATTCGCATACTTGACCTTCCAAGCATGAGAAAGGTCACTGTCTACCTCAGATTTCGAAAAAATAATTATTGAAAAAAAAATTCGATATTGATGGTTATGACAAGGCATATTAATGAGAATTATCTCATGACCAACAATGCAAGGCGAAGTTTGTGCAACAATAGGTATCAACAATGGTGTCAACACGCAATTCACAAACACTCTGCACGGACCAACAATATACATCTCATGAACAACAATGCAAGGCAAAGTTTGTGCAATATAGATCAGTTTCAATTTACAATAATGCATAAAATTCCTGTTATTCAGGCTTTTCCTAGAAAAGAGAGTTCTTAGTACTTAACAATTTCTTGAAAATCTTTAAAAATGATCAGTAACTGGAGATAATAGAGGGTTAGCAAACTATTGAGAAAGAGTGGAAAGACGACAGATGAAGCACTCCTTTAGCTCCGTGCTGTATTGAGCAAGTAAATAGAAAAATCGGCGACCGCTAGACTACATAAAATTATGAATGGCTTAGTTTTGCTTCAAGACATCGAGAGACGAGTGAGAATTGCAACAACATCAAGTGTACATCTAAAGTAAGATTACGTGAGTAAGAAATTATTTAGTCTAGCAGTGGCATCCTTGGAGAGGTCCGTCCATTGTGAGCCACGCAGGGGTTATCACCTAGCTTATTTGGTAGCACATCAGATCCAAACATTTCATAAAAATACATTTTGACTATATTCTGTGGGAACGTGTATATTTTGAAAACTGAGATACTGATAATATGCTGATTGAACGTTCGTTTCCAAGAATTATTAATAATGAGCATAAAACGATGATGCAGTGACCAAACATTAATAGGGCAGCATCTACTGATGAGGCAAAGGAGGCACGCGTGTCTCTCTTGAGCTCCCTATCAAACGTCCAGACGATTGGCAAAAATTTGTGTCTGGAAAGGAAAGAGAAGGAACGAGTATTGGTCACAGAAACTCTACAGCTAAAACAGAAAAATCTATACGGGTATTGGGAACATCTGAACGGGAGTTTCGAACTGAGCAAGATGGTATAAGAGCTTTTACGGCAAGGGCAAGAAAAACTTGAGTCTAAAGTATCTGGTGATGCTCCGCAGCGGAGAGGCAAGTCAAGAAGAGTTTAGATAAATTCCCGGTATATCACCTAGAATTCCTGTTTTTCGTATTTTTCGCAGAATGGATAGTCCCTTTGCTCTGTGTTGTATTGATTGACTTATTATTTAACCAATTGGAAGTTATAATTTAATTTTTTGAGATTGTTCTGTTTACCTACA
>JAHWFO010008422.1:0-14334 GCA_023313115.1 Rhysida immarginata
CCTTAATCAACAACAGGTGATTTGTTGGTGTAATTATCTCCAGTGCATAGATTGGAAATTTATTCAGAGGAAATGGCAAGAGATTTTTTAAAATGTTTATGTTGCAGGGCAACAGAAGTAAACATGTGGTCATCCAAAAAAGGCGATACAACCTCCAAGAAACAAGAAAGCAGATACTACACAGGAGGAAATCTTTAGTGTAGATAACTAGCATTTCATTAACAAGAAACTGATTTTAAAAACATATTTAACTATTATTTTTCATTTTTTACAGTTCTTAAATATATCTATTTTATGTTAATTGAAGAAATGTTACCAGAAGTATGTCATATTGAATTTCACCAAGAACAGACCCCCCCCCCCCCCTTCATCTGTTCTTGATTTCTCTTTATTTTTTCCCACTCAAACATATCAGTTACATGTTGATAGATCATCATCATTTCATAGGCTTCAAAGAATTGTTAAATCATGTGCAGAGCACTGTCCTTAAAATGTAGATTAAACTTCCCTTACCTTGACCTTAAACTGACTTTTGATAATAACCGAAGACTAAACAGAATGAGATTTAAAATGAATTCAATCTTAAGAAAAAAATATTGTCATTGGATAACTATAACACCCATACGTAAATACTCAGGCTGTCCTTGTGACAGGGTTAATTTCCACCAACATTCTATTAACAAACGGCTCCATCATTTGCTTTTTCTATGCAGATCAATGGTCTATATCTCAATAAGGCTATATATTTGTGATTCATTGACTCCACTAGTTGATCATGCATTGTAATCTAGAAAACAAAATACTACAATAAAAAGCCTAAAACTATAGTTATAATAGCCGCTTCCTAAAATCGATTTCAATCTGTATTTTCATTTTTAAGCAAATAGTTCTGTCCATTAATCATAGGCTTCCATTAATTACTTGTAAGTTATCCTTAGTTATTTTTCTTTATAAGCTAAGTAAACGACTGTCAAAAAAGTTTTTTTTTTTTTCTTTCTAAAGAGACACATGAAAGTCAAAATGTTTAAAAAATTCATATGGAACAGAAGTTCTAACACAAAACGTTTCCTATCATCTTACTAGGGGCAACAAAGAAAATGAGAAATGGGAAAGAAGGAAAGGTAGGGTTTTTGTTAGTAATAGGCATTGGTACTGCCCGTGAAGGAGATTTCCGTCGTTTCCACATATCATTACATAACACCATCTTAAGTTTATTTGTTCAGCAGAGAAGTTCCGATCAATACGTCGGGTAGCTGTAATTTATGGATTCAGTGAATGCCAAGAACATAGCTTGTCTGCTTCTTAGGAGAGGTCATCTGTAAGCAGGATGTGTTCGAATCCTCTGACTATAACTGGATTTTTTTCACAGATGCTTTCATTTTTCTAGATTGGAACTGGTAGAGAAAAGTTCATAGACTAATGGTGGAAAAATATTAAAATATAGTAAAGTAACTGATTACTCAGTTGCGTTTTTTCCTAAATGGCCATTCTTAGTCACTTAAATTTACAATCGTCCCAAGTCACCATGATGCAGGAAGCAAGACCATCAAAAGGAATTGCAGTTATTTCAGGGAGCAAGACCATCCCATACGTGGTTTTGTATTACATTATCTTACATTAATGTATTTTCAGTAATCATTTATATAAACTCTAATAATTCTTTTGCTTTAATTTTTATTTTTGGTTTCCCTCCGTTGGGAATGCTCTACCAGTCAGCCTGGCTAGTCTAGGGCATGGTACAGACCCTTCTGCGGTATTCCTTCTTCAAAAAAAAACTTAATTAATCTTAGTTTTTATAGAAAAGGATCTTTTTGTTTACAACAACACGAGTCATTGTTAATAACAATGTATCAGATTCCCATTAGCAATCAAAAAACTACAACACAGTCATCGTTGTCACTTTTAAAAGTTTATTTATCCAACATGACGAACATTACAAAAAATGTACAAAAGTTATTTTGAAATCTTCTTCAAAGGGAAAAACGGCAAAAAGAAGCTTCTTTGGTTTACTTTACTTGTTCAGTTGATTATTTAACAAGAAAAAACATTAAAACAATTAAGCAAATTACTGCACTTTATAGCAACAAATCACCATTAAATATTATCCATAACTTTTTCTGAAAAATTTAATTACCCGTAGAATAACACAAATAAAAATAATCTTCATTAGATGACATAGAGAGGGAAAGGACTGAGCACACAAAAATATTTTTTTTTTTTTTTTGCGTGTTACATAGCGTACATAAATAAAATAAATAGATTAGATTGGCTAGATAGATTAGTAAATCAACAATTCTCATAAAAACTAATGGCTCGAAACCATATTTTACAGCATCTTGTGTAAATCCCACATATGAAAGATGACAGCTGTAACCGTCAACTACACAGTCAACTACTGAGAGCAATCGTGTTGCTACGAGGTTACATTACAGACCTGCCAGCTTCGGATAAGATACAAGACTAGTCTCTTAATTGCAATACCTAATATTGATGTACCTTCCATATTAATTTTGGGAAGAATGAAGTCTATCTGTTTCCCGGTTTGTTCCACTAGATACTCAAAATATGTCCCAGTGAACCCCGTGTGGGATTTCCAGTTTCGTGCACACTTTTGGCTAAATTTTCCTGATTTTCACCGAAAACCACTTAAACATATGATATCAAAATTAATTAAAAGTCTTTCATTATTAAGGCACGACATACTACCTTGGCATCTACTATTGCATTGCCTACCCTCCTTTTTACATATACATCTTTTTATTGAGCAATATTTTTTAGAGGGAAACTTCGGAGGGAACCAGCTACTAGACGGTTCGATTAGTCTTTCGCCCCTATACTCGGATCCGACGATCGATTTGCACGTCAGAATCGCTACGGACCTCCACCAGAGTTTCCTCTGGCTTCGTCCGAGATGGCTCTGAAGATTGTCTTGTTCCACGAGATGAGCCGCACAATTAGGGTCCATAGCTTTCTTGTTAAAGGAAATCATATATTATCCGAATTGGGCCATCACTCTTGGAGAATCTGGCTAAACAACTGCAACAAGTGAATGCCTTATGGCCCGGATACAAAAATGATGCGGTGGTCAGATTCTGCAATTATAGTAGCAGGAGAATCCAAGTCAAATCCAACCCAGAAATCAAATCATATGTTATCAAAGATGGTGACAAGGACTGTATTTATTAAAATTCTCCTAGGTAGAAATGAATCATATATGATTAGCTAATTATACAAAATCAGTAAAAGTAAACGTGCAGTAGTAATTCTTTTTAAGAACAGAAGCATTAATGTAACGAAACTTTTTAATCTCGACAACAAAGTTCAATAAATAGTTCGTTTATGTGTAACCAATATTATCAAAGGGTAATGATCAGATTTAACAAAGGTCATGTAATCTTCTCATTTGGGCATATTCATTCAAACTACAGGTTTTCAGAAGCGCTCTGTCCCATCAAAACAGGAGGCACTGTCCGCAGTTTTTCCTGCGAGCACAGTGTGATAGTCATTTGGTTGCATGGAGGCATTCCAAAGAACATACATTGGTCCTCAGTACAAACGTCGACTTCTCGTGGGGGAAAACTTACTTCATTGAAATTATTTGGAGGAAAACTTACAGACGTTTCACATCTATTATATTCGTCCTTTTCACATTTCTCTGGCGAGATATCTCTTTGGGCGAACTTGCACACTATATGTCCGTATGTTGTGCTTTTGCACTGGGCCATCCATCTTCATCTATCTATTATTCATCGCTTGCACCAAAGTTCCGAATTAAAGGTTGGATTTAAAGTTCAGTAAATGCGCAGAATAAAGGTAAACTAATGTGAATCAACATTAGCTCAATAGATCGTCATCAGACAGTCTCAGCAGCATGCTATTGTCATCGTCGCTAGAAGCCATATCTGCAAAGTCTGTCCAGATCTATAGTCGTAGGCTCGCCAACACCCAGCCTTACGATAACATCACCTAGCAAGAGTGAGGAAGGGGCAGGAGAAGGAAGAGAAAGAGCAGGGAGGGGAATGTTAGTAATCAAGTTTTTTTTCCTCACTACTCATGAAGATATTTGTTTTCCCATGTCCAACATCCAGACTTTATAGGCTTTTTTCCATTACATCAAGCTCCTATTTCATATTTTACTATGGTTTTATTGTCCAGTCTAGAAACAGGGATGGCAACGACATTCTCTGCGTTCCATCTTGACGGCACATCACGCTGTTTCAAATTTTATTCTCATACGCAATATTTCTTTTGACTTTTGTTTTTAATTAAGGGCATTTTAAACAGAGTTCTCCACTGGCATGGCCAACACTTTCGTTGTTGCAAGAATACCAATCGCCCATTACAGGAGAAAACGAACACACTTTTTCACAAACAAATTCAATCTCCCTCTCTCTCTCTCTCTCTCTCTCTCTCACCATAAACTAAAAAGTCACATCTTCAACAAAAATGTACATTGTCCAAACTTCGGTATTGTCTTACTTGATTGCTGACGACTACCGTAAAATCTTATTAGAGGCCCGGGCGTCTATTTGTCACAATGGTCCTGACTCCCTGGTGATTAATCAAGATCAGCATTTATTTAAGACCCAGCGTTTAGTGAACATTTTCTTTATTAAAACTAAAATTTAAGTCAGAAAAGTATTCGCGAAAAACAGTGATTGACGTGTTCTCTAGTGGCGTTTAATGAAATTACTCTATCAAGGTATCAGTGTGGGTTAGCGCATTAGCGTGGAACTTCGTATTTTGATTGTCATATTGCGATCGCACACGTTTTGTTGCGTCCCGCAGTGTAATGCGAGATACAAGCATGATGTAAGCTTCCATAAATTCCCAAAAGTTGGAAGTAAACTTCGAACAACATAGATTGTGAAGCTAACATGGGGAAGGACATCACCAAAAGCATGGTCTTATGCAGCCGCCATTTTGAGAATGCTTATTTTTTGTTGATTTTGTTCTTTTGGAAGTTGTTGATTCCTTCACGATTGATGTAAAGCAAAGTGGCTATGCAATGCTTGCATTTTCCGCTCGGTACAGCTTTACACGTACAAGTTATGATAAAATTGGTCTCGTTTGAAACGTTGCCTATTCTGCATCGTAGCTTGTGTGGCATATCACTCAGCATGCTAGTTTGCAAACACAATGCTGTGATGTGTGTTTGCAAGTCCGATTCTGAAGTATAACCACAACGAATGATGTGCTTGACCTTCAGAACTTCTTCCCCTTCTGCTATGCATATCTTGGCAACATCCATATATGAAAAAATTGACGAAAGACTTATAGTAAAACTATTTCTCTCAATCATATGTGATTTCTTCAACGTGATCGGGTCACACGTTACCTTTCTCCGTTCACCATCTTGAATTTCGCATGGCAAAACCTATAGGGGCTGTTTTTCGCGAATATCATACGAAGTTTTGTATCATAAAATTTAGGAAATGTAATGCGCATTATATAATATGATCTTCTGCTTCGGAATCATTGGAGATGACTGCCTCATTTTTATCATCTTTGATAACCAATGAGACCCTGCGTTTAATTTATTTTTAAAACAGCGCCCGGCCTTTAATCAAGATCGGCATTTATTTGAATACCCACCCTTCAAGATTTTACAGTAAACAAAAAAACCACAGACTAAGATCGGCCAAATCAACAATATAACGACGAAAATCACAGAGAAAGGAAAGTCAACTCTGGATAGCATCATTCGATTGGGGGACTCAAATATTTTTCTCCAATTATTGTACCGACCCAAATTTTTGGGCATTATACAGCATAGCCATGTGTGAGGGGAAATGTATGAGTTTTGTTTGTAACATAGATACAGTGGCATAGTTACTCGTTTCGCCTCAGTCTTGGGTTGGGCGTAAGTTTGGCGAGGATTGGCTCTACTTGCCTGGTCTTCCAAGCATCTGACCTCGCTCCATGTGCTTTTTCATTTGGGGTTTTATAAAAGATAAGGTTTACGTGCGTCCTTTAATCATTATTAGAGCTTTGACACTCGTATACAGTAGACTTGTGGTTAACAGAGCCGATGCACGCAATCAATCTAAAAAATTGATAAAAGATTTTTGTAGCAAAAATTAATTTAAAATCTATTGTTTATGTTACTATTGTAATTTATGTATGTATTGTTTCCTAATGTACGTGTTAAATGATCACTGTTTTTATATATAATGCAGCTGGTTATCATCAAGTTTTGTATTGTATTACATGTATTACCAAATCTCCATATTATCCAAGTTTTTTCATATCAGAGGTAGTCTGAGTCTAATTAACTTAGATAATCATGAGTCAACTATATTGGAATGAGCTAGGTTACAGGATTGATGTTAGTCGAGTCACCTGGGGAAGGCATATAGAAAATTTGTGAAAACATAGGAATTTCTTCTGATCACTGACTTGCCCCCCCTCTTCAGTTTACATGACTCAAGCCACTGAGCTTTGAACAATATGAACTTATGGGCTTTATCAACACGCTGTATTTTTTGATCAATTAACAGATTGTTTCTTATATTCTGCAGTTTACTTTATTATGGGAGAGTGCTCTCATTATCTTATATATCATTGTTTTATTTTTACAGTAACTCGTTAGGGAAAACATGATGCTTTTATTAGTCAGTAATTTTAAAAAGAAAATTGTATTTATATATCTGTACAGAATTTTGTTCTTGTCTTTCCAGCTATTGTGGGATGGGCATTCCACCCACTGGGTAAATTTTCTGGGGAGAGCACCAAGTTGCTTTAATCCAGCTGCTATGTGAAATCTTTATTTTTGTTAAATAACATACAAGAGAAGTATTTTTGGTTTCTTTTGCATAATAATGTGTTATAATGGAATTGAGTTTTAGCTGTCAGATAGCCACAAAATGTCATGAGAAAGGTATGCACAGTTCATCACAGCAACATAAAGAACAAAACCAAGGGTAGGGCTTCATGAGGACAGCTGCTATGAGTAAGAAAGTGAGATTTATGATAACTGTTGCAAAAGAGACACAACCATTAAAGTTGAATGATATTTTACAAACTAGCCTAAATTTTATACATTATCTAAAACTAAAGCTGGAGATGTTCTGTAATAAAGTGATTCTTCTTCAGACATAAGGTGTGACAATAATATTTGGTGAATGGTCTTAAAACTACCAGATATTTATATGTTTCACAAAATGCATTTTATCTTCTTTCAAAGTACAGTGCTCCCTCTATATAACGGAACTCTACATAACCCCAAATTTATGACTTGCCATCATAAATTTGGCATTATATAGAGGGAGCACTGTAGGGGAGAGTAGGGTTGGTTCGGACGAAAATCAAATTTTTTCTCCCTGTGGGTTAATCTTGAACCAAATAGTGAATGTGTATATCGTATTTTGTACTCTAAACCTTTTGTCATTTAC
Source organism: Rhysida immarginata (assembly GCA_023313115.1). Taxonomy (NCBI): domain Eukaryota; kingdom Metazoa; phylum Arthropoda; class Chilopoda; order Scolopendromorpha; family Scolopendridae; genus Rhysida; species Rhysida immarginata. The sequence continues at coordinate 7,395 of JAHWFO010008422.1, forward strand.
CTGTACATGTGATTTTTCAGAAGTCACACGATAATCTATATATTTACGAGGGTTGGGGCATAAGTCATGGCAACTATTTTTTTTCTTGTAGATATGTGAACGGATCACAAATGTATATGTGTCGTGTGGAAGTTCTGCAGACATAGTGTGTATGCAGAACAACAGATGGCTCTGTGATAGCTGGTAGTAGCGCAGCAAGGGCTGTGAAATCAGTCAGTTGGTGAGTGTCGTGCGAGATGGAAGTAACCCATGTTGAGCAGCGTGCTTACATCAAAATAGCCGTTCTCCGAGGGAGAAATGCGATGGAATGTCACAGTGAATTAGTGGAAGCCCTTGGGAATAATGCCCTACCATACCGTACAGTAGCACGGTGGGTAGGAAAGTTTCAGCAAGGACGTATGTCAACCAGTGATGAGCAACCGTGAAGGCCATATTGCCCTGTATACTACCGTAATAAATTAGTGTGTTACGATATTTCAGTGCTATTCATTGTTCACACATGTAGTTAACACCTTGTCCTTTCGTCTGTATATGTCACATTTTCCAACCGGACTGGTATCTTCAAGAAAAAAAATAGTTGCCATGACTTTTGCCCCAACCCTCGTATATATTTTAAAAAAACTTCTACAATGTTCGAAGCAACCCCTAGATGTGGGGTTGCTTTGGACTGTCCCAGGGCTGTTTCAGATAAACTGCTTTTTGCCATTTTAATGAAATACAAGGTAACTTTATTATCAAAAGAGCACGAAAATGTTATCACAACTTGCCTAACATTATCACATTATAAAAAATCACAATCACTTGACAAGCAGCTTTGTTTCATTTAGAAGCAGGGCTAGCAGATGTGACATTTCTACTGCAGCTTTCATTTTCTGTATCTTTTGGTGCTCACTTCATATCTTGCCCTCTTTTCCTTTTGTAAGTTCTAACCAAACTCGTCCGAATCAACCCCACCATGCCAGAAATCTAATAAAACCTTGTTAAGGCCTAACGACGCACATGGCCGAAATGAAACATACTGCAACACCTTTAAGTATAGTACTGTCCCTCAGGAATAAATGTCTAACTGTTAACATTTCTCGTATAACCTCTCTACAAATTCACGAACAAACCTACCTCAAAAACTTTTTTCCCACTCCCGAAAACAAATTTTATTTCTTATTTACTTACCTTTGTTGTGATTGTCCTGGCGAATAGATTTTCATCATCTGTACAGTGTCGCACACTAGGGATAATTTTTTAGGCAGCGTGCGAATAGTTTCAACTGAAAAAATCGATTTGTCCGAACCAATCCGCGTCCGAACCTACCCCACTCTCCCCTACCTGTAATCACCATAGATTGTACAAGTATCCCAAAGTCCCATTTCAGGGTCACATTCAGCATACCCATCATGCTGTTTGAATGTCAGAGATATCCAACAATCTCTTTCCTTTTAGGACATGTTTGAGAGAGAACTGGAGCCGGACACTGTGGATAACAGGAAACCACTGATCCACATAAAACTTTTAATCGGACGTATGCGCATTTCGGCAGCCACACTCTTTAATCGGAAGTATGCGCATTTAATCGGACGTAGCTGCCGAAATGCGCATACGTCCAATTAAAAGTTTTATGTGGATCAGTGGTTTCCTGTTATCTTTATTGACATGTTTGAGTTGTGGGAAGAGGATCAATTCTGCTGATCTAAGATTGGGTGCATGTAGTGGAGTATGAAGGGACAGAATCCGTCTCTTGACCAGAAACTGCTGCACAGAAGGTTGTGTGGAGCAAGCACTCTCTTTGTATACAGGGTGACCCAAACTTATCCAGCATAATTGTTTAGGAACATTGTATGGTTCAAATGGAACAAAAAATATCCTATAAACATTACATCTAGTTTCGATCATGTGTGAGATATCGACGTTTGTCTATTTTCTTGTAGAGTTGTTAAAGCAAATAAATAAAACAGTTGAGAGTGCAGATCACTTTTATTCTGCATATTGACAAAACATTGAACTACAAAACAAAACTAAAATGATATAAGGAATAAGAATAAGAAAATAACAAATCAATGTTGAGGAAGCCCCTCAAAATGGTTGTACCCAGCTCCAATGCATTGGTTACATCTTCGGACAACTGAGCTGGTGACTGCCACAATCTGGTGGGTGTAATTGCTTGACTACAAGCTTGAATGGATGCAATGAGCTCATCTCTGGTGGTGGGCAGATTGCTGTAGACTTCCTCCTTCAGTGTTCCCCACAGAAAAAAATCTAATGGGGTGAGGTCCGGTGACCTAGGAGGCCAAGCCACTGGACCACCTCTACCGATCCATCTGTCCGAATAATTGACATTCAACCAGTCTCGCACTCCTTTACCAATGTAGGCCGTGCATCCGTCCAATTGCAATTGGAGGTTTCTTCGTACATCCAATGGCACGTCCTCCAAACTAGATGTAATGTTTATAGGACGTTTTTTTGTTCCATTTGAACCATACAATGTTCCTAAACAATTATGCTGGATAAGTTTGGGTCACCCTGTATATTTTTTTGCCTCTTTTAAAAAAATTGTGCAAAACATATGTTTTCTTCTAAGGTGAACAAGGAATCTACCAAGTAGTGAAGCACTTGTCTTTAACCACATGGAAATTACTTTGATTCCAATTTCTACTTTGGAGAAAATGTACTTGGCTACATTTCATTTGGTTAACCCAGTACATATCAGTGTATTTTAAATTTTACTTTTTAATAACCTGTAGTGAGATATTTGCAATCTCCCTTTTATTTACAGGGAACAGTGCTGATTTAAGATTGGTGAAAACCTACTTGGAATTAGGTTTACCTGGATCAAATTTAGATTTTTTAATGTCTGAACGCAATCAGGTTTGCATTGTTAATTTTTAACAGATTTCATGAATTATAGTATTTTAGTTTAATTAAAAAAATTGTATGGTTTGTTAATAAAGTTTCATTATTCTGTATCTCTAAACTCATTTTTTTTTTTTTTTTTTTTTTTTTTAGGGAGATACCTTTTCAGATTTTGAGACAATGACTGATAAACTTATTGCAGAGATCTTATCCCATATTGAGATGTACTGCATCAAACCGTCCAAGATCAGGTAGTAGACTCTGAAAATCATAATATCTATATTATACATATTGTCTGTGGTCATTTATTTAAATAAAATATTTTTGTTTTAGTTTCATTGGTCACTCACTAGGAAATATTATCATTCGTTCAGCCCTTGCTCGACCTGAAATGAAGCCCTGGATTGATCGATTGCACACATTCCTTTCATTATCAGGACCTCACTTGGGAACGTTATACAACAACAGTGGCCTTGTAAACATGGGTAATTGGTTGGACTATGTTTGTTCTCTTTTTGTTTGGTATAAGTAATTTTAAATAAAACTCCATCATGATATCCTACCAAGGGAGAGTCCAGACACTTTTTCCTGTATCAGTTAATTATTTTGATAATGTAAGTTTTCCAAAACTATATACCATCCTATAATTAAAACTCAAACACTAATAAAAAAAAATAATAAAAAACAACAAAAAAAAAAACAACTATTGCATCATTAATATCTTATGCCAAGATAATATAGGATAAGTAAGACAAGAAGTTGTGATTTCCTTTTGTTCTCAGATTTCTTCAAAGGGTGATAATTTGTTCATGATATGGAGAGTGAGTTTAATGTAAAAATTAGCAGGTTTTCAAAGCACTACATTCTAGATTTTTCCAACTTGAAATTTAGTTGTTCCCAAAGAGTTATAATGTATGCAATGTTAGTATTTCGAGAAATGGTATTCCTAACATAAAAAAAAAGGATGCAAACTTTGAACTCCCACAGGGTATTGATGACTGAATCCGGATCGATTGAGATGTATGTAAACAAGAGGCACTTTTGGATTGGCTCAATCAGAGCTGGTTTGAAATGTGTATGTAAACGCACTAAGTGTTAAAATAATGTGTAACTTTAAAAAAAATCTGGTTTTGCCATCAAAATCTGCAGAACCAGATTCATCCAGAAAAAAAGACACCACCAAGATGCCACACTCGGAGAGTTGATTCACTGCCTTGTCTCTGGAGAAAATCCCCGACTCAAAGGTCAATGTCAAACACTGTAAAAGCATCCCTGGCAACAAGCAATTAATAAAACTACTCAACAAGCTCACTCTCAGCAGGTGCTACAAATCATATGTTTACCATCTTCCATCTCCTGTCCTGCAATGCAAGACCAAATACAGGAAATTGCATGGTTGACAAGCAGAAGCATGTAGTGACTCCTCATGAGACATGGATATACCTTATTAACTGGAAAAAAATCCAGGTAATTTGCTACAGCCTTGCAGGTGTTAAAATTATGAAACATACAACCAAACAACATGAAATTGACAGCCTTTCAAGAATGGATTAAAGGGTGGGCCGCCTGGGCAGCTGCCCAGGGCACCAAAACTAAGGCCCAGGAAATAAAATTATCTTGATCTGGCCCTAGTTAGATATGATTGAGATTGATTCAAAACAGCCTCCTGCAAGGACAATTGCTTCAAAAGGAGCTCCCTGCAAAACATACCATATTGGGCATAAGTGATGGCAGAGAGAAGGATTGTAGAGCCTCTGTTGCTCTTCAAATTTGTTACCATATATCATAATGACCTGCACATTAAACATTTCAAACAATTGTGCCTTGAAGTCCCATACTAGCTTTACTTGTTTTAATTTAGTTTATTTTTTAAGATGTGTTAGATTTTAGTAATATTTTAGTTTTTTTTTATGTAAAGGAATGTGGTTTATGCAGAAATGGAAGAAATCTGGTTCACTTCTTCAGTTAGCGATGAAGGATACATCAAACATTCGTCAAACCTTCTTGTACAAACTTAGCCAGAAAGCAGGTAAGTATTGTCTTTTTGTATCATCATCATTCTTATCCCATACAGTATTATACATGTATTATGTGGCAAAAAAAAATCAATATCATTTGATATAAATTAACATCCAGAATAAAATCTTTTTACATTATAATCTTCTCATGTTTGTAGAATTTCATTAAATTGCCAGACAATAATAACACATCCATGGGAGCTAATTTAGTTTCGCAGATAATCTAATTTAAAAATGGGTACCAACTTTCCAACCACCCTGTATCTATCGGTTCAGTGATTTATCTTGCCATATTGAAATAACGTGATATAGCTGCCATTACACTCGAACACTTTCACCCTTTTCGACCTGTTCGCTTATACTACAATTTGTTGTAGTTGCTCCCCGCAATATAATTAATTTGTCTTCGTCAACAACACAATGGCAGACTGTGTATTATGAAGTTCATAATGTGCAAGATTTCTCAACATTTTATTCAGTCATATTTTCTTGACTATCCACTGGTTTTACCCAAACTCTATTCACCAAAGCGCTGTGATCAATTTGCCGTCATCTGTCATTGCACTCGACTTAATTATAGTAAAAAACGCTTGTCACTCATTTTATGGCAATGTGCTGTGCTGTAAAAAATCAGTCCACATAAAGGAGAAAATCCAGAAATCTACAGCAACAGTAGTGTAAATGATTAGATCGAAAAATGTGCAAGTGTTTGAGTGTAATGGCAGCTGTATCATGTTATTTCAATATGGCACCTCTATAGAAAAGTCGCTGAATCAGTGGATACAGGGTGATTAGAAAGTCTGTACCTATTTTTAAATTAGATTATCTGAGAACCTAAATTAGCTCTCATGAATGTGATGTTATTGTTTACCATTTAATAATTTAAGGTTTATCATTCTTATGTTCACAGGCTTGTTCAGTAACAACAAAAAATTGCTAGTGTACTTAACATTGAAGATCAAGCAAAGTTGCTGCCAAGTACAGTGGGTGCCACTTAATGTGATCTCAGTTTGTTATCAATCGGCTATTGTTATCATTTTTTGCTTAGTACGGAACGTTTATAACTAAATAAATAATAAATACATCGTTTATTGTGATCAAAACTTCAGACGTTGTTATCAAATTTTTCCTTAATTGTTAAGCTTAGATTTAACTGAAATTTAAATATGTTGTTACGCACCCCTCTCACTGTTATATAGCATAGTAACTCATGCTAATGGGCATTAGTTTACGAGATATAATCATTTAAAGTTAGTTATGTAGATTATTGATGTATATTTACAAATTCAGAGCGTGTGATTTTCAAGTAATCAACATGGTCATGTGGGTAAGTTGATAGATACCAATGCTATAGGTCTTGGATTCAAATCCATTCTTTTCCCACTTCCATTTAATTTAATTTTTTTTAAACATGCTTTTGAACAAATTATATATGAAACTAACTTTAATTATTAAAAACATATTATTATAATTTCTTGCATATTAAATTTCATTTGAGGAAGGTAACAAATTAGTTTTTTTTATAAATAATTTTTTTTTTTATACAGGGTGGATACAAAAATGAGCCCCTCCCTTTTATTTTCGTAACCGAAGCAGATATATCAATTTTGATGAATCCAGTGAATTGGAAGTTGTTGGTAGTCTATTCCATGGTGCACTTTTCATCATCTCAAATATGCAAATTAGGACACATTCAAATCCTATCTTAAAAACCGTAACAGATACACGAAAAATTCCAATTGAAGACTTGTTCAGCATGGAATTCTGAACAAAGCAAAAAAAAATTTCCAAAATCCGATGAACGGATCACTAACAATCACATGTTGAATTTATTAATTACCCTCCCTATGTACTTTACAAAGGCATTTGAATGTTTAACAGGCAAATCACGAAATTACCAAAAATTACCATAATAACATTCACTTTCATGAGGAAAAGCAAATAAAAAGCATGTGTCAGCATACACAAGACAGAACAATTCCAGGATGGCAAGCTACACTGTTCCTGAAATTGTGATTGTTGGTGATCCGTTCATCGGATTTCGGAAAAAAAATTTTGTTTTGTTCGGAATTCCATGC
>JAHWFO010008424.1:0-12792 GCA_023313115.1 Rhysida immarginata
CAGATTAATTAAAGTTCAATTGAAAAAAAGTTTATGGAATAAAAAGATCTTTCTAATTATATGGTGAAAAATTTTCGTTAATTTTTTTTAGTTGCAATATTTACCTTTTTAAATAATTACTGTTTCAAAAAAATTATTCCTCTGTTGCTAAAACAAAATTGTTTTAAAATAATTAATTGCAATAGCCCATTTTATAAAGTGTCCTTTAAAATATAATTCGAAATCTGACATTCTAAATGCATGACTCTTGCATGCCAAAGAATGCTTAATACAAATCCTAGCACTAATAGTGATGACATCACGACTGCGCTATCAGGCCTTCTTCTCGGTGGTCACGATCAGACGTGCGTCTGTGTCAATTCAGACACTTGTGGACATGTGTGATAGAGTACGTAAAACATGCCTCGAAGGCAACTGCGACGTGAATATGGACAGCTAACCCAATTCGAACGAGGACGTGTAGTGGGCCTTCGAGAGGGTGGACTTTCGTTCCGTGTTATTGCAGAATGCATAGGTCGAGACGTTGCCACTGTGTACAACTGTTGGCAGCAATGGTCCAGGGAAGGCAGGATTACCAGGAGACCAGGATCTGGACGACTCCCGGCCACTGGAGACAGGGTTGACCGTCTCATCTGTAGGATGGCTGTGGTGAATCGGACAGCATCTGCAGCGGACATTCGGGCTGCTGTGGCACCCAACGTCACTCCACGCATAATTCGGAACCGTCTCCTGGCCAGTAACCTCCACTCCAGGCGCCCTGTGGCATGTTTGCCCCCATACCCCTCAACACCGTGCAGCACGTCTTCAATGGTGTCAAGCCAGAGCGACTTGGAGGGCAGAATGGAGGTCTGTGGTCTTCACGGATGAAAGTCGTTTCTGTCTGGGTCAGAGTAATGGTCGTACAAGGGTCAGGAGGAGGAGTGGGGAAGTCCTGTTACCGAGCTGTATCCGTCGTCAGCATACTGGCCCCACCCCTGGCGTTATGGTATGGGGAGGGATTTCCTATGACCCCCCCTGGCGGTTATCCCAGTCACCATGACGGCAAATGTTTACATTCGGATGGTTGTTGAACCAACAGGATAACGCTCGACTCCACACTGGCACTGCAACCCAACGTACCCTTCAGGGTGTCCACATCCTACCATGGCCACCAGATCTGTCGCCCATCGAGAACGTCTGGGACATGGTCAGATGCCGTGTCAGGGCTCTTCCACAACCAGCAACTGTCGCTGTTCTGATTTTCCAGGTACAACAGGCATGGAATGCCATACCACAAAATGACATTCGGCATCTCTACGACTGCATGCATGCACGTGTGCAGGGATTTTTCTTCGTGGTGTTGGGATTTTTTTTCCACCAGTGTATTAATTGGATACTTTGAAAGGTTGTCCCAAAGCATGTAATTTTTATTGCTATTGGTATTTTTTGTTTTTAAACTGTCTCTGTGTTGTATATAATGGCTTTGTGAAAAAACTGGCATCCACATGAATAGTTGAATGTCTTTGAGAAGGGTCACATTGTAGGACTGCATAAAGGCAGATGGTCATTTCATCAGCTTGTGCGTCGAATCGGTCACGCAGATGTTACAGTTGCACAATGTTGGCAGCATTGGATACAAGGAGAGATCACAACAAGTAGCCTCAGGGAGACCCACATGGAGTACAAGTAGGAAAGACCAAAGGATTGTTTGGCATATGTGCAGCACACCAACTGTCACAGTTCCAAACATGCGACCAGTACTCCTCTCTCTGCCTTATCCTGTGAGTTCCGGTACCATTAGCAGACGGCTGCATGCTTCTGGATTGCGTGTATGGAGATTTGTTTGGAGACTGCCCCTGACACCACAGCAACATCACCAAACATTGCAATTGTGCCGTGAAAGAGCAGCATGGAACCATGTGGAATGGTAGCGGTCATCTTTAGTGAAGAGGCTCGCTTATGTCTTGGTGATAACCGCACCCGCATGTGGAGGCAACGTGGTCAGCACGAAGATGAACGATTTGTTGATACTCGTAACATCTCCAGCTGGATGCAGCGGTATGGTGTGCGAGTTCATATAGCTGTACGATGCCCGATCACCATTGGTCTTCAATAGAGGAATTTTTGACAACCCAACGGTACATTTTTGATGGCCCATGCCTTTTGTGAACGCCCATCCCAGTACTCTATTCCAACAGGACAGTGCTTGTCCTCATACCGCTGCCATCTCAAGAGCTTGCCTTGTAGCCATAGATACTATGCTGTGGCCAGCAGAATCGCCAGACCTTAACTCTTAGAAAATATATGGGATACTAGGGGACTTTCTGTTAAGACTCCATTGCTACAAGCCAAAATTCAGTCTGCATGGAATGAGCAAAGTCAAGACTATGTTAAGAACTTGTATGACTCCATGCCACGACGTGTGGCAGAATGCATTAGAAATAATGCTGGCCCAGCATTCAATTCAGAGTTGTAATGATTTTGGTTTTTTGACCAATAAATTTTGTCATACCCACGCTCATTGTTTAATCATTTGTTGTTGTTGTAATTTCCTTTCAAATATCTTTTCAATCTGATTATTCTTTTTGAGTGCAAGTTTGTTTTGTTTTTTTTGTTGTTTTTTTTTGCCGATGAGTGTATTTTTTTAATTTATTTATTAATTTGCCTTTTCTTTTATTATAGTTTTATTCACTGAAGAAGAAAAACAGAAAATGATGAGACTACCTTCAAAAGAATTTCTCCTTGAAAAGAAAGACAAACGAACCTTATGTTTGAGTTTGATAGACATAATTTATTGCTTTGCATATCAGCATAGAACAAATGAAGGTGAAGCTAATGTAAGTTGGTTCATTTTCAATTGCAAGGTTCTACAAATCTAGAAAGTCAATGAATATCATAAAATTTAAGGTGGGGGGAGGTTGCCGACGAAAAAATTCAATTTTGGGTCAAAATTTTGAAGTTTTTGAAAATTTTGTATATTGAATATTCACACTTTCTACTTTCTATATGTGCAAGTGATTTTCTGAAATTCATAAGTTTTCACCTCCAAAAAAGTTTTATTGCACTTTTGTATAAACCTCATCTCTATAGGATAATTAAAAAAGGAGATGTAGTATTACAATATTAGCAAAGTTAGATTTCATTTTTCTCAAGTTCAGTTTTTTTTTCACCAAATGTGATTCTATTATTTAAAAAATTGTTTATGGAGTGCATCACTTACGTAACTTGGGGGATGACTGTAATTTAAAAAATTCTGCCTTCTTCTTCAGCAACTCTCTTAAAATTGAGTCATGGAATATCAGGGAAATTTTTAGAGAATGTCAAGATTCAGATTTTCTTTTTGCAGTGAAGCTCTCACTTATCCATAAAAATTCAGTGTTGCTCACTTTCCCTGCAATACATGAATATTTATGGCATCACTACAAAATTAAAGCATACATTCTTTATTCGTATGTCCTCAAATTCTCTTGAAACTAGCACTGACCTGTTGATAATTCAACCCTGCTTTTTAGGATTAAATTTAAGACTTAAATTTTTCTACTTATACATAAGTATATACGTTGTTTTAAATAAGTATATACGTTACTGGCAATGTGTTAAACTCGGCATTGTATGGAATGCCCAGGGAATATATGAATGGATTGGGTGGTGCACAGTTCGATTTCGCAATCGGATCTTGGGGATATCCATATATCACAATTCACGTTCCGAGTATACCAATGAAAATTCTTAGGGGGACGTATGGGGTGCATGAGAACTTGATCGCCATCTTGAACTCCGCCATAGAATGACTAAAGTTTGTAGGCAAATATGAAATGGTTTATATTCTATACCATGCCAAAGGGCTAGCACGCTACTCATTAATAATTACCAGGAATTAGTGGACGATGTGAAAAGGGCGATTACTAAGAAGGAACCACGGGACTATTGGCTGCTGAAACACTATGATATAATAGTAGTAGAGAACAAAAGTAATGATATTATCAGTATTACTTTATGTTTGGAGCATTGTCTCCAGTTTACATTTAATAATTTCTTATATGTGTTCATCAACTTTTCTGATGGTTTGGAGAGGAATAATTCTAGATCTGCAAGCTGGTTGCCCACCCTATCATTGGGCCTCCATCTTGTAGTCTTTAAGAACACCTGGTGACGGCCTTGCTGTACCGTGTTCATGATGGCCCAATTGGTAGAAGCCAACGAATGTAATATTCGTGGTTCCTGGTTCGAGAACTTTTCCTTCCATTATTCTGCTAATGTCATTACCTTATGTTTGGAGCATTATCTCCAGCTTCCATCTAATAATTTCTTTACAAAAGTAATATTTATCTTGTTAAAAAAGGCATCAGCACTGTTAATTTTTATGTCATGTACTCTGTATTATTTGACATACTTCATGAGGCTGATTTTGCCTTTGCACATGGGGAAGGCGAAAGAATGTTGAAAGAACTTTCACACTAGAATAAGAATATTACTCGTCATGGTATTGAATTGTGTCTTTGTGAGCAAAGCCAGAAAATATTTTAAAAACTGTCAAAAAAGGTATTGTGGTCAAGTCTATTAAAGTGTCATAAGACTGCTTTTACTGACCTGGAACTGCAGCGGAACCAAATATATGCTAGATCACAATTTACTGTATGTCCCAAGGACTTATTGTGAGTTGAAGTCGTCTGTGACCACGAAATAGGTTTCCAATCTGTTGATGTCTGTCAGTCTAAAGGAAACGGTCAAGGAGAATTCATGAGGTGTATGTGCAAGACCAAGTGTCTAAACGTGAAGTGTTTTTGTGTGAAAAAGAAAATTAGGTGTAATTCAAAATGCCTTTCTAGCCTTCCTTGTTGCAACAACTAGCTAAATGCCACTTCTGCTTACGTATTTAGCTGGTAAGAAATTCCTTCACTTAATGTCGCCATTCTTTGTTCTATGTTCAGTGCCAATAAAGGTGTATTGTGATACTTTGCCTATAGTGTACATGTCATTCTGTATAATACCTAGGTAATGTATAGAATGCCTAGGTAAGTATGCAACGTAATCACAAAAACCAAATTTTTATACTTTTTTTCCAAAATCGTCAGGCATTCTGCATATTCCTAGGCATTCTATACAGTATCTGCTTTTCACACACTGCTAGTAACATATACAGTAATTAAAAATTAGTTCTCAGAGATGAATCTTAATGAGCTTATCTATTAATTTTGTTTATTTATTATAATACTTTTTAAAATTTTATATTTTTTTTAAGGTAGAGTCTGGTTGGACCATTGCCAAGCTGAGTCCTACTTTGTCCTGGTTAAATGTAAGACAATATTCTTGATTCTATAATTGGCCTGCCACTCTATAAGAGTGAAGGCCTATGTGTTCATTTCCTGAACTCAAAAATTTTTTTTTCCTGAAATCAACTTAAAAACTCATGATTCAGGATGATATGTTGAAATTTTGAAAGAAGAAAAAATTCTATCTGTATGTATGTTCGCATGTTCATTTGTGACTGTTTCTTGTAGCTATCTTCTCTGAAATGGCAAATAGGAGAACCAAATAAAATTAAATCATACTTAGAGAGTACCTTAAACTGTGCTTTGACATACTTTTTTATGACAGTTGTTTCAAGCCTTTTAGAGATATTAATTTTTACTAAAAATGAAGAAATGGCCGTAGCTTTGATTCTAGCAAACAAAAATCAATAAATTCAACATGTACGGACTCCTCTCAATGAAATGAATATTTTTTTAAAATAATTTGTTTGCTTCTTATGAGCCATTTTGAAGATATTAATCCCCTCCTCCTCCCTTAATTAATTTTTTTTTCCATTTTAAAAATTAATGCACGAAGAGGGTCTCATCAGCTGTGTCTTGATTTATTTTTTATGAAATTTAGTTAAGTCTTTATAAAGATTAATTTTTTTCAAAAAATAAAGAAATGGTTGTAAGATTTATACATTTATCCTTGTTTATCACAGGGGTTTGCTTCCAAAAAAATACCATGATAAGCAAAACATGTTAGATAAATTATAGAGCCTATGGGAAAAAATAGGGTTTCATCCAAAGACCCTCAGCTGCCTTTGAACTTATCCAAATATCATTACTAATTAAATTTAAATACATGTAATGATAATACTAAATGTATAATGACAAAAACTGTGAACAAACTGAATTGAATTTACCCTTATTTTTGAGATCTTTGGATTGCTGCAAAACAATGCTACAAGTAGATAAATGGCATGGCAACTATGTAGATAAGCAATGAAAGAAAAGAGCTATAAGAACAGAAATCACAGTTCCACAAAAGAAAGAAATGTGTGGAATTGTAATTTCTCTCCTTATTTATTGTAATAATATTTAATACATATAATATTTTTTATGATTTAATACAGCAGGTGCCGCTTAATGTGATCATGGTTAATGTTATCAAACCGCTATTGTTATCATTTATGCTTGATAAGGAACGTATGTATCTTTAAAATATTAAATACACCATTTATTGTGATCAAAAGTTCCGATATTATCATCAATTTTTTCCCTAAATGTAGTAACAATATTTGGATTGGCTCCCGAGTTCGCTTTATAATAGATATTTTTCATTTCCCCAAGTCAATAGGCACTGGTGGCCAAAATAACTGCTCATAAAGCTCTTGATGTTTTATAAAAAGGAGTGCACCATTTGGCAGAAGGTTTTACATTGCACCATCAGTATAAAAGGTATATTGATAAACTTCTGATAAAAACCAGCAATCAATCAACAATTAATGACTTTTTTTAAGTTTCATATATGGTTTTAGTTTCATAACTCTTTCAAGATACAGGAAATAAAAAAAAAAATTTATTTTATTATATTAGTATATTCTTATATATTGTAGAGTTTTACTATCAATATTACAAGATTGTTTCACTTTTAAAGACAGAACAGTGTAATACGTATAATGTTCCCACAATGCATCTTTTTTCATCTTCGGCTATTGTTATCAGTTGGTTATTGTTATCAATTTGGTTTGGTCCCAAAGTGATCACATTAAGCAGCACCTACTGTATTTATTAATTTAATATTTCAGTAAAAATATATGATATAATTTGCATAATAAATATATGAAATGATCAGTAAAAAAAATGACAGTGAAAAGTATCATAGAACTTTCGGGCTTGCCTAACCAGCTCCTGCTCACTGGGCCTTGCTTCTGTCATTATGTGGTTTTTATAATGTATCACTAGCTGTGCAAGTCCTTTTACTAATGCAACTGTTTGCTGACCCGTGATATTATGGATTAGTCCGTGAAAAGCATGTTCACAATCAACGGTACCGTGATTACCCAAATCAGTGATAACCAATTCTGTGATAAACAAGGATAGATGTGCCAGTGAACAAAAGACAATAAACACAACATGAATGGATTCCTCTCATTCAGACAAATATTTTTTGTTAAGATATTGTTTGGCTGTGATGGTGAAGAGGCATTTTGGAGTTAACGTTTTAAGGACCTCCAAAGAGATTTTTTTTTAATACCTTTTTAAGGCCATGTGAGAAACCTGTGTAAATTACCATTTCATCATATCAATTTATCATGAATTTGTAGTTACACTATCCACCTTTTGCAAGTATGATATTTTCCTCTGAATCCACCAGATGTCTCACTGTGCCTCCGGCATCATAGTGTGTCCACAGCCATGGATGAATGAAGAGTATGCCAAAGCTCAGTTTCTTCATTGTATTTACTTTGCAATCTGACATTTAATTCACCATGGGTTCATACTGTGCAGTTGTTATGTATTCAAACGCTCAAAAAATCCTTAGAAAATGGAGAAAGGAAGAATGTAATTCGTAGGAAGAACTTCACCCCCACTAACACGCTGCAGTAAATAACTACAGCCGAAACCCATTAATACGAAATCGTTGGGACCATAAATTTTTTTCGTATTATCCGGAATTCGTATTATCCATCAACTCTGATAACTTTCAAAATAAGCATGGAAAAATTATTGTTATAAAATACGTACATTTTTATTCCGTTTCTTCAGTAAAAAACTGTTATTTTGGTCTGTCTACATGACATTACAAAATTTCTGCTTAAAACATTATTTACTTTTGAGTATAACGAAAATAAATCTGGAGGAACATTTTCCCCATACAAAATAAATGATTTGAGATCGTCTATCACAGTAATCATACGTAGTGTTGACGGAGCAGAGTGCTGAATTTGCCCGGGATCATCATCACTTTCGACTCCGCCCTCTTGGTTTCTATCTAGATACTGTTGCACATGTATAATATAGAAAAAAGTAAACTTACTTGTTAAAACCATTTCAGCAATGCCTCTTTCATTTCCTCATGTGTTGCTGTTCACATTCGTTTCCTTTTAAGTGTTCCACTTGTCTCTGCTTACTGTCTTATTTTTTCAGCATTTTTTATTAGCGTTAACAAAGTTGACGGAGGAATTTCAAATTCTTTAGGAATCTGCTCTTCTTTTGCATTTGGTTTTTCAATGGCATCTAGAATTTTTAATTTCACTTCTAGCGAAAGACCCTTTCGTTTCTTTTTTCTTACGTCGGACATGGTGTAGCAGTAATATTGTAGTCTGTAGTCTGCAGCTGTGTAGTCTCTATCGAAGAATTGCTTCCTGTTTAAAATTGCCATGTGATTCAATTTCTTTTGAAACAAGTGAGCTCTCATATGGAACCAATCAGATTCGCGTTAGTGAACACCACGTGATTAGTGGTGTTCGTCATGCCCGAAAGAACATGAGATTCACCTTTTCATTACGTCATCACATGGGCGGCGCCATTACGGTCGTGGAAAAGAAATAAAAAGTAGAAATCGTGAACTACACCGATTCAAAAGAAGAAAATGTGATATAATGAAAATGTAGCAAACCCTAAAGATCGTGCAATAGCTCGTTATTTCTGCAGCTTCGCTACGGGACGATACAAACGCCTAGGAATCAAAATGAACGGGTGTAATGGCGGATGACTACCATATCCCCCCTGGTGGACAATATGTTCTCTAAAAAGGTGAATAGATCACAGAAAACATTTAATTTTTATTTTAGAAAATTCCATACTCTGAAAACTTATTAGAATTTTTATTCTGATCACTATTTTCTCACTAAATTTCCGAAATTTTCTTTCATATTAAACGGACTTTAATTAAAAATCGTTCGTATTAAGAGGATGAATTTACATGGAAATATCATTCACGGGGACGGGCCAGCAAAATTTTTCGTATTAGCCGGTTTTCGTATTAACGGGTTTCGTCTGTATTTATCATTTATTCACATTTCACAAAGTTATTAAACCTACTAAGGATGTGAACTGCAAAGTTAACATTATTACGATATGAATAGGCAGGTCTAAATTTAAACAATACACGATTAAATTGATTAAATATGAGCTTTATTAAATACTTGATTTAATTTTCACAATCCGTACAATCGCACGATAACTGAATGCGACCAAGGTAAGTGAATTTATTATTTAGCAAGCTGTGCCCCCAACCCCCCCTTCCCCAGACCTTACTGATACCCCCTTTTCTATTTAGTCACTGTAAAAGGTTAAGAAATAATGGTTAAAGTAATATAAACTTCATTTACCTTGGCTGCTTTCAGTCATCGTGCGATTGTCAAATTAACCAATACATGTTTAATAATTTAGTATTGTTTAAATTTTGACCTGCCTCATTCATATTTATTGTAACAATAAAAGACACTGAGACTTCGAATAACATTACCATGTTCGTAATATTTTTTATAATAACAGAGTAGATACTACCATGTAGTTTTACTGCACTGATTGTGAGAAGAGATGACCTTTGCTTTAAGATATGTAATATGTTCCTTTTTTGATAATACACTGGGTTAACAAATGAGCTTTGAAAATAGTTATATGCTTCATTGGTCAGCGCTTTTGAATTCAATAAAATAATTGCAAATGTCGAAATGGCCACTTCATATGATACCTTTCTGAAGAATTAATTTATGTTCATAATCTAAAATATAATTATAAGCAGGTTTTAAAGTAACCAAATAAAGACAATTTTACAACTAAATCATTAGATGGTCAGTGAGGGTTTTAATGGTACGCCTACCTCAGCTGTTCGAATTAATGATGAAAAATAGGAAAGAAAATTCCACAGCCCGGATTCGAACCAGGAACCTTTGGCTCGGACTGCCAACGCGCTAACCAATTGCGCCACTGCGGCCATGAAAGCGAACCGCTATTTGCATGACCTTAGGGCTTGGTTAGAGCAGTTACCTAGTTCGCCGGCTAGGACTATCTTTCCTAAGGCGTAAATTCTTAAAGAATAAATCATTAGATGGTCAGTGAGGGTTTTAATGGTATGCCTACCTCAGCTGTCTAGTTTTTTTTTATCGTCATCTTGCCTATATGATCACGTTGAAAATAGACTAAAGAATGCAATCACAACTCGACAGTAAACATGTAACACATGTTCATCACTTGACGCTAAATATTAAAATTGGAGAAGGAATGTAGTACACAATATCCATTTTTAGGTCTTTTAATTAATGCTGCCAACATGATAGGCAATAATGCTAAAATTTAAGAGTGGATGAGAGGAATCGGAAGACCCGAGAACTCAGGTCGTAAGCACCTAGGTGTAAACATACACGATGGCTATGCTCAGGGGAACGTTGTAATGGTGGGTGCATTCAAAACCTAAACATGGTTGCGCCCATGAAATCGAAAGTAAAAAGGGTGAATTGAGAGCACTACCACCCCTTAATCTGGCACTGCATATTAATTTATAATGTTTATTTATAAAGTTTCTTCTAATTAAGCTAATTTATCCATTTCTTCTGTATCATTACTTTTGTAAGACTTATTTTTGTAAACTTAAATGTTAAGCATTCATTGTGGTTGGGTCATTTGCCGTGCCAGATTAAGGGTGATAGTGCTATTCCTAGTCTATAGTTCGGGACACGTTAACCTTGCAATGATGGAACTAGTGTACAGAGGGTTGATTCAGATAAAATGAGACGACTTTGCAGTTCTGTTAATATTGTGTAATACCATGGCGCCACCATCGGTTGTGTTCGATATGAGAACCACATTGTTGGACTATCGCCCAGCACCGTAATTTCCACTGAAGTAGGCTGAGTTTGAGGGACTCCATGGGAAGTTCGTTCCACACCTGCTGACACATTTTCCATAGCCCATCAACGGTTCTTGGTCGGCGACTTCCGAGCCGTCGTTTCAGGAGACTGAAACCACAGAAATCCACTGGTGATGCGCCAGGAGATTTTACAGGCACATGAGAGAAGGGAATAACTCGTATGCCCGTCTCCTGTTCCATCTTCCTGTAGTAAGCCACAGATGACTTGGCAGGGTGGCTTGATGCTTTGTCCATGTGGATCCAAACTTTTGATTGCTCATCAGGGTACAGACGTGGGATATCCTGCCGATATATGTGGTCCATTACATTATTCTGGAAGTAAACTGCATTAATTTTACAGTTTCCAGGAACTCGGCGAATCGTGAGCAGTCCACGTGAGCAATATCCGGCAACTGCCATGAAGCCCTTTGAAAACTTTTCCTTGCACTTTCAGACAAAATCGGACCTGGCCTTGCCCCCTCTTTCGCGATAGTAAATTGCCTGGGTTTGTTGGTGTCATCGAGGTTCATCCAAGGAGACAACCCACTTCCATCGGTCACCTGCAAGATGGTTTTCATACAGTTTTCTGGCATTGGTGAATCGTTCCTGCAAGTGCCTGGCCGACAGTCTGTGACCGCACACTTTATGATGTCGCTCCAGCCCAAGATTGTCATGAATTATTCTGGAGACTGTTGCCTGTGAAATACCTTTCCTTTGGGCTAGACTTCTCTGTGTGGGGGGATTTTCTTTTGGCACTTCAGACCGGATTTCTCGTGCCACCTGAGCTGGGCGTGTTGGTTTGGTTTGGTTTATTATAATTTTTGGCGTAGACTACTAAGGTCATTTTGCGCCTTTTCCACAAGTTATATCTGTACGCAGCCCAGGACAAACACAAACATCCATGCCCAAGGCGGGATTCGAACCCACGACCAGGTGGACTTGAGGACTAGAAAGCCTACGTCCTAGCCCTCTCGGCCACCTGGCCGGCGCTGGGCGTGTTGGCTGGGGCTTGTTTCTGGTCTGCCTCTCTGCTTGTCCACGTTCATTAGATGGTCGCAATTTGTTCTTTTTGATTATTTGACCCACAGTAGCTTTGGATACCACAATACCATTTTGTTTGCATAATTCCACAATGCACGAAAGACTGAAGTTAGCGTCGGAAAGGCCAAACATATACCCTTTTCAAAAAGCTGTGATTTTGGAAGCCATGTTTCAGCACGAAATGTCCCAAATAACAGCAACAAGGGACACACTAATAAGGTGATTAGAAAGGGACACACTAAAATACTAGTAAAGGCAACAGGGGAAAAAAGCATTAGTTCTAATAGGTTATTAATGTATGACCTAAATAAATCCAGAATTATTTGCATTATAGTAGAGGATTTGCAGTAAGTGTATTTTCTAATTAAACTGGTTATTTGTAATTAAATGAATAAGATTTGGAATCATCAGCAGTGGTTCTACCAACATTTTCAACTACCATTTATTTGGGGAGGCTGAACATTTTACATTAAACCAAAGAAAAAAATGGCAGGATGCTGCACCATGCCAAAATAAGTGAGTGGCAGCACTGGAATGGCTAACAGGTTGAGTGCCTGGGGGTGCCAAATCTAAGCCCACATCACTGTTTTCTTGAAAATATAGTTAGATGATGCTTATTTAATCTTTAGGTCTGATTAGGAATCTTCATTTAACCTTTTCCCAGCCAGCTATTTTCTT
>JAHWFO010008439.1:0-21065 GCA_023313115.1 Rhysida immarginata
GCCTGGGTACTGAAAAGTCACCTGACCATAGTAGTCTGAGCAACAATCCAACTTTCATTGTCTCCATCTCCGACATTAACAACTAGTATTTTTTTCGTTTGTTGGAAACAATGAAGGATGAATTGTTGCTCAGACTACTGTGATCAGACAACACCTCCTAGGGTACGTTCACTTATTCGTTCGGAGTCATGCTCCGAATCAATGTGATCACGTGATCAGGGTACTAGCGTCATGGCTCAGAGTCAACACAAAGACGTAACAATCGAAGACATTGATCGTTATAATCGTTTGTGTGCAGTATTGCCAATTTAGCCTTTTTTTTTCATGCGCTTGTCTTTTGTTGGACATTTTTAATAAAAATTAAACAATGCACAGGAACCATCTACCATTCATTTACAAGTCTTCAATTCTCTTCAAAAACTCTCGTCATTATTCATTGGTGAACTTGTTATTATTTATTCTTAATATTTGTTATTTTATCTTCTCCATTTATAAATGAGTATAGAATCATTCATTAATAAATAAACATATTATACTACTTCGTAAATTAATGTATAATGCACAAAATAATAAAAATGAGCTTTTAAATTGGACACATCCCTGCTAAATTGGCAACACTGCTTGTGAACGATTCAAGATATCCCTCCCCCCCTCTTCGCAACCTCCGGAGGCATCAGAAAAGCATGAGCAGTGCCCATGGCACTTTTGGTTATGGGGAACCTTTAACATTAAGTTATTTTTTATTAACAGGAATAAACAATAACATATTTTTTATTTTTTATTATTTTTATAAAAACAAAGTTTGGTCATAATTGTAATTTTAATTTATTATCACAGAGGCTAGGGTGGCCTCATGCGTAAAGATGGAACTGAGATTGAGCATATAAAAATTAATAATTATGCTGAAGAAATTGTCTCGAATCAAATTTTCGATCAATTTAAGCTAAATTTTCGTTTGTATCGTGCCAAGCCTGCAACAATGGAATGCTAACCAATTACGGTAAGCTATGATCGTGCACTTTCGAAAGATAGAGGCGGCCATGTTGATAGTTAAACAACGTATGCGCCAGCTTGAAGAAATAAATAGAAAGTCTTCTCTTGTTTGTGTGGTTGCCACGGCTCCTAACAAGCGCGCTCGCAAACAATATCTCATTGTAACAAAATTAATCATCGTTGAAGTCGAAACTTTGTTGGCACTCTTCATTGTTGCGTCGTCTTTCTCATTAAATTTTTTGACTCCGATGACTCCAGCTTGAAAGCAGGAGTTAAGGGAGTTTACCCGAGTCGCACTCCAAGCGAATAAAGAAACAAACTCCGGAAGACTCCAAGCGTACCCTGATGTTGGAGGTCAAGGGAGTTAACTCCGAGCGAATAAAGAAACGGAGACCAAATGACTCGGAGCAAATAAAGAAACGGAATCCGAATGACTCAGAGTCACGGGAGTCACTCGGAGTGACTCAAAGTGAATAAGTGAACGCACCGCTAGAGAGAAGGCCCGCGGACTAAAGGTGTATGCATTGTTACATCATCATCAAGCGGCCAAATTTAGGGCTTATCATTGGTAGAAATACGATAACAATAGCCGCTTGATGGTGATGTAATAATGTATACACCTTTTGTCCGCAGGCCTTCTCTATAGGAGGTGTTGGATCAGACGACTTTTGAGTGCCCAGGCAACACATCCTAGAGAGAAGGCCCTGCCGCGAGGCCAACGAGAGACAGGCCAGGGCACTCAAAAGTCACATGATCATCGGGGTCCGCGCAACAATCCATCCTTCATTGTTTCCAACAAACGAAAAATTACTGATTGTTAAAATCTAAGATGGAGACAATGAAGGACGAATTTTTGGCCGGACCCCGATGATCATGTGACTTTTGAGTGCCCTGGCCTGTCTCTCGTTGGCCTCGCCCTACCGTAGGTGATGTAATAATGTATGATTTTTTCGTGAGCAGGCTTTCTCTCTAGGCGGTGCTGATTGCAGCCGTATGTGCATTGTTGCGCGGTTTCGTGAGGCTTGATGAACAGTATAAATATCGACTACTCTTATCTGCCTCAGTCTGCCTTATGGTCTTCAATATTTTTTATAAATTTTACCATGAATTTTTTTCCGGTAAAATTTAATATGCATAATTTAATTAGCCCCTTCCGCTTTTTTCTTCAACTAAAATCTTCCGCGTAACCTTTGTAGAAAAATCTGCACGATAATGCGCGCCCCCACGTCTCCCGTGAAACCACCAGGATGTTACAGAAATTACGTGGGAAGTCTTGAAACATCCTGCTTACAGCCCAGACTTTTCACCATGTGAATACCACATCTTTGGGCCACTGAAGGAGACATTTTGCTGTGAAGGATGCAGTGAAAGACTTTTTCCAAAAAACAGTGACTTAGTTTCAAATCTGTAGTCCGAAGCATTGAATCATGATAATGTTTTTAGATTAAAATAAACAACTAGATATTTTGAATAAACATATACCTTTCATTTATTTACCAATGGACCAATGGACGAATCTACAGAATCATGCACATCGGTAGTACTGAATAAAGATTAATTTCCATGCACGAGTTTTGGACGCATTTATAACAGCGTCTCGACGCAGAAAGCAAATGTGCATCTGGACGCACCTAGACGCACACTGCAACAGCTCTTGACGCATTTAATTCGAACGTAAGTACCAGTTTTCATGCATGCGTGAAGTCTACGCAGAAGTTCAACTGCGCATGCGTCATGAGTTTATGTTTTGCAATTTTCCTCGTTAGAGGGAGAAGCTTCTCTCTAACCATCATGGCCACCACCTTTTATCGTATAATATTGGCCGATTGAAAATTTCTCCGATCAACATTTCTTCAAATTCTCTTTCTTCAGCCATGTTGTAGCGAAACGACGACTGGACTGAACGTCTTTTGTTAACAAGGTGCGCTTGCGCAAAATAATCATGTGATCTAGAAAGATTTGAGATGCATTCACAAGTGCGTCAAGAAGTAGAAAGCCTATCTACTTCACTTTTCTGCGTCCAGACGCATGAACTCCAGACGCACGTCAACCAAGACTCGGAGACGCAGATATCTGTTTCCATGATACGTGCGTCAAGACGCACCAATTTATGCGTCTAGACGCAGAGACGCAGTTAAAAACGCATGTATGGAAACTAAGCTTAAGGGCTTATAGTAACTGAAGTATGAAATAAGCACGAGTATGTCGAGTAAACACAGCGTCTATGCTCACAATCGAATGTGGGACCACAAACACGGCACATGCAAACTTTTCGCCATATCTAAAATAACAAAACGTGTGTATTTTGTATGGCGAAAAATTAAAATTATTGCATCATCCGTAACGCTTTTTTGGGTCAGAACATTATCCTTAAGTATAGAAATGGTTTGGTTTGGTTTGTTTGGTATTAACGTCCTTTTTAACTGCCATGGTTATTTCAGGACGGCGTTATAGGGGCCGCAAATTTTGCCTCGCAAGGGTTCTTTAACGTGCAGGAAATGCGTGATCTCAGGATTTCCCCCCTGAAAAAATCCTCGTCGTCCTCGGCCGGGGTCGAACCGCGTTCTCGTGCATCAGAGGCAATCATGCAACCACTGAGCAACCGAGGCCGATATTAAGCATAGAGAGAGAGGAAGGAATCTGTAGAAATAAATTAAGCACTTCAAACCACATAGAAATTCAACAAGCGCATAAATTAGTATAGTCACAATGTTTCAAAATAATAAAGTATGAATTAAATTGTGAGTAATCTTATTATATAAAAATCGCGTGTCACGATGTTCGTTCACGCTAATCTCCGAAACCGCCCAACCGATTTCAATGAAATTTTGTGAATGTGTATGGTTGGTTCTAGCTTGAATGATAGGTGTCACCAAGTTTGGTGACTGTTCAGGAATCCAAGGCTCTCGTTGGTGATGCTCCATCGGAGAGCAAGCTTGGTCGTATTGTGTCGCCATCTCTTGACGGCACAAAAAGATTGGCGTCGTTGCCTTTGCAAGAAAAGAAAGCGGAAACGGCGCACAGAAAGGTGCGCAAGCGTTTAAGTAACGAGCGGGAAAATTTAGATCGGGGAGAGGTCACGAAAATTTACCTCCCGTCGCCTACGCGTCGAGTTCATGAGGAACGCCGTAGAAACTTTGGCAGAAGGCCCTAACTGTTCGTTGAGCTCCGCAGTTTCCATGGAAAACTCATGCGACCGTTTGGAAAGGGAAGGGAACGACGACCAGCTAACCTGTCGCCGTTTCATGCGAATTTCGTTAACTATATGGTGTTCCCCTGTTATGAACTTTGCAGTGCCAGCTCGCCGAGACCAGTGCTTCGAAGGATTTCACGCCGCGGACGCTCAGTTTAGCGTGACCTCTTCAGCCTCGCCGGAGTTGAATGCCTCTACTCGCCCGTCCGTTGAGGAGCCGCCTATTTCAACCATCGTGCCGTCGCAGAGACCTTGCAACGCAGCTAGAACGCAGACTATCGTGGACGCCGCAGATTTGCACCGTGTTGGAGGATTAGACTCCGTATTAATCCCGGCTGGAATCTCCACCTGGATTACCCCTTGGGCGCATGAAGCCTTTTGGCTTCATGGATTGGGCGCTCTAGTGCCCTACACAAGGTGGGTGATAGTTTTGGTTGATATACGACCTTCTTTATTTGTGTATAGTATCTCTCTCTCAAATTCATTCCAATATAATTTCCCGCTCGAGCGCGTGGCTTAGCCTTTATTTCTGAGGCGTTGAATTAAGGCATTTGTACACGCTCCGCCTCGTTGTAAGATTAAGCGTCGTCCTCGTCGCTTTAAGAGCTTTACTTTTAAGGTTTGTCCTTTCTTTCAATAATGCGTTTTAAAGTTTTAATTAGTTCATTTAATTTTTCTATCCCTCTCGAATTTAGTTATCAACGGCTTCAAGCCAACAATCAAACGCTTTTGCGTCGCCATCTGTGAACGGTGCAGTGCGTGGAGCAGCGAGTTCTCATAGTCAAGCATAGACAGGCTCTTTGTTTCACCACTGTCAGAAGATAGTGTTTGATAATTACCTCTCTGTAAGGAGATTTTTTTGCTATCATTATAATTATATTGTATGGACCTTCACGGTCCTATTCCTTGTGATATTTTTGGACAGCCAACTTTCCTTGTTTAGCAGGGAGCGTCTGATTTAGATTGCTAAATCTTTGCGCCCTAAAAGGGGGAGGGGGAAGCAGGATTGGCTGATTCATTGTATAGCTATGGCAGTATTAAAATTCTTTCCTCTATTTGTAAACCCGAGGTTAGTCCTGCGGGTCGGGCTAGATTTAATACTTACAACTCGTAACTTTACGAGCATCAAAGCCCGCTGTTTTGTATTTGATCAGTAGTTTGTATTTACATATTGTAAAACGGAGGCTTGTTCCTCGGTTTTGGGCAAGGTACCGCCCTTCAGCGTTTCTTGCGCTTCAGCAAGATCGTAGCCCTTTCAACTTGAAATTGTTTGCATTTTGTTTGATTTCTTTAACTGTTGAATAAAAATTTATTTTGCCAAAAGGTATGCTCTGTTGTCAGTTTTAGTAGCTTAAGTCTTCCACTGCGTATTACTCTTATTCGTGACAATAGGATAGTTTTGGACCCGAAAGGTGACGCTGTTGTCCAAAAAATAATGTGGGAGAAGAACGGGAAGCGAAATGATGCTCTTTTGTTGAAATAAAGATACACCTAGCGATCCTAACGGTCGTAACGTAAAACGTTACTCCTTTTAACCTTAAACCCAGACATCGTCAAAGAAAGTCACTGCTTTAACCTCTAACCAGATATGAAGAGCACTTTTACTTTCGATATGGAAGTGACTAACTGCTTGCCTGCAACTGCTGTCACTACAAGCACGATGGAGATATAATACATCTCCAACGTGAGTGAAAGTGAATTTATGCTGCTTTTATAACATTTATAGATGGCACTGGCATTTAGCAAGGAATTCTGGATCGAAAACATGCAGCAGGGATTTAAAGAAGTTAATTCAAAAGACGAAAGTGAAAATAGAATGGAGAGAACAGCTAGGGAAGAGGGAGTTTATGTATCTAGAGAAAAAAAAACACACGTTCATAGTTTCATTTACACCTTTCCCTGATGCTACAATTTTTCTGAAGTGTTCAACGGATATACGAACATGAACAACGTGCGAGTTTAGGTTTTTTGTTTTTCGTTTTTTTATTTAGACTTAATTGAGAGTGTCTTCCCGGCCATACGGAATAATTAGTTGAACCATAATTGGCTCAGAGAATGTGCTACTTTGGCAGCAATTAATGTTGATGTTGACGAAATTAACTTTCAGATACAACAGTCGTTGCCGGGCGAACTGATGAAAACGAAGCAGTAAATTATCCAACTGAATTTTTAAATTCACTAGATATGCCAGGAATGCCACCACACAATCTTCGATTGGAGATTGGTTCGCCGAAAATTCTGCTTCGTAATTTAAACCCATCCACATTATGCAACGGCTCACGTTTGCTCATCAAACGGATCACCGGAAATGTTATTGAAGCAACCCTTTTGAACGGGAGAAAACGTACTGTTGCCATGTATCGACATCAAATGAAACGTCAAAGCAATATCTACGAAGCACGTGACTTGCGCATGTATTCTATAAATGTCAAATGCTTAAAATATCCGACAACAGCGCCACCAGATAAAAGGCAGTCTACATAAAATGCGATCTATATAAAGTGCGGCGTACATAGAAGGTGGTCTGTGGCAGGACAACGTTTGCCCGGGCCCACTAGTAAAATATATTTATTATAATGGAAAAGGGTTTATTCCAAGACACTAGGATTCATTAGTCTTCATTCAAATCACTGAAAGCAAAAGAAATTGGCTAGGTAAGATAGCGGAGTATAGAGGTGCTATCTGTTACCGCACTTTCAATATATTTCATAACTAGCAGAGGACCCGGCGTTGCCCTGGATAATTACACTTGTAGGTAAACAGAACAATCTCAAGAAGTTAAATTATAATTCCAAATTGGATAAATAATAACTCAATCATTACAACACAGAGCGAAGTGACTATCCATTCTAAGAGACATCCGAAACCAGGAATTCTAGATGATATACCGGAACTTTATTTAACCTCTTGTTGACTTGCCTTAAATTAATATGATATCCATCTTCACTACCGTGGAACATCGCTGCTTACTATAGACCCAAGTTTTTATTGCCCTTGACGTACCCTCTTGCTTGATTCGAAACTCCCGTTGTTTCCAGTGCTCGTATAGCTTTTTCTGTTTCAGCTGCAGAGTTTCTCTGACCAATATTCGTTCTTTCTCTTTCCTTTCCAGACACATAAATTTGTGCCAGTCGTCTGGACATTTCATAGGGAGCTCAAGAGAGACACGTGTGACTCCTTTGCCTCCTCAATAGACACTGCCTTATTTATGTCCTGTCACTGCAGCGTCATTTTATGCTCATTATTAATAATCATTGGAAACGAATGTTCAATCATCGCATTATTATCATCAAAGATATTCACATTCACACAGAATTTAGTCAAAATGTATTTCTAGGAAATGTTTGGATCTGCTGTGCTACCAAATAAGCTAGGTGATAACCCCGGCGTGGCTTTGTTTTTCTGATTAAATTTTGAAATATCTTAAAAATAAGCAGATGAAAACGCTTAGAATTAATACAGTAAAAATTCTTAATGAAAATTCAAAAAAAATTTTTTTAAAGGCTGACAATGGATGGATCTCTCCAAGTATGCCACTGCTAGTCTAAATAATTTCTTAGTCACGTAATCTTACTTTAGATGTACACTTGATGTTGTTGCAGTTCCCACTCTTTTGTCGATGTCTTGAAGCAAAACTTGGCCATACATCACTTTGTGTAGTATAACGGTCCCCTGTTCTTCTATTTTCTTGCTTACCGTTTGCTCAATACAGCAATCAATAAGGAGTGCTTCCTCTGTCGTCTTTCCACTTTTTCTCTCCATTATCTCCAGTTACTGATCATTTTTAAAGATTTTCAAGAAATTGTTAAGTACTAAGAACTCTCTTTTCTAAGAAAAGCTTGAATAACAGGAATTCTCTGAGATTGTTACAAATTGAAATTTATCTAAATTGCACAAAATTTGCCTGGCATTGTTGGTCATGAGATATATGTTGTTGGTCCGTGCAGAGTGTTGATGCATTGCGTGTTGATACCATTGTTGATAACTACTGTTGCACAAACTTTGCCTTGCATTGTTGGTCATGAGATTTTCTCATTATTATGCCTTGCCATAACCATGAATATCGATTTTTATCAATCCTTATTATTTTTTCGAAATCTGAGGTAGACAGTGACCTTCCTCATGACTTAACGGTCAAGTATGCAAAATTTCATCAAGATCCGAATAAAACTGTAGATTTGTATAAGTAAAAAACTCGTGTAAATAAGCGCCCCCTATGGCGATTTTTGGTACTACTTTTTTTTGCAGAAATCGAAACTGCATGTTCCACTCTCGGAGGAAGGAAGAAAAGGAGACGCCCTTCCTAATATTCCCTGTACTACCCGATTGAAGCCAACTCGCGTAATGCATTCTGGGATAGCTACACCCAAAACACATCAACACCACAGCTATACCAATGCAAATAGTCGTGATTTATAATTAGATTTGAATAGCAATTTTTAAAGATATGCACTTAAAAGGCAGGAATTAAAATTAAATTTTTATGAGAGAAAGTAATTTGATGGAATATTATGCATAAATAAAATAAATAAAATGTTTAATGAAAATTTGAATGCCAAAGAAAGCTCAGAAAATGAAATTGAAATTCCATTTTTTACTTGGGTAATATTAATAAATTTTATTATATTTTAGAACAAAATTTAAGACATCCTTGAGATATACTTAAGAATGGAATATAAAATTATTTTTTATATATTTTTCCAGGGGTTGGTGTGTAAAAATATATATAATTACTACGTATAAAAAGTTGTAATTAAAAATTAGCTTTCCTTTATTTTTTTAATTTTTTACTAGCCCAAGATAATTAACTACAGTGAGCACACAGCACAGCATAAAAAAATTATTAATTGGAGAGAAAAACAATGATAATTTAATATATTTCAATATTTTTAATAATTATTTATTTATTTATTACATCTTCAATATTAAAAAAATGCATGAAAACAAGTATGGAAATGAATTTAAATCTAATTATTTCCCTTAATACATAGGGTATTCACACTATTATATAAATACAAAGAAAAACTGAAATTTTTGAGTTTTCTTTTAGTATTTGTTCAATAATGTAATTTTATGTACACAAGAAAATATTTCACATTTCATAATTTTAACAGCAAAAATAACAGTTGGTTATGAGATGACCTTTCCACAGCATCAACTGCTGTCATTTACAATGCAAATTTGTTTGTTTTTTTCTGAATAATTTAAAAAAACATTATATAACCTCAACAAAAAATAATGAAGAAAAATTAAACAAAAAGAATGACAAAAAGACAGGTTTAATCTCAATGATTTAAAAATTTCTAATACAAATTTTAAATGAATTAATTTAATTAATTAGAAGATAAAATTGAAAATTTCAGTTTTGGGTTTAACACAACTTAACTTGGAACCAGATGGGCCTCAAAGAACGTGTCATCTTAGTTCAACTCAAGAAGTTACTGGTCCAAGTTACAGGTATTGGACATTGAAACTGAAACACCTGGTAGAAATCCAAAATCTTTATTTAATAAGGTGTTGGGGCACCGTGGGCAGCCAGCACAGCAGCAACACGTCTTGGGAAGGATCGGTAGAGGTCCTGCACAGTTTGCACCCCAAACCATTACTGATCCACCCATTACTGATCCACCTCCGTGTTTGACTGTGGGT
The DNA here is from genome assembly GCA_023313115.1 of Rhysida immarginata. Classification (NCBI taxonomy): domain Eukaryota; kingdom Metazoa; phylum Arthropoda; class Chilopoda; order Scolopendromorpha; family Scolopendridae; genus Rhysida; species Rhysida immarginata. The sequence continues at coordinate 9,836 of JAHWFO010008439.1, forward strand.
GCCAAGCAGTCTGGGTTGTAGGCATCAGAGGGGCTCCTCCAGACAATACCCTCCCTGTTGTTTGGAAGACAGTGTAGCTGGACTCATGCGAGAATATGACGCGTTTGAGGTCATCCAACGTCCAGGTTTTATGCGTCCGGTACCACTGAACCCGCTTGGAGGCATTTGTACTACTGATGAAAGGCTTCGGTATAGCAACCCTGCCATGGATGTTGGATTTATGCAGGTAACGACGGATTGTCTTCGTGCACACAGGTTCCTGGAGGTGTGTATTCATTTCTGCGGTGATTTCTGCTGCGGTGGTTTTCCGCTTTCGTGCAACAATCCTGGTCAATGTCCTGACGTCTCTTTCCGACAACTTCCGTTTTCTCCTGCAGTTGCTCCTCCTGGACGTGGTTCGTACTTCCTGTTCATATGCACACATCAACCTGGATACCGTAGCACGTGAGACATCACAAAGTGTGGCAGTTTTGGACGCAGATGCACCTGCTAGACGCGCGCCAACAATCTGCCCTCTTTTGAAGTCGGATATGTCTCCCATTATAGCGCTCTGCACAGACAATTTGAAGCTTACTATCGAACTTTTCTACTGGAGTGACTACCAAGAACTCTGACACGTAATTCATTGATATGCATACGATTAATTACCTAGCAGAAAGTTCTATTCAGCCCTGGGGGTATCCAGTGCTATTTGCGAAGGTGTTTCAGTTTCAATGTCCAATACCTGTATGTGTTCAACCCAAAACTGAAATTTGCTATTTTATCTTATAATTCATGTCAAAATTTTGTAAAAATAAATAAATAAATAAATAAATGAAATCAATTGCATTGCTAATTATAGCGATTTGGATGTCAAAAAGTCCTTTGAAAACAAGTATTTCCAAAGTATTTTTTTTAAGCTTATCAATAAATAAATCTATATGAACCAGAAAAAATAAGTCCTCTCTGATATTAGCTATTGCCCTTTAAAATTTATTACTTTTGTAAACTGTTTTCTAATAGAATTATGATTTTTTTATTATGCGTTTACAATAGTGATTATAGCGGATGTTGAAGTAATGTTTCACTGAATAGGAAGGCATTCAATAATATTAACTGCATAATAAATAATTTTTAAAATTCCTTATATTTTTTGATACACAATCAAGTAGAACACTCCGATAAAATTAACATGTTATCAAGGAGAGCTCTAGTGTTTTGGGTGTACTTGTCCCAGAATGCACTTCGACTTCCGGCTTCAATCTACACAGGTCGTTTCATCTCCTTTTCTTCCTTCCTCCGAGGTTCCACTATGTATACACCAAAATGTACTGCATTTGGCCTAATAGAATTCCCGCTAGCGAGCTCTGAACACCTCACGTTATTTCTTGCCCACCCGGTATATTGTTGATTCTTGCATAGTGTTAATGCATTGCGTGTTGATACCATTGTTTATACTTATTGTTGCACAAACTTTTCCTTGCATTGTTGGTTAGATATATATATATATCGTTGGTCCGTGTAGAGTGTTTGTGAATTGCGTGTTGAAACCATTGTTGATAACTATTGTTGAACAAACTTTGCCTTGCATTGTTGGTCATGAGATATTTCTCATTAATAAGCCTTGCCATTATTATGATCGATTTATTATCGATAATCATTATTCTTTCGAAATCTGAGGTAGACAGTGACCCTCATACTTTGATGGTCAACTATGAAAAATTTCATCAAGATCGGAATAAAACTGTAGATTTGTATAAAAAACAAACAAACCCACTTACAAACAAACATCCTTCTTTACATACAGGGTGATTACAAAAGAACTTCACACTTTTAAAAATTTATTACATCAAAGCTATTCAGAATATAGACACACCACATACGGATTCTTAAAGAAAAACTCGTGAAGTTCAGAAATCACAGCGGTGGATTGGTCGAGCAAACAATAACCTGGAACTTGCAAAGTGGCCACCGCGGAGCCTCGACCTCACACCTTGTGATTTCTTTTTATGGGAGTGTGTAAAGGGCAAGGTCTTCACCCTACCCCTTCCCCGTGACCTAGACGAGCTGAAAGAACGCAGTACGGTAGCGATACGTGGGATTGATGGAGACATGTTAATGCGGGTTTGGGACGAATTCGACTACAGGCGGGCATATTGAACATCTTTGTTAATGTGTCACAGTAAACTTCAAGAGTTTTTCTTTAAGAATCCGTATGTGGTGTGTCTATATTCTGAATAGCTTTGATGTAATAAATTTTTAAAAGTGTGAAGTTCTTTTGTAATCACCCTGTATATAGATAGAAGACTAGCAGAGGACCCGCAAAACAACAAAACACAATGTTTAGGTGACTTTCCAATTCCGGCGTGTGCTTCAAAAATGCAAAACATGCAACAACAATGCAAAATCGTTTCCGTAACGCTTTTTCGTGTCGTTTTTTGCGTCACGTATTTTGTGGAATGATGTCCAGCCCTAAAACATTATCATGTTAAAAATATTCAATTTTATTACTGCTACGTCGAAGCATTTTCTTTAAATTTATATTCATTTAAAGGACAAGTACCACTAAAAATCACATACTCTTTTTTTATATAAATTTTGTTAGTTCATGACGTTTATAGTACACTTTTATTAATAATTTTCTATAAAAATCATTATTCCTTAAAAATCTGCGATGGGAATGGCAAAATACGACAGGGAGCGAAAAACGCCGTCCGTCAGAATTCAGTAGGAGACGTAAGAGACGGACGAAGATCTTATTGCTTGTAATCTTCGACAGCGTGAATTTTTTTTAAGTAAACTAAGGAGAAAGTTTCCAAATATTACCTTGGCCATTTTAATTCATTTAATGAACTTCTATGTACGGGAATATTTATTGAAGTGTTTGTAGCTCTAGATGATTTTAAAAAAGGAGACGTTACATGAATGACATTGAATGAATTTGGAACTCTTCTTAGCAGAGTTTTGCTCACGATTATCTGACATAGATTTGACCATGCCTTATAAACTTCGTTCGGTATTCGAAAAAAGCAATGGATAGATTTTAGTCGGACAGATAAATGGAATCCCGGCAAAAGCAACAGGGTCTGCTCTGTTCATTTTGAAAGTTGTGAATATGAGGTCGATCCAATTGTTTACCAAAATAAAAAATAGGAAAATAAACTATTCAAAACCACCACTGTTATCAGATATGTGTAATAGTCCAAGCAAACAAAAAAAATGTTGTATCTATATTGAAAACTCTATAATCCAAATAAATAAATGAAAAATGCCGTCTGTTATTAGACAGTTTGCGATTTTTCGTACGAACATCAAAAAGATACGAAAATGAAAAACTAAGACGACATTTCAAATTTTTTCGTTTTCGTCTATCCACTTATGTAACGGAATTTTCAATATTTTTATAGGGAATTTCGTGTGGAATCGTAGCATACACTGATAAAATTTCGTGTGCAATCTTCTATCAGCGTAGGTTACGATGCAATTTGCGTATGACGAAACGAGTGCGCATTTATCTGCGCATCAGCTTCACGATTCATAATGGACGCCGAAGTCTAGATCCGTCGAAGAAACAGCTTGAACGTAAAATGCATTTCGACAGCACAAATAACCCTATTAAATAAAAAGGAATTACCCACTGCAGTAGCTTAAGCAAAATGTTGATAAAATGTTGATCACTAACTTTCGAATCGACTGAAAGAATCCACTTTGAGCAGGGCCGAATGCTGCCAGGGAAACAAGTTATCGTTTCATAAACATGAAAAGTCGGTTTCGTGCGCACAGCGCAACTTCTTTGACAAAAACAAAAAATAATCATGAACAAATACGAAATTGTCGCTTATATTATTTCGTTTTCGTTTTTTTTTTTTATTTATTTTTTTTTATTTTCGTACGAAAAATCGCAAATTATCTATTATTTAAGAAACAGAATCAAAAATGTTTTATTACTGAAAAATTAATCAAAGACGTTTTTATAAGGAAATTCAAATTTTATTGATAAGCAGATAAAGAAAACTAAGTAGGAATAAATATTAATATGCTATAAACATCTCTTTAGTATCTTCAGTATGTAAACGTACAGTACTCCTCAGAGGGAAATTGTTTCCTGATAATGCTCACAACACAATTTGGAAGCACTTTTCTGTTATTTTTTACCCTACCCTAGATCCAATTCGTAAATTGCCGATAACTTAGTGGATCTATATTGCCTGTATAAATAATAACAGTTAATGAGATAACTGTCTAAAAGTCATACAAATTATGAATATTTGGCGATGTGGGAGGGGCGTTTTCTCCATTATGGCAGTTGCCTAGAAGTTCAACTGGCAAATCTTTTTATTTGCGGCTCCAATTGGTATGGCCTAATTTCACGATTTTCAAATAATTCATAGAATAGTTTTGAAAATATCCATCGAAATTTTTGTCGCTTGAAGACAATTCAGAACTGCTATCCGAGCCGCACTTAGCCATATCGTATACCTCGTACAATACTAAAGCTACAGCTCGCAGGCCGATGACGTCATGGGGATTCAAAATGGAGCGCGACGGATTTTACGAAATACGTATATAAACGCAGTTTTTATTTATTCAGAGAGATTTTTGGAAATTTTTAATATTACTACATTAATTCATTTTCACTCTAGATTACTTAGACAAAAATTAGTTTTTAAGTGGTACTTGTCCTTTAAGGAATGGCAGAGAAGCTTGCTAAGATTTTGTTAAGATTGCTGTTTTGGGGGATACGTTGAATTTCCCAATAAAGAAATTTTATGTTTTTAAACTTCATATTCGATGTTTCTTTTTTAATTTTTCTGAGGAGTACGTCTGCGTCTTTTCTATGTTTCTTTTTTCTGGTAAATAAATGAAAAAGAATAAACTTTGTGGCGAAAAAAAGAATCCTGTAAAAGCTTAGGCAATATTGTGATGAACAGGTAAACAAAGACGAAAAGTTGTTTCGGGTGCACTCCGTTTCTGTACATGCATTTTTTCATTTGAGTAAATTATATTAATAATAATATTTTCGTCTACTTGTAATTTATAAATGTACTGTAATAACATAAAATAGCTAAGAACCTTTCCTTTTCCAGTAATGTAGCCAATAATTTCACTAAATAATCATAACCAAAAACTGAATGTGGATTTGACATCAACTTTTCGAGGATGAGTTCGTTTTTGTAGAAATTTCGAAAATAATATAATTATAATCCTATAGTGCTATCTAATGCACTCACCTAGTCTCAATTTAGGCAGTATAATTCATTAACATGTTTTCGACATTTTTCTTTATGGTTTTTAATAACACGTTTTGTAGGATGAAAATATTTTGCACTCTTGAAAAACTAAACAAAATTAGATTACGGCAATTATTACATCAAGGACATAGCATTGGGTGCTTGATTTGTGGCTAGCATTCTGGAGCTAACGACATTTGGCGATTGAACGACTATTATTAATACACATGGTAAAGAGCTAAAATGACTAAAGGCGATGATATTGCATGCATTTTTAAAAATCGGTTAAGATTTGATTACTAAACGCTTTACTCATTTTCACATTAACAGTCTTTCCGAACCGTCCTATTTAATGACTACACCTTTCAATGGCAGGAGCCAATTTCAGCTTCCATAACATATTAAATATTATTATGTTGGCATGTGCTTTTTTAAAAACCAAAACTGACGTCTGTCATTTAAAGGTGAACGAATTAGTTGTATAAACTTCGGGGTGATGATTTGTTATCCCAGCGGTGGATCACGTGACACGGCAGCGAAGACGAAGCGTAATGACCCGTAGCAGCCAAAGTTTGCCTTCGTCACTCTGGGAGCGCCTGCAAGTTTAGGTCGTGCTCTTTTTTTAAACCCTGTATTTCCTTCAGTTTCTCTTTCCTTGGGCATTTTTTTCATGTAATTCAAAGAGGGAAGCGTAAAAAATTGTAAATAATTTCAATTCAAAAAAAATATTTTTTTTAAATGAGAGGTTAACCTTGAAAAATGCCGGCTGCTCAACTTTGGAGGCAACGTTGAACAAAAGGAAGATTCTCTTTCTAAACCGTAATACACATTTAAAAAACGTTTAACAAATTCATTACACTATCTTATGAGGACAAAATTAAAATTTAAAATTAATTAGACAACAATAATTTTGCCTAAGATAAACGTATTTTACCAACTGTAAGTTTTTGAGTTTTATAATTCAAATTGTCTACAGAATTCTTTATTTTTATTCAGGTTTTTCGTTTGGTGCCGTTAGAAAGTGACGATGCGCGACTTTCCTATAATGATAGCTACATTTAGCATGAGATTTTTAAAACACAGATAACAACGTACAAAAATTAAGCCTAATGAGAATCTTGGGAATATACTGAATATGATTTAAAGCGGTGTGATTAAATAAAATATTTAGAACGAATTGTGCCACAAATTTTATTTAGGATACTCAATGCCACTAGTATTCACCTATTCGAAACAAAACAACTAAAATCTTAAAATAGATTTCATTTCTATTTCCCCTTCTAGTTCTTTGCCTTAAAGATTCCGTAATGTGATTATACCGAAGGAATTTTTGAAGAACTAATTCAGCTTTTCAAACTGGTTTCACAATGTAAAGTGGTTTATTGAGCTCAAAAATAAGTCAGCCGTGTCTATTTTAAGTAGCTCTTTTAAGAAGTCCGCTAATGTTACTTTTTTTATGTCGAACAGAACAGCACGTCATTCTTGCAATTCAATACATGTGGACCAACGCGTTTCCAACTTTTTAATACTCTCAGTAATAATGCAATTTGCCCAACTCTACAAAGTAATCTATTGTCTCAGCTCTAACTTTGTCATTTGAAGTGAATCTTCGTCCAGCAGAACAGCCCAATTAACAACCCGTCTCATCTTGGATGTGGAGAAAGTAAAGGAGGAAGTGATGCTGGAAATGGCGAAAGTTAATTAAGAAGCAATGCTAGAGATGACGAAAATAAAATCCTTAACTATATTACCACTCCATATCATCATTCATTCATTCATCATTGATATCACAGAATCTTTTTGAGATTTCATGCTCAGAAAACAAAAAGCTGGAAAATATTATTCACTCTGTTATCAATTCTCTTCCCACGGATTTTTTTTTTTTTTTTTTTTTTAGCTAATAATGCATTTTCATCAAAATCATTTTTGTATTCCCCATTTTCTTTCAGGGCAAAAGAAATTATCTGCATGTTTAAATTGGTTAGCACTTTTATGGCATGGAGGAGTTCTCCTACCAATCTTCATGTTTTTCATTCGAGTTTGGGATCGGTAACGGTCAGGGCAGAAGGGAGTGCTAAAATTTACAGTATTCCAGTTTCTCAGATGGTCACCTATCTAAATATTGACAGACTTTAATCTACATTGCTTAAATTAACGATAATGACTCAGGCTTTTAAGCTAAGAAGAAATGTTGATATCTGTAGCTTCTAAAATTATGGTTTTGACGGATCGTAATCGGTTTTTACATTTTTTAAAATACTGCTCTACACTATACCCTGTCTCAGCTTCAGTTGCGAGGCCAACGAGAGACAGGCCAGAGCACTCAAAAATCACCTGACCATCGGATTCCAGGCAACAATCCATCCTTCACTATTTAGTAATGAAAGATGGATTGTTGCCTGGACCCCGATGGTCAGGTGACTTTTTCGCTTCCAGGCCTTGTTATCTCCTGTGTTCAGTTGAAAGTGACGGCACCAGAAAACGTCGCTTATCAGACATAGTGCACAACATCGTATCCTTCCGCCGTTAATTTCACTCGTGATGTCACTCTCAACTAAACTTGAGACAGGGTATAGATGAGTTAAGCGGTGATAGATCCACGCGTTTCGATTATGAATCTCTGTTAAATACTGTTAAAGATTTAATCAAATACCATATAGTATAAAAATTCTGAACACAGGGTTTGTTCCTAAATATATACCTGGTATCCACTGAACGTTTCTGAGGTAGTACGACTGTAAAAGTGAATTGACAGCTTAACCCGGCGGCTTCCAACTTTAACTTTTCGGAAACCCTAAAAATTTAATTAAACATTGGGAAATTCCATATGCCTACTCGTGATGTTTTAACTAGAATGAAATAGAAAATAGCGAGTTTTGAGCGTTCTTTAAAGTTTTTACGGGGGTTTGCAGAACCACGGTAGGAATTCACAGTATTAGCCGGGGAAAAAAAGTTTAGTAAGCGAACTCTTGTAGAATATTTCTTTGGCTGTGAGTTAAGTCAATGCCTTTTATTAGGGGTCATAAATTAGCGGCCCATAAGCCGAATACCTGCCCGAAAGCCACCATATTTGGCCCGTCACTATAATAATTTCTTTTTTAAAATCGACGTTTTTAACCATGTGTATGGATTAAAACAGAAAATATAAAATCTTCCAATGTTTTGAATTTAACGTCAATTTAACGTTCACAAAACCTGCGTTGTGCGTTGCCTCAGCGTTGTGCATTGCGTCACCATTGCGAGCGTCAAACTGACGCTGGCGCATTCACAGAACTTCCGTCACGAACGCCATTGCACGCCGTTACAAACCCAGCTAGATAAACAGGCCCTGACCAACACCTCCTAGAAAGAAAGCCAAACAACTGAAACGTCATACATTGTTATCAGGTCGTTGCATGTCAAATGTCGGGTTGCAGAGGTCATCTTTAATGGGCCATCTTCACACGTGCTATCCAAAATAACCCCCACTGCAATCCAAACATTGTTGCCAACGATTTGGCAGCTACTCGAGCCCTCTCCGATAGAATCTATGGTCAGGGGACTCAATAAGCTCCCGGAATGCGTTTTCGACGTCTGCTTGGATTAGGAATGTTTTCCTCCGGAGAAAATTGTCCAGGCTCTGGAAAAGATGGTAGTCGATAGGGAAGAGGTCCGGAGAGTACGGGGAAGCACCTCGTAGCCAGAGCCTGTAGCGCCTGCATGATCGTTCGTGCAACGTGCGGACGCTCGTTGTCATGCAGCAGAAGGACGCCTTTGCGATGCACAAGTTCAGGTTGTTGCTGACACAGTTTTATGTGGATACGATGCAGTTCACGACAATAGGTCGCAGCGGTGATCGTCTCCCCCTGCTGCAGGAAGCTGTAATGCACTACTTCCTGGTTGTTCCACCAAACTGTAACCATGAACTTCCTGGAGTGCAACGGAGGTTTAGGGAACTGTCGCGGGGGTTCATCAGCATCCAGCCACTGTGCTGACCGTTTCCTATTGTCGTATAGGAGCCACTTCTCGTCGCAGGTGATAATGCGATGAAGAATCCCCGCTTCTTCATGGCGCAAAAGCAATTCCGTACAAACCTCCAACCGACGCTCCTTTTGGTTTTCCGTAAGTTCATGTGGAACCCATTTGTCCTGCTTTTTCACCTTGTCGATGTTCCTAAGGTGTCTACTGACAGTCGACGCTGATACAGCATGATCCCCTGTAGGGTCCCTAACAGTTTTTGACGGGTCCTCTCCCACAGATCGCTTCATATCAGCATCATTCAACACGTTGGGCGGTCTGTCGCGTGGCTCATTTGCCGCGTCACTCCCGCCCGGAATTTTCGGAACCAACGTTGGACTGTAGGTTCGTTTATGGTGCCTACACCGAATACCTTATTGATGTTTCGAGAGGCGTTGGATGCCGTGGGATTCAACCTGAACTCGTAATGCGCTGTTGGAGCTGAGGCTGATGGTGTTGCCTCAGCGAACGCCTAATCAAAAGATCTTAAATATTACAATGTCTACGCGTCCAGGCGCACATGCTGTAAGTAACTGGCAGCCCATACAGGGCTGCGCGACTTATACAAACGCCTCAAAAACGAGGCTCGTTCACAAATGACGAGGTATCAAAAGGCCATTGGAAAGCTGAAATGGAAAGTCTGGTCTCCTCCGATGACCTCGCATAAACACTTAGATGTTGAGAAGCGTTTCTTAAATGTAAACGAACTTACCCGTGACCATTCGAGAAGGAGAAAGGATCGAAGTTAAACAGGCACTTTCCTCCATACGGTCGAGTGATGGAGGATGACCTTGCGATCGACTCCAACTGGCCAGCCAAAGTTCTTTATTAATGGAGGCGATCGCAATAGCTAGATCCGGTTTGAATACCTCGGCAGTGGAATCGTTTAAGAGGAAGCCCAAACGATCTGTCAAACGATCCCAGATCGACTCCGCGAACGGGCACTGGTAAAAAATATGTCTGACAGTCTCGTCTACGCCGCAGTATAGACATCTAGCAAACTCGACCACCCTCCACTTGTGGAGACGTTAGAGGGAGGAAAATCCGTGATGCAACAGTCGCCATTGGTAGTTAAACAAAGTTCGTTCGAAAGCAAAGGATTTTAATAGCTTTACAACTGCTGCCCACGGATAATCAGGGTAGAGTCATAAGATATCAGTTGTCTCCTCTGGGTCGGACTGCTGGATAAACCATGCAAGATGAAGATGCCCCCATTCTTGTGGATCAATGCCACGTAGCCTGGGAAGAAAAGTCCCTAGATCGTAAATGTCACAAAGTTTTGGCTGTCGAAAATTCATGACCACTGGCAACAAGGGAGGTAATGGAAGCCTATTCACCTTGAAAAAGAACAGCAAATGAGAAAACAAAAAGTTTGCCCACATGGGAGGCGGGTAAAGGAATACCCTAATCATCGCAGCCAATCTGGCTGCAATAAGACAGAGCTTGATGTCCAGTAAACCTAACCCTCCTCTCTCATACGGAGTGAACAGGTACGCTGCACGTAATGCATGACGCCTTTGCGTAAATATTCCCCACACGCAGTTCACCATCGCACTACGTAGTCTCTGAAGATTTTTGGACGAGGGCAAGGTGAATAGGCATTTAGATGTTAATGCTGGAAGCACATGTGTTTTAATGAACCTCACCTTGACAAACATCGATGTTGGAAAACGGAGGCTTTTACCAAGGCGAGAGAAGAACTTCTCAATCGCTTGTTGCCAGTGCATGGAGTCCGTGGTCGGTTGGAAAGAAAACACATATCCTAACACTGTAATTCGGTCGCACCATGTTATTGGGAAAGTTTTGAGATAGTCCACAGTACAGTTCCCAATAGCATTACCTTTAGACTTGACGAGGTTGATACAACTCCCCGTCAAAGTACTAGAGCGCTCAAAGGTCTCTCTATAGATGCTCAAGAAATAAGAATCGGACGCAAAAAGCACTACATCATCTGCATAAGCCAACGTCCTGATATTTATGGATGCAGCTGGCAGATCATATCCTCGAACATCTTGGTGGCGATT
>JAHWFO010008443.1:0-14252 GCA_023313115.1 Rhysida immarginata
ATGTCTTGAGGAAATCCATCCATAATCATTTTAAAAATAAGACCATCGTGCCAGACTTGGTCGAAGGCTTTGTGTACATCGAGAAAAACGACCCCACAGTACATAGAGAGATTAAGGGGCTCATTGATATCCGCTGCGAGCCTCCATGTTTGGAGTTGGCAGGAATGGTTTGAGCGAAAGCCAAATTGTTCATCGCGGATGAGATCGTTGGCATCACAGTGCTCAATGAATCTCTTGAGAATTGTTTTTTCCAGGATTTTGGAAATTGATGGTAACAAGCTGATGGGCCTGTAGCTAACAGGATTTGCAGGATTTTGTCCTGGCTTAGGAATGCTTAAGACAACTGATTGCTTCCAAGCATCCGGGAAGTAAGTGTTCTTCCAGCAGTCGTTAATCACTTTTGAAATATCTTGAATTGTATTTGGAGGTAAATTTTTCAAAGCAGTTTTCTTAATAGAGTCTTTACCTGGAGCTTTTCTCGTTTTTAAATTTTTAATGATGCTTAGGACTTCATTTACATCAATGCTATGTTTTGGGAATTCATTGCCGTGAATACTATAGAAGCCAGTTATGCAGGATTTTACTTTCTCAGACATATCAAGTCCTATTTGCCGACCATCAGTAGGCGTGACAAACTGTTCTGAAAGTGAGCTTGCAATAAGCTGCGCTTTATCATCATCATTCGTGATGAATTTGCCATTTTGGGCTAACAGAGGTGGGATATTAATGGCTTTCTTGTTTTGCAAGGCTCGAACCATGCACCACATAGAGTTATCGTGGGTCGACAGACTCTTAACTTTATCATTCCATCTGTCATTACGAAGTGCTTTTACCTCCTCGTGAACTCTTCTTGTGAGCCTATTATACTTGGTCTTAAGCCATGAATCACGAGTTCGGTACCACTGCCTTCTAACCTTATTCCTTTGCTCAATTAATTGTTTGATTTCTGGGGTGAGATCAAGGTGATCAGCTCGCTTCGACTCTAAGGGCGAAGCACTAGAGTCAATAGCTGCATTTATACGTTCAGTAAGCCTTTTCACATTGGTATCTATGTCGCCCGTACTATGTACGTTATTTAGTGGGTCGTCATCTTTTTTGAGAATTTCTCTAAAAAATTTCCAGTCTTGTTTGAGCCTCAGTTCTTCTTTGAGGTCAATGTTTACGTTATCAAAATTTAGTGCAACTGGTTTATGGTCTGAGGATAGATCATTGACAGTATAGATACTGAATGATTTGTAGAAGCCCTTCAACAACACAATATCAAGTACATCGCTTGAAGGAGAATGATCACAATAATATGTATCATCCACAGGGCCTACTGCAATAATATCAGATTGCTTTTGCACGTAGCCATACAAAAGGACACCGTTTTGGTTATGGCATCTTGAATTCCAGTGCGAGTGCTTAGCGTTCAGGTCTCCCGCCATAATAACGGGAATATTCCCGGAAAACAGCTCGTCAAGCTCATTGGCATCGAATTTATGCTTGGGCGCATTATATAGAGCCACTAGTTTCACTTCTCCCAGTGTGGCATCAGTAATGATAGCAGAGGCAGCTTCCATTCCCATATAGTCTCGGGTTGGTTCCTCCCGATGATGAATGCCTTTCTTAATAATAATTGCTGACCCACCTGACGGGGACTTTACTGTAGTGGGAAGAATTCTGTCTTTACGATAGACACAGTAACCAGGTAGCCTGAAGTCGCGGTCTGGCCTTAAGTGTGTCTCACATAGAAATGCTATGTCTATATCCCATTGGGTTAGGAAGTTGTAAAACTCAATACGCCTCCGGGGGACCCCCCTTGCGTTCCATATTACGCAACGAAGTTTACCTCGATTTGTAATAGAATAACATCGATCAGCCATACTGTCAGTGTTTATTCGTAAGTATTCCACTCATCAGTGGCATTTTCTTGCCCAGTTCGTTTAACAAATTGCATACACTGCCAATTTGTTTATACATTTCTTGAAAATCATTCACGTTAATGCTCTTATCTTGTTTGGAGACCATTGAGGCATAGGAAATCTCCGGGGACACTTTAGCACTTTGCACTCTCCTGACTTGCGGATATTTAGGACATTTTGTGTAACTGGAGGTGTGTTGTCCATTACATCGAATAATCACACAAAACAAAAAAACCACACAAAAACATCCTTCTTTATATATATAGATAGAAGATAGATGGTAAGGATTAAGTGGCCAATTACAATTAAAAATAACAATAAAATTATGAATAAGAAGGCGATTGGTCCAGTCGTTAATGCACGGATCTCATAACGGATTAGTGATATAAATTGTATGTAAAATTACATGATAAAAAATATGTAAATGCTTACCTTGTAAATTACAAGATTCATATTCAAAATATAAAATGTCACATTTTAATAAACTTGAACATATATTTTGAATTCTCCCGACAACCTTCTGGGTGTTTAAAATATTCATAAAAATCCATGCAGGTCATGTTATAATTTATTAACCTAACCTAACCTAACCTTCAAAGTGACTTTCGATTCCCACAGTTACGGCTGCAAATCCGGAGATTGGCTGTTTGAAACCGGAGACTGGAGAAGTAAGGCAAAAACCGGAAAGGTGGCAACCCTATAATCAATGTTAGGCCTAAACATTGTTATTGTTAAAAATGGCTAAATAATGTTAAGCCTATTGTTAAAATAGCAAATTAAAGTTATGCTTATATTTAAAAATGATGTGAACGTGGAGAGAAGTAAAAGTGAAATATTCAAATTTAAAATTACAGCTTGGAATGCTTAAAAGATTTTTCTACGCTGACATTTATGGTAATTTTGATGTAGGCCAGTAGTGCGAACATTTCATTTGGAAAGTTTAGTGTGAGTGCTGCAAATAAATACGTAAATTTAGATGCAGTTTTTGCCTTTGCTCTTTATAAAAATATTAAACACAAGAGAGACCACTTTTTGTATGTCATCATCATCGTCGCTCTATTCTGTTAATTTTGTAAGCATGCTTGCAACCAATTTAACAATCGGTTAAGTGCTTTAACTGGAAAACGTAGCACCATCTCTACTTAGCTAACGAGGGCTAGGATCAGTTCGTTTTGTTCCAACAATTTCCGCTCAATATGGCCGATTGTTTTCATTACCTCTTTGATATTTAGCTTCTCCCCAAATAGCTGGACCAGTTGTTTAATTCAAACCACTGATCCGTTCGGTTGATCTGTTTAGCTGAGTCAATATTCCTGATCCACATGGTTGATGGTCCATTCAGCTTATCAAAATGGCTGAAACAGCTTGTCTGATTCAAATTGCTGATCCATTTGGCTTATCGTAATGGCTGATCCAGTTGTCTTGATTCAAACTGCTGATCCAGTAAGTTGGTCCATTTGGCCGATTCAAATAGCTGATCTACTTACCTGATCCAGTTGTCTGATTCAAACCTGTGATCCATTTAGTTTGTCAAAATGGCTGAAACAGATTGTCTGATTCAAACAGCTGATCCATTTGGTCGATCCATTTGGCTTATCGTAATGGCTGATCCAAATAGCTGATCCAGTAGGCCATTTCAATTTGCTAATGCAAATGGTTGATTCATTTAGCTTATTTATTTATTTATTTATTTATTTGCAAATTTACATCCAAAGTTGGACATGTACAAAGAGAGTTACATAGGTTAAGGTATAGCTTGTTGAATCAAGTTAAAAACATGCAATTTATGGTTTGATCATGACATTAACGTGCAATTTAAAATCTCATTCCTAGCATTGAATGGTAAATTATTCCAATAATCACAAGCACTATAGGGAAAGTAGGATTGCAAATATTTTGAAACCATAATCTTTGGTCTAAGTTTATATCTTTGTGTAGTTCGAGTATTAGGCGAATCAGTAAGCCATTGGTTGCTATCAGTAATTGCTCGAGATATTTCTTTAAGACGAGCAATTTTAATTATAGATTGCAAGGAAGGTATTTCGTACATATTAAAGATATCAGACATAGATGCGTATTAAGAGAGTGCTAAGGCTGCCCGCAAAACATTATTATAAGCTACTGAAACACGGGAAATTGTGAATTTTGAGGTTGCAGACCAGAATAGGATGCCATATTCTAGTTTAGGAACTAACATTGACTTTAGTATTTATATCATCTCCTTTTTGGTTAGCGTTTTTCTTAGGTTTTGAAACCGAAATTTCAGACGATTGAGATCGAGAAGCAGCGATTCAAAGGTTTTTTTTAATTGATAGTTTGGTATTAACCTGCAGGCCTAATAAATTGCATATGTGAGACGGGCTAGGGTTTTGATTGTTGAACAACAATATAGTCGTTTTGGACTTGTTAAATTGTAGTCCATGCGTTACGTACCAATTTTTCAAAGTTTGAATGTCGTCAAGGATTTTATTATATGCTAAAGTAAACTCATTAGGAGGAAAGGCCGTAAACAAAAAATTGTCATCTACAAATGATATTATATTGCAGTGTAGAAATAGTTTAAATATATCAGCCGTGGCCGCTGATTACAACACAGTAGCGATCGGGGACCCCTGCATGAGGCCCATGGTAGATGGATGTTCAGTAGTAGTATTATTAGACTCCTTATAATTGATCCTGTTAGTAAAATAGTCACACAATAAATCAAATAATTACAGAATCAACCCCACACTGGGTCAACTGCATTAGTAGAGTGCTTCTTTCAACAGTATTGACTGCTTTGGCAATGTCAGTATTAATTAAGAAGCATGACAATCCTTTGTCGACTGTTTGAATGATATAGTCAAAGATCTTCAATAAATGATAAGTTATTGGGGTTTGAGGACGACCCCCAAATTGGTTTGTGGGAATACAGGACCATAGAAAAGACGATAACTTAGAGAATATAAGTTTTTCTGCAATCTTAGCTAAAGCTGAGAGAGTTACATATATTAGTACCATCTCCTTTCTTAAACACTGGATTGATGAGGGTACTTTTGAAATCAGATGAGAAGGTTTGAGAGATACAAATGATTTGGTATGGTTCAGCATATGGTTAAAAATAATATTGCTAAAGTGGCCCTAAGTTTTTTATAACTCTAATGGTTAATAAGGCGTCTCTGTTCGAGGTTTTGTTATTGGATTGCTTTATGGCTAGTCTAATAGCGCTCAAAGATATAGGGGAAATAGGGAAATTACCAATAGCTAATTTTTTCTCAATGGTATCTTGGTTTCTATTTGTTTTGTTGGGGTTATCAATCCATTCTAAGTAGGCACGTGCTTGGTGGAAGGGAAAATTTTTCTTATGTTTTTTGTGGTTACGAATAAATTTCTATAGGTCAAATATTTTTGTGCCTTTTTTTTACAATTGTGGATCTCTTAGCCCGTTTAATCTTTTGTTTGAAAGTCAAGTTTGCCTTTTTTTAAACTTTGCTTGTTAGTTGCTGTGGAATCTATACTAAATGATTTATATGCCGATTTTTTATCTTTCCAATGTGATAAAATTTTATCGTTCCACCAAGGACGCCTTACTTTATTATACCTTACATTCTTAATTTGTAAGCCTGCATCCAACAGAGCCAATTTGAAATTTGAATACATAATATAAAAAAGGATATTAACGTCCTGGGTATTGAAGTAACTTATCCAATCAAGGTTAGATGATATGTTCCTAAATTTGATACAATCAACACAGTGCTGTCTAAATAAGTTTCGGAGCTTTTTGTTTTCGCGCACTTATCGTAATGGCTGATCCAGTTTTTTTTTATTCAAACTGCTGGTCCATTTGGCTGATCCACTTACCTGATCCACTTATCTGATTCAAACCTCTGATCCATTTAGTTTATCCAAATGGGTGAAACAGCTTGTCTGATTCAAACTGCTGATCCATTTGGTCGATCCAATTGGCTTATCGTAATTGTTGATCCAAATAGCTTATCCAGTTGACCGATTCAATTTGCTGATCCAAATGGTTGATTCATTTAGCTTATCGTAATGGCTGATCCAGTTGTCTTGATTCAAACTAATGATCCAGTAGGTTGGTCCATCTGGCTGATCCACTTATCTGATTCAAACCTCTGATCCATTTAGTTTATCAAAATGTTTGAAACAGCTTGTCTGATTCAAACGGCTGATCCATTTGGTTTATCGTAATGGCTGATCCAGTAGGCCGATTCAATTTGCTGATCCAAATGGTTGATTCATTTAGCTTATCGTAATAGCTGTCGAGGCTATAGTGAAAAATCTTAGTCGACGCTATAGTGAACGTAATTCGAGGCGAACGACGTTTCCGCCGATCATCATTCGTGCCAACAAATTGCAATCTGACGAATGACGTTCCGTTCACACTTCTCGATCATGATTGATGTCTGGATCATAATCCAGATACGCAGTGTGGATGATGATTCGGCTCACTCGTGATTCGACAGATCATGATTGACAGTCGAGAAGTGTGATTGGTCAGCACCACCTAGCGAGCGACAGTCGAGGGATTCCGTTTCTAAAATGAAAATCCTGGGTCGAGACTCCAAAGCCTCGTTTTCGAACATAGTCGTTGAGCGGATCATTATTCGCGCAAACGAATCACAATCCAACGAATGACGTTCCGTTCACATTTTACTTCTCGATCACGATCGACGTCTGGATCATGATCCTGATGCGCAGTGTGAACGATATATAAGCTGATTCTTAAGCGAGGCATAAACTCCGTTGATGCGAAGTAGGTCAACCGCAGATGCTTGATCCTAACGAGACGCAACGATAAGTGAAATTCCCATAGTGAACGTGGGAGCGTAATTTTTTGATGGAATTTTTGTTTTGTACTCGCAGGTGACGAGAAGATCGAGGATCATCGAAAACAAAAACTTACCAATTATGGTTTTAAACCGAACCGAAATGGTGATCGGCCGAATGATTACGTGGGTCACGAGATGCTTCAAAGCCGTGACATTTTACGCCGAAGTGAAAGATTCTAAAGACATCTTCTTGGAAATCGGAGTTTGTGAGTGTATTTGCCGTTTTAAGTCGTTTCTTGTTTAGGTTGAAATTTATCGTTTTTAACGACAACTTTCTTTCCTTTTAGCCAACGATTCCCCGAGCGAGTGCAACATGGACGACAAAATGGCATCGCCAAACGTCCTAGCGCTCGCCATGGAGCCCTTTCCCGTCGAATACAGGTCGGGTTGCCTCGTCGACGACCTACATGCTTTCCCACGACCATAAGTTGCTTTTGATTATCACATGTACACTGCTTTGCAATGACATTGATGCATGCTCACTGGAAATGACCATTTGGGCTGATACAGGGTGTTCAGGCATAGGCTCATCAGTTGACACCTGTGCGAGACGTCGAACGAGGTCGGATTATTGGCGGATACTGCGAACACCATCCCTAGCGGACAGAACCATCCCCCTGTGGCAACTGTGCTACAACATCACTATTCCCTGTACTGCTCCAGTGTCAGTAGCGTTATTAGCAAGCTGGTTACACACAGCGACAGTGTCTGCAGGTGTCCATTGCGGTGTCTTCCTTTGCCACCTGAGCACTGCGCGCTACGACTGCAATGGTGTCATGAACGAGTGAGCTGACGAATCCCGCTTTTGTTTGGACACCGACGACAGATGCGAACATTTCAATAAAAGAAGCATCCGGTATCGCCATCGTGGACCAACACCCGGGATGGCACGTTTGCATGACATCAACTGCCTGCAAGGTCCCAAGACGTATCGCCAATGGAGTGCGTGTTGGACATAGTGTAACGTCGTTTACGATAACTGCGCAATCTCCATGACCTGACACAGCAGTTCACCAGCCTGGGCACACGTACCCCGAAATGACGTTCGCCACCTACACCTACGTCTGCAACAATGCATCGCCGTTAGAGCTGGTGCCACGACCTAGTGATGCCGCTTTCCGTTGCAACACCCTGTACAAACTAGTGCACGTCTTGGCTCCATGACGTAACGGGTGGGGCAGTTTCATTGCAGAGCAGTGTATGTGCGGTATTTCTTCGTGTATCTTATTGTCTTGTTGTTGTTTTAGGGAAATGCACGTGATCCATTTGTGTTCGGACGACAAGAGCAAAGGAAACGGCAACGTAAACGACTCCGGCGTTCCTCGTCTAGAAGTTTCGTTGGAGATACGAGCAAGATCCAACGTGATCGAAGAGAACAACATGATTCTCGTCAAGAAAGCCGACCAGCCTGTCGTTTAGAGGATCAGTTGTCCAACATACATGGGGCTCTCAAGATTGTTGTGAGAATACTTTTTCTTGCGGTCATTCAGGGGTGTAGCTCAGGCAACCATGGCCCATTACAATTTTGCTACACCTCTGGTTGGCGGGATTTGTGATGGCGAGTCTAAGCTAAGCAACGCACCAAGCAGCAGTCGCGTCGGAGCTTTGATGCAGTGAGTATCAAGCGTAGCACTAAACTCGTTTTGTCACAGCAGTAAAACGTCAAAGATAGAGCGTTCGCTGGAGCAGCGCTACGCGATTAAATTTTGCCATGACCTGGGAGAAACCGCTTCAGCGACGCTCGTCCCTGTACAAAGATGACAATGCCCTGTCGAGAGCTCGGGTTTTCCGGTGGTTCAGTGAATTCAAGAATGGTCTCGCATTCGTTCTCCAAGTCACTGAACCACTAGAAAGCCCGAGCTCTTGACAGGGCGTCGTCATCTTTCAACGTTCGCTCTAGCGATCGTTTGCTACAGCGATCGCTCAGTTTTCGACGTTTTCTGTCGTGACATAAATTCAAAAACAAGTTTTGGGTCACGCATCATCGTCACTGCGTCAGAGCTCGAAATCGACTGCCGCCCGATGCATTGCTTAGTTTAGGCCCTCCTACCACAAATCTCGTTGCCAATGAGCACGCTACTCGCCACTGACATTGATTTCAACGTAGAAACTGCTGGGTCGTTGACGGATCCTGCACTTTCTTGTCGCACGTGAGCCTCTGACCTTTCGGAGATTTTTTTTAAGAGGCTCAAGGCGTAAGGAGGATGTTGCAAGACGTCCAATCAAAATTTTTCAAGGAGCTCAAGGGTCATTGTCCTGGAGCTCAAAGCTGATTGTCCTGGAAACGCACTATCCCGTTTGAGAGCTCGTCTTGACGGTCTGTTTGAGACTCAGCAACGTGTTGCGACACTGCTCCGTTTTAAATGTCGTTGCGTCACTTTTCTGAAGTGAATTGATGTGAATGCGTTAAGTAAGCATTTGCGACTGGGATTACCACAACGCCATCTATGGGCAAAATAAAAAAGAAAATCTCACTGGGATTTGATTCAATTCTGCGACGCTGAGTGCTTTTCCCATGTCATTATTGTTGTCGTTTCCTGTTTTTAGACTGAAGGTCCTGTCGAAAAGTATTACGTTCCGACGAATCATCTCGCTCAAATGAAAACGGTAGAACTTCCCGAGAATTCGGACGATCTCTTTTTCTATGCTTATAACAAGTACGGACCGTTACTTTCCTACTTGGTCGGAGATGGCCCGAGTATGTTGATGTTAAGTCTTTTTTCTATAAGATACAAGCGGGTGCTCACAGAGGAGTGTTGGGGTTTGAAGCTAAAAACGCTCGACTGTCGAAGCTCGTTGCTAACAGCCTGCCGATTAAGGGTGTGTCTAAAAAGTCCGACCGGTGCGAGTCTGTGTTGCACTCCAGTCGTGCTAATTATAGCTGGCGTTGGATTTTGGTCGCATTATGAAAATGCTCATCTCGACCAGTCGCGTTCTGAAAACACTCATTGGGGCCAGTTGCGTTATGAAAAGGCTCATCGCGACCGACCGTCACTTTATGAATCTGCATTGGAATCAAGCCGTGCTAATTACGACCAGCGTTGGATTTCGGTTGCGATTAGCGCAACCAGTCGCGTTATGAAAACGCTCATCACGACCGCTCACATTATGAAAACGCTCATCGTTACCAGTCGTTACTTTATGAATCTGCATTAGACTCCAGTCGTGATAATTATGATCGGCATTGGATTTCGGTCGCTATTAGCGTGGCCAGTCACGTTATGAAACTGCTCATCGCAACCAGTCGTTACTTTATGAATCTACGTTGGACTCCAGGCGTGCTAATTACGACTGGCATTGGATTTTGGTCGGATTATGAAAACACGCATCTCGACCAGTCGCGTTATGAAAACACTCATTGTGGCCAGTTGCATTATGAAAACGCTCATCGCGACCGGCCGTTACTTTATGAATCTGCATTGGACTCCAGCCATGCTGATTACGAGCAGCGTTGGATTTCGGTTGCGATTAGCGCAACCAGTCGCGTTATGAAAACGCTCATCACGACCGGTCTTTACTTTATGAATCTGCGTTGGACTCCAGTTTTGCTAATGACGACTGGCATTGGATTTCAGTTGCGATTAGCGCGACCAGTCATTACTTTATGAATCGAGGGTCGTCAGAATCAGGAGAAAATTTATTTATTTATTTATTTATTTATTTATTTATTTATTTATTTATTTATT
Organism: Rhysida immarginata; assembly: GCA_023313115.1. NCBI lineage: Eukaryota > Metazoa > Arthropoda > Chilopoda > Scolopendromorpha > Scolopendridae > Rhysida > Rhysida immarginata. Next base: position 10,423 of record JAHWFO010008443.1, read on the forward strand.
TATTTATTTGAAATTATAGCACCCTAGAGGGGTATTGGGTACAAGGAACATAAAAAGTAATTACAATTGATTGTTTTTTACATATTGGTTAAGTAACTTGGTAACATGGATCGTATGGTTACTACAGTTTGGCAATTTACAGTTTAATATTGTTGCTCTTGTTTCATATGGAAGGAGGTTCCAGTCCTCGATAGTGTTATACGGAAAGGCCTTTTTTAGTGTTGACGGGAGGATATAGGGAGGTTCCAATTTAAATTTACGGGTTACTCGGGTGTTATAGTTATTTATCCATTGAGAAATAAAGTGGGCCGGGTGGTGAGGATCATACAAGGCCCTGTATAGTTCTTTGAACTTGGCCAATTGTATTAGACCAGGAAGAGTTAATATATCATTAGCTTTGCATGATGGGGTAACGGAATTGTAGCGGGGAATTGAATGAGCCACGCGTAGTATCGAGTTGTATGCAACCTTTATCCTCGTTATTCAGAATCGAGAGGCAAAGGACCATAAAAAAATTGCATAATTTAGTTTAGAAATCACCAAACTCTTTATTATTACGGTGATCTCTCTCCTATTCAAAGTCTTTTTTAGGCGTTTGACAAGATATCTAAGGCGGCTCAGTTGCATGACAAGATCTTCAATGAAGGGGTTTAAAGGATAACTTATTGTCAAATAATACGCCTAGGATTTTCTGGGCATCGGAATGCTTAGTGTTGCTGTTGGTGATTTTAAGTAAACGGGTCTTGGATTTAATAAGTGTCATCCCATTGTTGGCATACCATTGCTTAAGCAAGGTGATATCATTTAAAATAAATATTCGTCGATCGGACATAGTCAAAATTTCGAGTCAGTCACTGGTGGCTTCAAAATGAGTTTCGTGACGGACTTTGACCGGACTTTTTAGACACACCCAAAGTGTTCACAAAGGATTGTTGGGGTTTGAAGATATCACTTAACTGTGCAGACCATGTATAGTCCTCGACGTGAGGTCCGTTCGTGACGCAGTAGACATCAGACCACATGCTCCTGTTAACAGGTCGTGATGGGCTCATGAATCTAGGTGCCTATCTAATATCCCGGGCTATACTGGGTGACTCTTGAAGGTAATATCTAATATTTCGTGAACTGCTGTATATTCCCTTCGAGGGAGGAGACCTGGGCCTGCCTAACATCCGGCACTACCTCATTGCGGCCAAAATGGCTGCCTTGATCCGAGTCTTCCTCCTCCCCCCCCCCCATCTGGGCCAATTTTCTGTTCCTGCACCTGCGTTTCTTCTTCAAGGTGAATGAGCTACAAGTTCCCACTTCGTTGCCAGTGACAATCAACCTACGATCTCCTGGGTTCTACAACCGAATCCAGGGAGACTTAGCGACCTTTATTCAAGATCTGCGTCAGGTAGACCCACAAGACTGGGGAAGCCTACGTCTATCTTGGTTCTTCCAGCAGGCCGACCGGGGTGCGTCTTCGGATATCGTGCGCTGGCACCCCGAATATCCATGGTCAGCCATCTTGAAGGCCATCAAGTCCTTCGCCTTTGAGAGGACTGTGTTTAATTTTCAATGGCGTCTGCTGCACCATGGATTCTTTACTCTCCAACGTCTACATCAGTGGGGAGTAGTCGGTTCTGCTGGTTGCCTGTTTTGTGGGTCTCCTGAATCCATCGACCATGTCTTTTTCGAGTGCCCGTTCGCACAGTCCATCTGGGATCGCCTTTCATCACATTTTAATCTGACTGCCTTCTCTATCCAGACAGTGCGATTTCTGATGGACTACTCTACCGGTGTTGCTTATAAGCTGGACCTGGCCACTTCCATCGCTTTCATGAATAGGGAGCTTTGGCTGGCTCGTAAGCAACGACTTGCTGGTGTGCCTCCGCCAGCCTCAGCCATCTGGAGAAGAGGTGCCTCCCATCTTAGGTCTTTCCTCCAGCTTGAGTGGCCACGGCTTGGCCCAGCTACGTTTCGGAGACGCTATTCGTCATCTCAGCGTCTCTGTAAGGTCATTGGAGGGGATACGAACAACATCTCGTATCTTTTCACGTTTCCTCTCAACATCGATGACCCACCGGTGAGCGGACGGGCTTCCTCTTGAGGTGTTTACATAGGAGCAGCCCTTGAAGGCTGCCCGTACTCCTATCGCATGTGCGCCCGGGCACCCTGCCTGTTTTACGATCTAAGGGTGCCCCTCTGGTGCCATACCACCGGCTCCAGTTCCAACAGCGAAATTCAATCTTGTGTTTACCGCCTCTTCAGTGTGCCTTCAATAGTTCTATCTGCAAAAATGTAATAGATTACATAGTCTCTTTTTTCTTTCATCAATATCAGGAAATGTAAGCAACTTTTCAATTTTCACCCTCACCTGTTAAGTCTGTTGAGATGGACATTCTTCATCATAAACTGTGATACAGATTGTGCTGGTTTTCCCAGAAAACCTCTTCTCCGGTTTTCATTTACACCCAGTTCTGAACATGTAGCCACCACACTGTTGTAGTGCGTCATGCTGAGTGGGACTTAGTTAATTTTTTCTATTAGGACAATTGTGAAATTTTCAATTTTATAAGAGAATGTTACTTCTCTTAGTTTTTGTAATTGGTTGAATCAATCCATGAGTTATTTTAATCTCATTGGTTACCCATTGTCACAATTCCGAATAACCTTTGTGTTATTTCACTTTGTCTATTTTGCATTGAACCTTTCAATGTCTGATTTTGTGTTGGCCACACAACTGGATTATAACTATGTTTTTCTATGCACAGGTTTGTGTATTCTATAGTTTCTGCCTTTAAAGCATTGAAATATCTTGGCTTGATTCAAGCATGGGGGTAATATTAATTCTTGTTGTATCTTATCTGCAATATAAATGTAATGTTCTTTATATTTTTTGGGAAACTTTATTTATTTCTCTTTCAAGGGAAAAGGATATTTGGGATTAAATTCTATAAACTTTCTTGCTTATTAAAATACAATTATTTTCTATCTTCTTGTGTCTGCTTCTAATTAAATTGTATACACACTTATTAAAACTTTATTCAGCCAATTTCTAAATAACTTAAGATTCTGGTAAATATAAAAAAAAACAACGCAATATCAGATTCAAATGATGTTTGAATCATAAAACCACTATATGGCACTTTAGTAATTTAACTTTTTTGGTGCTAGCGGAGCATCTTAAATGATTTCTTTTAATAAAATGATTTTATAAACATATCATTTCTTTAAGAAATTTTTTATAAAAAGCTAACTTTAATGTTTTCTTATTTAATATCTTTGATATCATTACTTCAACGTCCTTTAATGTTACGAGTAGTCTTCTTGACTTAGTAACTTTCCTTTAAATATATCATTGGGTGCTTGAACATTTTGACTATGTTCTTGAAATGTAAGTATTGACTTGCATCTTCATAATTAGTTCACCAACCATTAATACATGGTTGTGACAAATTAAAAAAATAAAAAAAATTACAATGGCCATTTTAAGAAGAAGCCATATTTTTGCGAGCATACCCCGTGGGGATTCGTCGGTGCGTCTTTTGACAATGACTGCGTGATTGGTGTCGAGTTCGAAACTTTCCCGACCGATCACGTCATCACGACGCTGACAACTAGAGGAAGCTGCTGGATATTATTATTGTATCCATCTGCTTCCTCTGCTTTCGCTCAAACCATTCCTGCCAACTCCAAACATGGAGGCTCGCAGCGGATATCAATGAGCTCCTTAATCTCTCTATGTACTGTGGGGTCGTTTTTCTCGATGTACACAAAGCCTTCGACCAAGTCTGGCATGATGGTCTTATTTTTAAAATGATTATGGATGGATTTCCTCAAGACAT
>JAHWFO010008445.1:0-11366 GCA_023313115.1 Rhysida immarginata
ATTTCCTCTCATCAATATTCCGAGAGTAGCTATTATAGACGATGAGTTAATTGCTGTTTGTTAAAAGATGTTCCCATTCTGCATGTCCACTAAAAGCTATTCGCTTTTTTAAAATTAAACAAGACGCCATGTTTATTTGTGTGAGTAGTGATTAAGACTCGTCTCCTCTAATGTTTTGGATTTCTTCTTCCACCGTATGCGGTTTGGGCTTCAAAATGTTTTCGTACCGAGTTGAGCCCATCTTGCACAGGATAATTTTTATCAACTTTTATGAAACAACATAAAACAGCTACTCCGATAGCTATTTTTATTACTCATCATGACAAATTAGACGACAACAAAATCCAGTTGAAAATACGTGTTACTGACTGCATTGCCAAAACCATGTTAGAAATATATCCTACCAGGCACGGCCGCAAGTTTTGTAACGTGAATACGTCGTATGAATTGAAAAGAATTAAAAGAATGCCATTTTGAATTGTGTGTAATCAATACTTAATTTGAAATAATTAATAATAATTATTTTAAGCGTTAATTTTTGATTTCTTTATATCTTCGACATCTGTTTGGTCGCCTATAGCTTCCTCAGTAATCGCCGTGGACGTGAACGCAAAGGGTTCGTTCTGATCGAGCGCACTCATGTGTATCTTGACGTCGTACAGCTTTGACTTGACGAGGTGGTTCAGCGACTGGCGTATTGTCCGCTTGTGAACATATCCACTGAGATAAAACGACTTGTCTATCAGGATTTTCTTTAGAACGCTCAGGCGACGAGGAAGACACTGAACCATACACGACACGTCAACTGGCACATTCATTGACTGGCCGACGATCCCGTAGCTGCCCTTGTGCATAAATGGCAATAGCTGTAATATCAGGCGCTCACTCACCGGGTCGAGCCATTGTAATCCACATTGCTTGGGCGGGTAAACGAAGCAGTTGGTTTTCGAAAGAGTTTGTAATTTGACGCGATTCAACGATGGTTGCACGTATCCCGCTGCCGAAACTCTTTCAACGCGTCTTAGTCATCGGAGAAGTGTGAACGCAAAACACGACGCGCTTGTTGCTTGCCTTCTGTAAAATCTCTGTCGAACCACAAGCGATCGCACAGACTGCACTCTAGCCCGAACTCATTGTCTGTAAACATCTTCTTAAAGTGAGTATTTCTAAAACCACCTAAGAGAAGGCCTGTTCACTGAAATGGCATGCATTGTTACATCGTCATCAGAGAGCGATATTTAGGGCTATTATTGTATTATTGCCGCATAGGTGAAACGTAACCTCATCACTGAAGACCATTCTGTTGCCGAAGACTTCCTCCTCTAGTCGTTCTTGCATTTCTTCGCAAAATGCTCGACGTTTTGGACAGTCATCAGGTTTCAGTGCTTGTACCATATGGAATTTATACGGCTTGAACTACAAACGCGCCACACAGTTTTCTGTGTCAAATTCAATTCTCTGCTTGCTCGAATGGTCGACTTTCTGGGACTGCGTTCAAAAGTTTCACGAATGGTTTCCACAGTTTTGTTGGAAACAGTCGGTCGTCCTGTGCTTTTGGCCCTTGCATAAGCAGCACATCTCAAATTGCTTTATCCACCTCTTAATGGAATGTCGGTGAGGTGGTTCCTTGCCATACTTGGTTCGAAAATGTCGCTGGCCAGTCATTACCGACTATGGTTTAGGAAACTCCATCACACAAAATGCTTTTTCCGCGCCTGATGCCGCCATTTTGGAATCAGCGCCCCTAGCGGGCAAATCGTAAATGATGCACTGCCAACTAAAATTTGGAGAGTTGATCTATCAATACGTACCTATAGTTTATATATATTTTAAATAAAGTCGTCTTAGAACTGTTTTCTTTTTGACTAGCCCTATATCTTAAATGTATAAATTAAGAAAAAAATAAAATGTTTTTTCACAACGAAACAGGAAATGACAAAACATAAAAAGAAAAAGACAGAAAATAAAATGAAAAAATACAACCTGAGTTTGTAAGCGCTTTTCGAAAGGTTTGCTTTCATCATTCAGCAGCCTAGGAGCACTTCGAGAGAACTTGAGAGAACTGACTTGGAATCGACAATCGAACAGTGAAGTGGATATTTCTTCGGGGAATAATAGACTTGGAATAGAGCAAGGTGAGTATTCAAAACGGACAGAAGCCAATCAAGACAAAAAAATCAAGGTTAAATTTATTGACTGGCTATGGATGACTGATTGCTACTACCAAATCTTGTGTGTCTCATGTGTTCTTTGAATCTTGTTTCAATATTACGGGAAGTCTGTCCTTTGTACATCATGGGGCATTGGGAACATCTGGCTTAGTATATTCCTGATTTCTGTAGTGGTGAAATCTGGTCTTTTGGGTTGGGTAGCAAATGCCTGATCTGGTTGGGATTGCTGAAAGACAACGAAATATCAAAATATTTAAACACAGAATTGAGACTTTTAATTAATGATTTGTTGTATGGTAGGAATATGACTCTTCCTCTATATTTAGCCCGGTTGAGGGTAGTGATTTCGTCCATGAACTTCTTAAACTTCCTCTTCCTGACCAAATCAGTGATAGTATGTGTGCTGTAGCCATTTCTAACTGCAATATTCTGAATCAAGGAAATCTCTTTTTTGAATGAGGACTGACCTAGTGGGAGATTAATAGCTCTGTCAATCATCGAAATGAAAGTGGATATTTTTTGATTCCAGGGGTGGCTAGCATCGCTTGGTATGTACTTCCAGCCGTTAGTAGGTTTCCAGTATACCTCAAATGATAGTGAATCATGATTTCCGATGATTAGGATGTCAAGGAACGGCAACCTTTGATTGTTTTCAAACTGAAAAGTGAACTGAAAACCGACGGAAAATACTATTAATATGTTGGACAAAAGTAACTATTAATATGTATGCTGACATCGCAAACATTGGTGTCAAAAATTGTGAAGACATCGTCCACATATATGAACAAACAATCGGGAAAGTAAAAACCGGAAGCCTTCAGGATATCCTCGAAAGTTTTTAGAAATATTTCAGCCAAAATAGGGCTAAGGCAAGACTTAGATAGGGGCCTTATTGGCGAGTCATCGTTGATCCAATGGGTGACACACTTACCCAATCAATAAATTTAAACTTGATCTTTTTGTCTTGATTAGCTTCTGTCCGTTACAAATACTCAGCTTGTTCTATTCCAAGTCAACAAGGTCATCACACTGATCAGGCTGATCACACTGATCACCATTGATCTCAGGACCAGAGATTGAGCTCGAAGATCTCTTGATGGTATAGATTGGAGACGGAACGTTCATTGAAGACGCATTCTTTTAAGGTCAGCTGTTTTTTATACTCTATTCCTTAAGGCTGTTTTTTTCGACGGATCGTATTCCGGAAAAGCCCTTATCAGGGCTAGCAGCCCTGACTATTTTTTGCTTATTAATTTAAATTTTATCATAATGCCAGACTCAGGCAAAGTGATGGCAAATATACTTATGGCGATATATATAAAGATGCATGTAAAGATTATAGATTCGAAGCATTTGATGCTATAATTAAGGATAAGCTAGAGGTTTTGCGACAAGAAATGTGCAGTAAATACGATAATTTACAAGGGAAAGTTGAGTCACTAAAAACAAACATAAAGGAAATCCACGATAAAATTGCTAATATGAATACTAAAATTTCTGAAGCACGTAATGAGGCCAACAAGAATTTTAATAAAATGGAGCAGCTTCACATAGATCAATTCTCTGCTCTGTCAATGAAAGGTAATCAGCCTGCACATGAAACTTCTGACTAAAAGATTCTTATGATATAGAGAGCGTGAATCCTCAGCCTATGGAAACTATCCTCTCCGGCTTAGGGAGTAATGATAAAGATGGCAAAGACCTGATTAGTACAAATCGCAAACGGCTATACAATGATACGGATAAATGGATACCTGCAAAATCCAAAAAGGCTAAAAAAGCTTTGAAAATTGACAGCATCAAGGATGTTGTTGATATAAATGATACAATCGCTGTTGCGTTTCGTGAAAGCAAGTCCGAACAGCGAAAAAATGTTGAAAAGCCAAATACCAAGAGCAGCTCCTATATTCCGCTAATCACGGTCAGCCAATCAAGCAAATCCTGGGCGAGATTCAAAAGCATGTAGCGATTAACCAAATTACTGTACACACACAGGCAGAGCAGAGACGTTCAAAATAAGGTGTCATGATGAGGAAACGCATAGTAAATTGGTGTCTGGCATTAAGGCTGATAACGTGCTAAAGATTCAGCATCATCAACTTAAATCGGAAGAAGTCCTCAAATACGTTATACGAAATGTAGACGTGACCTATGAACTTAACGATTTTAAGGAAGACCTAAAAAAGGTCAATTATTTTCCTGAGAAAGTGATTAGACTTAAAAAATCAAAAGGATCCATAGATATGCCCATGATTCTGGTTCAGTTAGCGAACACAGAGCACAACAAGACTCTAAGAAATGTTACTCGCATAGGACCTCCAGCTGTATCCATCGAAATGATCCGTGGAAATAAGAGACTATTACAATGCTTTAATTGCTTACGATTTGGTCATATATCTCTAGGGTGTACTGAAGCCCCTCGCTGTAACAGATGTGCTAAAGACCACCAGTCACGAGACTGCCCAAATGTTAAAGGACAAGATCCTCCAATGTGTATAAGATGCGATGGGCAGCACACATCCAGTTATACAAAATGTCCAAAATATCCGCAAGCCAAACGAGTCCCGACCAAAGTTACTCCGCAGACATCCTATGCCTCAATAGTCTCGAAAACAGATAAATTTTTAACATAAATGACATTCAAGACATGTGCCAACAATTAGGCAGTATATGCCATTTGTATAATGAATTTGGCAAAAAATATCCACAAATGAGTGGATATTTTGGACATTTTGACGAGCAAACACTGAGATTAAGGCTGATCGACGCTATACTATTATTAACAGAGGTAAGTTTCGTTGCGTCATATGGAACGCCAGGGGAATTCCCCGGAGGCGTATTGAGTTTTATAACTATTTAATTAAATGGGATATAGACGTGGCATTTGTTTGTGAGACACATCTAAAGCCGGGCCAAGACTTCAGAATCCCGGGCTACTGTGTCTATCGCAAAGATAGAATTATTACTCCCAATGTCAAAAGCTCATCCGGAGGTGCAGCAATTATCGTTAAAAAAGGCATTCGGTATCGGGAAGATCTCATACGAATGTATTCAGGAATGGAGGTTGCTTCTGTTATTATCACGGATACCATTATTCCTGGCTCTTTACAACTCTCCCAAGCATAAGATCGATGTTGACGAGCTCGATGAGCTATTTTCTGGGAGTATCCCAATGGTAATGGCGGGAGACTTGAATGCTAAGCACTCGCAGTGGAACTCCAAAAGTCATAATCAGAACGGTCTCATATTATATAGATATAAACAGAGCAAAACTGATATCATTGCGATAGGTCCAGTAAACGACACGTATTACTGTGACCACTCGTCTACAAGTGATGTCCTTGATATTGTGTTGCTGAAAGGCTTCTATAAGCCATTCGATATTTTTACTGTTGATGATTTATCTTCAGATCATAAACCGGTCGCACTGAATTTTGAAAATCTTAATATTGACTTCAGAGAACAAATGGAGCTTAAACAAGATTGGAAACTTTTCAGAGATCTCAAAAATGAGAGTAATCTACTCAATGACGTGCATAGCACGGAGGAGATAGACATAAATGTTGAAAGGGTCACTACACGTATTACTGATGCCATCGATGCTTGTGCTTCTCCAGTAGACGTGAAACGGCCTGATCATCTCGATCTTACTCCAGCAATCAAGTATCTAATAGACCAAAGAAACAGGGTAAGGAGGCAATGGCACCGAACACGAGAGCCTTGGCTTAAAACCAAATATAACCGACTTACGAGAAGAGTACATGAGGAAATAAATAAACTTCGTTACGAGAGATGGAATAAAAGTTTGTCAATCCAGGACAATTCTGTCTGGTGCATGATTCGAGCCTTACAAAACAAAAAGGCCATAAACATACCACCACTTTTAGACACTAATGGACATTTTATAACTAATGACCAAGACAAAGCACAGCTTATTGCTGATTCGCTTAAACCACAATTTGTGACTCCAAAGGATGATCGTCTAGAAGGACTAGAAATATCCAAAATGGTAGAAAGCAGCATAACAAAGTATTACAACCATAGCAATCATGTGGCCAAACATAATATTCAGGTAGCTGAGATTCAAAATTGCTTTAAGAAACTCAAGCAAAAGAAGGCAACAGGTAGCGACACTATTAAAAACAATGCCTTAAAAAACTTACTACTAAATGTAACTGGTGATATCACTAAAATTATAAATGACTGTTGGGATAACTGTCACTATCCGGATACATGGAAACAGTCTGTTGTCCTAAGTATTCCTAAACCCGGTCAGAATCCTGCAAACCCTGTAAGCTACAGGCCTATCAGCTTACTGTCTTCTATATCCAAAGTCTTGGAGAGTACAATTCTCACAAGGTTCTTAGATTTCTGCACAACCAATAATCTCATCCGTGCAGAACAATTTGGTTTTCGGGCGGAGCATTCTTGCCAGCTCCAAGTTTGGAGACTTACAGGATGTTAACACTCCCCTTAATCTTTCGATGTATTGCGGTGTCATCTTCTTTGATGTTCATAAAGCCTTTGATCAGGTCTGGCATGAAGGCCTTATTTATAAAATGATAACTGATGGCTTCCCACATGAATTAATTAGTCTAGTTCACTCGTTTCTGTCCAACAGGTCTTTTCAGGCCAGAGTCGGAGATGAATTATCTAATACCTGTGAAATAAATGGCGGTGTCCCACAAGGATCAGTGCTGTGGCCAGTTCTATTCAATTACTATATACGTGACTTCCCTGAAATCTCTTATTGCAAGCTATATTTTTATGCCGATGATGCTGTTATACTGACATGGGCAAGCCAGCCTAGTTTTGTTGTATCACGTTTGCAGAAAGCCCTTAAAGAATGTGAAATCTGGTTTAGCAAGTGGCGATTAAAACTGAATGTCAACAAATGCAAAGCAAGGTTTATCACTAAGAAGAAAAGGAGAAATCTTAACTCCTTAAAGTTATTTGGCAAATACTTGGAATGGGTTGATAATTATAGATACCTTGGCATTGTTATTGATTCAAAACTATCATAGAATATGCATGTGACTTATGCGATGAACAAGGCCAAAAAAGCAAAGTTTAGCTTAATTGCTCTGTTGGGTCGTAACAGTGCCCTCGGTGTTGATAACAAATTACTGTTATACAAAATAATTGTTCGTGTCATCTTGCTATAAGGCATGCCGTCTGGGCTACAATTTGCAAGACCAGATGGAAGGAACTTCAAACTTTCCAGAACATTACCCTAAGGACTATTGCACATTAGATAGGAGAATTGCTCGCAATTACTCCATTCATAATGATTTTGATATGATCCATGTCGGGAAATATGTTCAAGAGCTCATGAAAACCGTGTTGTCTATTATGGTAAATCATGATAATGATCTAGTCTCTGGCATTCTAAAACATTCTCTACATAGAAAAAGGCACCGTAATCCAAGACATATGCTTGATGTCAATTTTGATGACATTGACAATGTCATCTTCCCAGATTACTGGGTTTCATAAATTTTTTCTTTTTTTGTGTGGCTTACTATGTAATATACTCCTAGTTCAGACAATCGTCAATCAAATTTTCTTCCACCAAGAGGAGGCAATTTTCTTTTATACTTTGGATACATCGGGTACATCGGGCGTCTTTTCTAGTTCAGTGTATTTCCCTTGGAATTTGATTATGAAGGGTGAGATTATGGAAGCTATGCTTCAAGTTCTACACGAATACCGATACACTACACTGTTCGATTGTCGAATCTGTGTAACACGCCTGCTGCGATTCGTTTCAGCCCCAGAAACCTTCCTGTCTCTCGCAAAGCCTTCTAATTTCATCGGCTTTGGGCTAGAATACCAGCCTCAGCTCTCACCCGTTCGTTCTTATTCTTCAACAGCCAAACATCTTCCACCTTCAGCCTCACTCCCCTCTGCTTCCCATGGCTCCGTCTCGCGCGACTCGAACGGCCATTCCATTTTCACGTCCCAGGGTGGGGTCTTTTTCATTACCTTTCCAAATATTATTAGTAAATCTTTCCATCACAGAATTTTTCCTATACAGTGCATTTCCTTTAAAATTCCGTGACATGCTCGTCCCCTCCGTTCGCAACGAAGATTGCGACCTAATTCTCTTCATCTGGATGCGAGAACTAAAGCTGTCTGTCTTAAAACGCCGGCTTTTAAATTTACTATTTACAAAAGTTCTTGAGGGAATAAACAAACTATTTCGTTTGTCGATATTTTGTTTTACTCTATTAAAGTTCGAGCTAGAATCATAACTAGCATTCTGTCTTAACCCATAATTGAACCTCTGCTTGTTTCTTTTCAATTTGTTCAATCCATATAACCGAAGGCTACTCTTTTCCCATTTCATCATATATTCGTTTCCAAATATTATTAGCAAATCTTTCCATCGCGGAATTTTTCCTATGCAGTGCATTCCCTTCAAAATTCCGTGACACATATGCTTTGGTGAAGTCCATAAATATAGCTCCTAGTGATTCCCCTTTCTGCCACGCAGTATAAATGTCGTCCACCAATCTTATGAAGGGGGTCTTGTAGATGGACACTTTACGAAAACCTTTGATGCATGGAGAGAGAACGTGGTGTAATTCCAAAAGGTGTTGTATCTATTGTTGACTATCCTCTCCATGAGTTTGATGAGACAAGATGTTAATGCTATAGGTCTGTAATTTTGTGGGAGAAAAGGCGATTTATTAGGCTTCAGAATAGGACGAATAAAGGATAGTTTCCATTCTTTTGGGATTATGCCGGTCGCCCAAGATTTATTAAAGTGCTGCAACAAGATTTTTAGTTGGCTCTTATTTAGATTGGTAAAGGTTTTATCTAGCAATTTATCGGGTCCAGGAGCCTTAGACTTGCTTCTGAGGGCTACCTTGAGTTCCAGGATGGTGAAAGGGCGCTCCCATTGGTCCCGCTGTGGTTCCGGGATGAAGGTTGCTGGTAAAGGAGTTGGCCAGTTGAGTTGTTTTTCCGCTGGAATTCCTACCGCCTGTTCAAGTATAGCAATGGCCGTTTCTTTGGGATCTTTTGTGGAGCCATCTTGATTTCTTATTAGTGGACTCGTGTACTTTGGTTTGTGAAGTTTAATTTTAAGTATTTTACAAATGTTATTCTTTTTGCTGCTTGAGACGATGTTTGCCCAATATTGCCGTCTATGTTTTTCAAGGTCCCTTTTACACAACGCCTTAGTCTTCTTGGCCTGGTTCCAGCAGACATTGCATCTGCATTTTAAAAACTGTCTTCTAGATCTGTTTCTCAGCCAGATTGCAGATTCGCATTCGGGAGACCATCAACCAGGTCTAGGGGGGATGCTTCTATTCTATGGAATGGATGGAAGAATTCTATTTTGAAACAAAGGCAATTGTTTGTTAATGTCTTTTGACAGGAAAAAACACATGTTATCGGATTCTAAATTAAATTTATCAAAGGTCGAGGGACGTTAGGATTATATTTGCGCATAGTGGACTTGAGTGGCTGGACAGGGTTGATAACCAAGCGCGCTGGTTGGTGGTCGCTCTCATATGTGCCTTGGACTAAGGAGATGTTGATCGGTAGAGGCCAGTTTGAAGAGGAGATAGCAATGTCCAGGTTAGATGCAGACCAGGTCGGCCTGGGTGGCGTGTAGGTAAAATCTGGGGTAAAGTGGACAGTTAGATTATGTCTCATAGTGAGGTCTTCTAAACAAGTCCCATTATAATTATAGTTTTTGCATCCCCATAGCGGGCTTTTGGCATTAAAGTCGCCAATAATGATGATTGGGGGTAATAATGAATTGATTAGATTCTCCCACGCGAATTTTCTGATGAATCCCGGGACATAAACAAAATACAAGTGAAGCCAGGTGTTAGAAAAATAAATAACGAGGTCGATTAAAGCAATTGAATCGAAGTGTTTATTGGAATTTATGAAGTGTGGGATTTGGGGGTTAACAGCGGCCAGATTACCTCCCCCATGATGGTCCCTATTGTTAAGGTAAGTGATGCAGTTATTGAAATTGATTACAGAGTCAATATTTAGGAAAGTCTCACAAATAGCCAGTATGTCAGATTTCCTTTGTAAAAGAGTAGTTTCTTCCCAATTTGCGATGACACCTCTCGCGTTCCAGTGTTCCAGTGTTCCAGTGGATGATCTTAATCGATGTCAATTGTGTCTTGGCCATGAGGTGTGTGTTGATGGGGGGGGGGGGGCCAGCGTCAGAGAAAGCACATCTTGCTACCAGGATTTAGAATTACATCGATTTTAGCTGTATTTACCTGATCCGTAATGAGGATATTAAACTCTTTATTATTTCCGAATATTTGCTCATTGGCTTTCGCTTCATGTCGTCTTGCATTTACAATGAGTGGCTGAAGGAACAATTCGGAGGCCAGCGAGGGGACACTTGTCAATCGAATATGGGATAACCGGGGTCGATCGTATTATTTCTAGATCGCTCCCTATCCTCTGACAACTAAAAGACAGCTATTTTCAGCTACAAGGGCTTAGCAGTTTTCAGCAAGACTTTTGAAAAGAACCCTAAGCAATGAGGTTTATCCTAACGTTGCGCCTGTCCATTACACTGGAGGCTTCTCGTAGCTTTCAGACAAGAATATCCTAGCAATGAAGATATAAAGTAAATATAGTTATATGTTCTCTTTCAGTTATTTAACATAAGCAAGTCAACTTTTGCTTCCTTATTTTATAATTTATTACAAAGGCAAAGACTTAGAAACAATAAATTTTTTTGTGCTTTCTATATACGTACAATTACAATATGAAAAGAAACAAAACTTTAAAAAAATTATACTTTCCTAATAATTTAAAGTTATTTAAATATAACTTTAAAAAAGAAGTTTCTCTTCTTTCGCTTCTTCAGATGAAAGAAGAGGAACGAATATCTTGTTACTGCGGAACGTACGAATGATCATCGTGAACTTTTATATCTTCAATAAAACCCTGCCTGTAATGAAAATTCATTGTTTCACATTAAAACTTAAAATCATCTCTATAATTCAGAACAAACACATTCTTGATCTTTTGTAACTAAAGATTACATTTTATTTATGATAATCATACACATATTTTCTTACATCATAAAGAATCACAACGAAAAAAAACCTTCTCAAAATATTACAGACTTAATATTAAATAATATTCTGTGTATTACTTTGATATTTTTATTATATGCAGAAGATAATGATTGTTATTATCCTAATA
>JAHWFO010008446.1:0-11652 GCA_023313115.1 Rhysida immarginata
AATTTTTAGTTGCTAATTTTTCCCTTATGGAAATCATTTCACACATCATATGGACTTTAGCATAGACAACGTACTTAAAGAAGTTCGTTGCCTTCATTTATCTCAACTCCTAACTAGGAATGATCTAGATTTTCTGTACAAAGCTATTCATAATATCATTGATTGCCCAAGTTTTCTTATTGCTTTTAACTTAAGTGCTTCCATATATCAAACACAATGTAAAAATATTTGCTATGTTCAGAAACACAATTCAATTATTCCGTTTACCAGATTATTCTTAAAGTATACAAAACTGAGTGATTTTGTAGACATCTTTAACTCTGACTATTATGCCTTTTATAATGAACTTTTAAACTACTTTGATAATATGTCAACGAGCAATTTTTTAGCTCTTTGTCTATTTCACATGTACTGTAACTGAGTTTTGATTGTAACTGTATGAATTGATTACTTTTGTTTAGCTTCTTATGTTCTGTTTACCTCCGTTAATGATTACTTGTATCCATCTTCAAATTTTCTGTCTTATTATTATTTTTTTTTAGTGTATTCGTTGTTAAAGGTTTATTTTCAACTGTTTTCGTTCATATTTAAAACAAATAAAATTGAACTTATTATTATTATTATTATTATTATTTATTTATTGCACTTGATAAATTTTCAGGTTCAACATAAGTTTTCGTTACATGGAAAATTTTTATATTTCTTAAAATCTCGTAAGACCTCGGCATTCTAAGCTTATTAAAATTGTATTTTCATAAAAAGTCTTAAAATAAGAAACGAGCATGAAACCGAGCTGTAGATGAACATAATGCATTCAAGAGCCGTAGCGAGGGGGGGGGGGGAACCGGTCTTGTACAGAATACTGTAAGGGGGCACAATTCTACTAAGCTACATCACAGATTGCATGGCAAAATAAGCTAAACAAACGGCGCGCTGTTGCCACAACAATGGCTGCCATGGGCCTCGTAACTACCTTGAACCAATGAAAGACGAGGATTGGTGGTATCAAAGGATGTCGCTACTCTCTACATCTAGTGCTCTAAGAAAATTTGGGTCATATCGCCATCTATTGGCAATAAGTAATAACAAAAGAAGCGCATCTCCAACAAAAGAAAATAAAAGTGAAGTTTAAAAAATAAATTTAAAAAATACAATGATTTTTAGTCTTTCATTTGAATCTATTTAAATAAGATGTAATAGGTCTCATTCTTTGAACTTTTATGATGTTACATAAGCAGTAAATATGATAACAGATGACATCATAAAAGTTTTAAAGCGATCGTCATGTGATGACATCTTAGATTTCATCTTAAAATGAAAAATTATTAGATTTATTTTCATTTGTTTTTTATACTTCACTTTTTCTCTTTATTTCGGTTTAAAAGGATAGTCATTACACAAATATAACAAAGAATTATTTCAAATAAACCTCTTCCTATGATTCAAGGCGAGTTGTCACAAAAAGCCGGAATTCTGCAGACTCTACCTTTGGAAATGAGGTAAATCCAAAATTTTGCACACTGGCGAAACTTGGCGGCGCAAAAATTAAACACGGTGCATTTGTCACGATGCGATTAGTGCAAATTATAATGATAGCAACTGTAAGTATTATGACAAGGC
The DNA here is from genome assembly GCA_023313115.1 of Rhysida immarginata. Classification (NCBI taxonomy): domain Eukaryota; kingdom Metazoa; phylum Arthropoda; class Chilopoda; order Scolopendromorpha; family Scolopendridae; genus Rhysida; species Rhysida immarginata. The sequence goes on from JAHWFO010008446.1 coordinate 1,621, forward strand.
CATCATTCACTTCTACTATTTCCGCTGGACACTCGTAAATATTCGAAACAGACCTTGACGTTCCGCCGTCGACAAAATTCTAAAATAACGTAATAGAGCTTAACGAATTATTGCGTAACACCCAAATTCTTTAAATAACACGAAAACCAAAATACAAACTGCCTGTCAATACGCAGTAGGCAGCTGAACAATTGTGACAAATTCACTCCTCAAATTAATCCCGTCGAACATGTCGGCAGCAAGCCACATAAATAAGCGTAGGGGTCATCCACAAATTACGTCATCTTTTTTCCAAATAATTGTATACCCCCCTTCCCCCCCGTGTCAGCACATGTCATATTTTTGTAAACTCTACCTCGGTCATATGTCATCCTGACACAAAAAGTGGCAATTAAATTCTATTAACCAAGATGTATCGAGGTAATATATAAAAATAATGCAACTAAAAACATTCCATTTATTGAAATACGTACACATCTTTAATCCGTGGTGAGATAGTCCACATCTCCAAATCTTTAGTAATTGCAGACGTATTTTTTGATGTTGCCTCAGGAACGAACACGTCAGAAATATCATATTCGCTAAGTGACACAAAAATCATCATGTCAATAGATGACTGCAAGTCTGTCTCTCCTTGTTTGCAGATAATATTATCCGCGACTGCAAGTGTTGTATTAGGGGCATTCAAATTAGAGGTCTTACCGTGAACTAGTTTTTTCATTGCATTGAATTAGTGCAATTTCATGCGCTTGACATAAGAGAAATAAAAACAACAGATTTGGCAAACGCGTTTGTGCAAGTTTTCCTGCAGACTTGGACAATATGCATTATATGGGAGTATTCTATACTTTTTACATGCAGTTGGGATAGCTTTATGAGATAGTAAATGTTAAAAACAAATTTGGAAACTGGTCACTGCGATGAATGGGATTTGCCTGTGAAAGTGCTGTTATCAAATTGGTTTGTTCGTTATTCCAAAAAATTGTTAGGTGTCTGCTTTTCTACCCTGGTTTGTCATTTAATTCTTCTTAAGAACATTATTTAGCATTGAGTTAAGAGTTTTGTTTCTCATCTTATGCTTTTATTCGTATACGTTTATGTTTATCCCAAAATGGGCACAATTTCACAGAATGGCGCAAATAAAAGTAGCCTCGCATGAATTGCAGAGAAACCAACCTAACGCCGTAAGCAATGAGTGGGCTGTCCCATTATCATAGCCAGAAGCCCATATACCGAGAAGCACATCATTTGAACGATTCTTAGCTGAAAAAATGGTGCTTTCGGAGAAGCAGAGAATCTTCATTGTTGAGTATTATGCAAAAACCAACTCCTGGAATCAGTGTAATGATTTGTTTGCTCAAAACTTTCAAGATGAGAAAATTCCAACAAAACGTGCGATCCAACATTTAATAAAAAAGTGGCGGGACAGGTTTTGTTTTAAACAAGCGTAGAACCACTCCAAAACAAGTAAGAAATCCACAAAATGTCCAAAATCTCCATACTATGATGCTACAGAGTGCAAGCAAATCAACGAGCGGTTTGTCTAAGCAGACCGGAATTTCAAGAAGATCGTGTGGACGCATTCTGCACGACGACTTGAAGATGCGACCAGACCATACAAAGTATCCATGGTCCATGAACTGAAACCAGCGGATTACTCTCAACGTCTTCAGTTTTGTATCTGGCTATTTCAAGAAATTACAATGAATGGACTGGACATGCAGCTTTTTTTCATATCTAATGAAGCCTGGTTCCATCTCTCTGGCTATGTCAACTCGCAGAACACCCCGTACTGGTCAACCACTAATCGTCACGAATATCATCAAAGTTCTTTGCACGACCAGAAAGTTGGCGTATGGTGTGCAGTCTCTGCTCGACGCATTCTTAGTCCAATCTTCTTCCATGAAACGGTGAACGCAGCACGTTACAACGCAAACATCTTTAACTGAGGAGGAACTAACGTACGGCTACTTTCAACAAGATGGAGCAACATCCCATACTGCACATCGTACACTGGACCGCATTCATGAAGTGTTTGAACCTGAGAAAGTTGTTAGCAGAGGTCAGGAAGGAGTTGGTCCAAGCTGGCCTCCAAGATCACCAGACCTCTCAGTTTGTGATTTCTTTTTGTGGGGTGCTCTAAAATCCAAAGTTTATCGGAACAATCCCTGCACACTTGAAGAACTGAAGCAAAACAGTGTTTCTGAGATTGAGGCTATCTAGCAGTCTCAACGGCTTTCTGTATTTAACAACTTATTGACCAGAGCTCAGAAGTGTCAAGAGGTAAATGGTGGTCACTTTTAGCATCTCCTGTAATCACTTCAACCTTGGTTTGTTATTGCAGAAGACAAACAGAAAATAAAATAAAACAAAATAATAAAAAAAAAATTCCATTAAAGATAAACAAATGTTAAAACCAAAGATATTCCAAAGTTCAAGAAATGTTTACCAAACTTTTCACTTTATTTGCTCAAAAAACATGTAATGGTCAGACTGGTGCATAAAAAAACTCATAACGGTGCGTGTCTCGCTATTAACTGCTGTGCTCATAATGGCACAGCCCAATCATTGCTTACTGCGTTAGGTTGGTTTCTCTGCAATTCATGCGAGGCTACTTTCATTTGCACCACCCTGTATAAATATAAGGGGTATATACAGGATGAATACAAAAGTCTGAACCCCCCTTTTATTTTTGGAACCAAAGCAGATATGTCAATTTTGATGAATCCAATGAATAGGAAGTTGTGGGTGGCCTATCCCATGGTGCACTTTTCATCATCCCAAATATGCAAATTAGGACACATTCAAAATTTATCTCAAAAACCGTAAGGGATAGAGAAAGAAACCCAATTGCAAACTTGTTCAGCATAAAAAAACTAACAAAACAAAAAAAATCATCCAAATCGGACCAACCAATCATCCACAATCACGTGGTGAACTGTTTGTAGCTTACAAACAGTCACACAGCACAAGGAAAACTGAATGTTGATATTTCGACCATGTAAAGCATGCAAATCAAAAAATTAGCATAAATTACCATACTCACATTCACTTTCATGCGGAAAAGCAAATAAAAGGCATGTTTCAGCACACAGAAGACAGAACAATTCCAGGATGGCATGCTATACTGTTCCGGAAATGGTCAACATGTTCTTCTGCTTCGGAGAGGCAAGGAGAAACCTGGATGCTGCAGTTAGGTTGTATCGAGACAGATACCCTAACGAACACCATCCATCTCGTCAAACAATGCGTCACATAATTCAAAGATTCGAGGCTACAGGGAATGTTAATGCAGAACAAGGACGATCAAGGGCACAAGGCGACGAGGATACAATAACACTAGTTCTGGCTGCAGTTGCTGCAAATCCCCACACAAGCAGCAGAGCAATTGCTGCAGATGTTGGGTGCCATCAGAGAACTGTTCTCAACATTCTACAGGCACATCTTTTTTACCCATACCATATTCATTGTCACCAGGAGTTACTGCCATTGAATTATTTTGCTAGAGCCGCCTTTTGCAACTGGTTACTTACCTGCCTGGATGACAATCCAAACTTCATTCATGAGGTGTTGTGGACAGATGAAGCTCAGTTCACCAGGAATGGAGTTATCAACAGGCACAACCATTATCATTGGGCAGACGAAAACCCACGATGTCTGCGAGAAGCAACTCATCAAGTGAACTGGAGAATCAATGTGTGGTGTGGATTGTGCAATGACACTGTGGTTGGACCGTATTTTTACGATGGAACACTGACTGCAGATCGCTACCGGGCTGAAACTCTCAACGTGGTAGTCACAGACTTCATTGACAATTGGCCTCGTATCAGCGGCTTTACAAGAAACGGTCAACTTTTTAACCAACATCCTGCACAACAATAAAGTGCCAACCAAGGTACAAGACGAATGTCTGAAACTCATTAGACTTTGCATTAATAATAATATCTTTAGTTTTCAAGACAAAGTTTACAAGATGACTGAAGGCACACCAATGGGCTCCTGCTTAAGTCCCATCTTGGCAGAAGTTTTCCTAAAAAGCTTTGAAGACATGCTCAGAAATTCTAATTTCTACTTTCCAGATTGTTGGTTCCGCTATGTGGATGACATTTTTACTATTTTTGATACGAATAAGTGCGATGTTAATGATTTTCTCCAACACTTAAATAGTTTTTTCCCATCAGTGCAGTTCACCTTGGAATTGGAAGAAGACCAGAAGCTTCCATTCCTGGATGTAATAATCTTTAGAAGGCAAGACCATTTAGAATTTGACATTTACCGGAAACCATCGAACGGGCTCAACTACATTCCAAGGGACTCCAGCCACCCGTGGAACCAGAAGACTGCCACTTTTATTTCAATGCTAGACAGGGCTCTCAACATTCCATTGAGTCATGAACGGTTCCAGAAAGAAATCAACCTTATCAAGAACATCGCCACCAGAAACGGATACAACAATCGCACCATTGTGGATTTACTCAGAAAAAGGAAATTCAAGAAGTTCATTAACGACATCACAACGCTTGGCAGACACAAAAACAAGGAAAATATGATTTCTTTACCCTACAATAAGCATCTTGTCAGAGGACTCAGCTCAGCACTCAAATCTTGTGGCCTTTCCATTTGTTTCAGTAACCCAAACAAAATTAAGGACTTCCTACCAAACCCTAAGGACAAAATCCCCACGTTACTAAAATCAGGAATCTATGAAATCAAATGTGCGCAATGTGACAAGGTTTATCGAGGTCAAACGGCGCGCAATATTAAAACCAGATACAAAGAACACTTGGCACACAGAAAATACGGAAGGACTAATCAGTCGGCAGTTGCTAAGCACTCCATCAATACCGGTTACGACTTCCCTATTACTAATGTAAAAATGATTTCTTCAATAAACAAGAAACACCTTCTGGACCCTTTTGAAAGCATTGCAATACATCGGTTAGATAAAAAATCGATTCTTAACTTAGATATGGGCCCAATTATCGATTCTTCGTTAAATTAATGGCTGGCCAGAATAACCAACCAATCAACACGAAAGAACACTTGAGTCTTTCGCAGTTTGAACGGGATTGGTCAACGTTCCTTATAAATACGCTTAGGCGTTTCTATACAGGCAGTTCTCTCATCGATACCGACTAGAGGGGCTCCTGGACTGCTGAACGATGGTAGCAATCGCTTCCGAAAAGATCTTACAGGTTGTATTTTTCCTATTTGTTGTGGCGAAAGAGTTATTTATTTCTACTTACATTACATTTATCCACATAAGTTTTAATTTTTACTTAAGTAGCTTTTATGCTAAAGCTACTAATAAAGATCAAGTTTGTTGCAAATTTGAACCTGATATCACTGTTCTTAATTTATTGTACAACATGGAACAATTCTATCTAAAATAAGTCAGGCAACCGAAATGCCCATGACGATAGGGTTTTAAAGCATTCGAGAAAGAAAAGGAAAGCATTTGATTTGTAAAAAAGCCTTTCGTTGTTAAGAATTAGATGAGGTTGCTAAAAAAGCCTCTGGTTGCTAAGCAAGGCGTACTTCTAAGGGAAATGTATAGTTCAGACAAAATAAAACTACCTGAAAAGTTAGAAGGACAAAGTAGCAATTCTCTAAAGATTAAAACATATAAGAATCTTTTAATTTGTAAGCATTCATATTTAATGACATAAGCCTTAATTGTTGAAGCGTTCTGTGTAAGGGTCAATTCTTTCTTCATAAATTATTGCGAAAGCTTTTCTACGTAGGCAAGTACCATTGAAGGAATGATTAGCTATTAGTTATTGTTAAAATTTGCCTAACGCAAATTAACTATTGATAATATCAGATATAAGTAATTATATGCCATATCTTAGCATTGAAAGTTTCCAGTGGTTTCATAAAAGTATCATTAAAACATGAATCATGAAACCAAATTAGATTATCATTTATTTTGCATTATATTCATTCATGCACATCATTTTAAGTCGTTTGATATATTACATGCCATATGTTAGCATTGAAAGTTCCAATGAACCATGATGGGTCCATGAAAAGCAGGTACCTTTGAACAGATTTCGACTATCATTAATTTTACGTTATGATCATTCATGACACATCATTCCAAGTCGTTTGAGATATTACATGCCATATTTTAGCATTGAACGTTCCAATGAACCAAAATGGGTCCATGAAAAGCAGGGTACCTTTGAACCAATTTCGACTATCATTCATTTAACGTGATATTCAAGCATGACACATCATTCCAAGTTGTTTTATATATTACATGCCAAATCTGAGCTTTGAAAGTTTCCCCTGAAACATACTGGTTCCATGAAACCACATACCATTAAACCTATGTCGACTATCATTAATTTTACGTTAATATTCAATCATGACGTGTTATTTCAAGCTGTTTGATATAATACATGCCGTATCTTAGCGTTGAAAGTTTCCAGTGGACCATAATTGTACCACTAAACCACATACCCTTGAACCAGTTCTGACATATTGACCATCAACGAAGACGATCAGGTGTCTCCACTTAATTAACAAGCCTTTTCTCTGCTTTAGCTATAGAATCTTAAAGGGAGAACAGCATTTGACAATGCACAGGCCATTTATACATGGAATTGTATAGTGAAAAAGGTGGTCCCCTATATTATTTTTGACGTTTTGAACCGGAAGTAGTTCACCGATTTTTTTCCACCAACGAACTCAGTCTTCCGGCTTCCCTAAGTTGTCGAAAGGCGAAAACGGAAGTCGAAAATTCGGAAGCGTTCAAAAGCTGGATCACCAACAGACAGACGGACGGACACAACGACGCACATTGTGAAAACATAAGTACCTATCGGTCCTAAAAACCACGGATAAAAGATATCTCTTTCATCTGTTTTAAAACCGCGTCTAGTGATGTAATTAATTCCCTACATTGTGATTATAATTGGAGTTGTATTGGAGGGAATTGGAGTGGCTATGTCTGAAAATTTTCCTCAAGTCAATTATAAATTTACATTTATTTATATATTTAAATTAATTTAAATTGATTAGTGATTACTGTCATCTTGGGCAGAACCCTCCAATCCTCCCTGGTCATTCTCCGTCAGCATTTCGCGATACCCCCTCCCCCCTTGGACGGATGACGTATTTTGTGGACGACCTCGTAGAAACAGATGCGCTAGCCTGCCTATTTTATTTCAACAGAAAGCCGACAAACCATGGGAGAAAATACCCTTTGCACGCACTAACATAAAACTACGCTAGTTGTCTTCCTGGCTATCATAACCCGACCAAAAACTTACATCCAAAACTGAGAGCAACGTCGAAGGCGCCTGCGCAATTCTCCGCGAAAAAGTAAAAATAACAGTCTTACCAGGGAATAAGGTTAATGGGAAGCGACGCTCCCGCTGATTTTTGATGCCCGGAAACAACCAGGGCACCAAACGAATGAGGCGAAATGACTAAACCTGAAACCGAAAGCATGCTCAGTGCATTTACTTTCGCTTGGCCCCTGAGAATTGCGACTATTTTTTTTTTTATAATCAAAACAAAAGGTTTAAATAATTTCAGTTTTCACGCCGTGCATTCATATCTTATTTTCGTATCATTAACACAATAACAAAGAAAATTATATAAGTTATATTTCCAGAAATTAATTTTAAATACACATGTATACTGAAAAATTTTCAACTCCTTTTTATCCGAAATGTATATATTTTATCCAATTTTAAACACACAATTATTTTATACTTATTTGAAACAAAAATATAATTTAATTACATATCTATTCTTAAAAATATAATTTTTCATACTTATAATTGTATCAAATTACATAATAAGTTATTAAATTAAATTAGATTTTTATTGTAATTACATTAAATATACGAAATACGTTACGTATGGACGGCATACAACTGATTGGCTCAGCGCAAATCTCAAAGTCAGTAGGAGTTCATGTCCAACGGATGTTTCTGTCATATAGCGGACTTACGCCTTCTTCAGGGAATCAAAGGTAGAAGTTCGGCAAGGAGTTTCACATCCTCACAGAAAACTGTGCATTCGAACGGTATCAATATTAATTAAACTATCGGAAGCATTAACAGAAGTACTGTAAAATGGGAATAAGATCAATATAGGGGGTTGAACAGAACAGCCAATTCTTGACTGCTCATGGGGAGGTTGTCACACTTGTACAATAGCGGAAGCTGACACCCATTTTGCCTCATCAGCATCAAAAATTTAGCATTGGAATCACAGTTAGAGCTTCGCTTCCCACTAACGTTCTTCCCTGGTCTTACTTTGCTTGGCTATACTAGAGACAAATGAAAGAAAAAGAGGATTCTGATCCAAGATGGCGACCTCGCCAGTTTAATCAAAATTAGCTCCTAAGATAAACAATTTAGAATGCGCTTTGCCAGTGTCTTATCCGAACAAGTATAGTTGCTTCTGATTCTTTTTATAATTCTATCCGGAGAAGGTTTATTTTGTGCCTGTTTAAAGTAAAACTGATTAATAAAAAAAAATAAGTGCAATTTTTTCGCTTCCTCTCTATAATCGAACAGCGCCGCTTCGCCTTGCTGTCTTGGTGAGCGTGATGGGGGACTCCCCTCCCCCCAAAGCGCGTTCCCGACGCTCTTCTTTTGAGGGGAGGATGCAGGTGGAAATGGATGTGGAGCTTGACGTTGAGGGATGGAAAAGTGTTTGCCTCTCCCCTCCAGGGAAGAGACGTCGAAACCTGACGAACAACTCTCAGGACTCCAGTGGGAGCCCTCTTAATGACCCAGCTATAAGGGCGCACTCTAAAAACGAAAGAAGTGATAAACAAGAATGATTTTACCGCCAAAGCGGATAAAGGGAGCACATTTTCTATTTATAGCATCGCACATGGATATATAGAATTAACCAACATTTTAAAACACTTGAGAGTAAATAAATAAATATGAAAACTAAATTGTAAATTACTATTTAAATAGGCTAACGTATAGAGAGAATTTAAAAGAATAAACTTGAAGAACTGAAAGGTAAATGGAGAGTGAAGTTATTCCTCATACATTTAAAAAAATAAAAGTTCTTTAATTTGTAAGAATTCTCACATAATGTTAAACGAAGTGAGCCTCAATTGCTGAAGCGTTATGTGTAAGCATCTATTAGATTTTCATATTAAATTACTAAAGTCTTATTGAAGCAAGCGATTAACTACTATTAAATTAATTAGTAATGAGTTCTAGATACCATTAAGCCTAAGAGTACTATACTCTTGATTCAAATAAGCTATGGATAACAAAAGATCTAATAACGCGTAAGGAGTTGGTTGATATATTACACGCCATATCTTAGCATTAAAAGTTCTATAAATTCTGTATTGTACCATTAGGGCACGTGCTACAAAACCAATTGCCACTATCATTATTTACTCTTGATAGTCACTCATGGCACGTTGTTACGAGTCGTTTGATATATTACATGCCATATCTTAGCATTGAAAGTTCCAAGGTTACCATATGGTACCTTTGGGCACCATTAGGGCACGTGCTACTAAACCAATAACTATTATCATTATTTACACGTGATATTCACTCATGGCACGTTATTACGAGTCGTTTGATATATTACATGCCATATCTTAGCATTGAAAGTTCCAATGGTTCCATAGGGCACCATTAGAGCACGTGCTAGTAAACCAATAACCATTATTATTTTTTTCTCGTGATATTCACTCATTACATGTTGTTACGAGTCGTTTGATATATTACATGCCATGTGTTAGAATTGAAACTTCCAATGGTACCATATCATGCCATAGGGCACCATTAGGGCACGTGCTACTAAACCAATAACCATTATCATTATTTTCTCGTGATATTCACTCATGGCACCTTGTTATGAGTCGTTTGATATATTACATGTCATATCTTAGCATTGAAAGTTCCAAGGTTACCATATGGTATCATAGGGCACCATTAGGGCACGTGCTACTAAACCAATAACCATAATCATTATTTTCTCGTGATATTCAGTCATGGCACCTTGTTACGAGTCGTTTGATATATTACATGC
>JAHWFO010008454.1:11790-24804 GCA_023313115.1 Rhysida immarginata
GTCAGGTCGTGACGGAAGTCGATAACAACTGTTACTCAACCTAAACATTTATTAGATTTCCTGTTTTAAGGAGAGAGATTTATTAACCAGTACTCGCTTTTGTCTCCTTTACGTATTTAACTTTCAATAGCTCTCACTTAATTTACGTAAACCAGAAATTTATCATTGACAATTTATAAAATTAAATAGCAAATTAATATTTTAAGTTAATATTTTAGTGCTATTCAATCATTTCCTTTTTCTTTTCGTTCGTGAAATCCATCGTCCTTGAAGGTATCGATCGGCGATGAGTCATCGATTGAGGAGGAGAGAAACAGCGAGAGAAAGTGGGCTATTTTATGCAGCCCTCTTCCCCACCCTCTTTTTTCCATCACAGGGAGGCTTATTGGTCTTTGTTGGAGGGTAAAATAAAGAAGTAAAAAAAAAGAGAAGGTTCGTGGGCGTCAAGGGTGGTGAGTTACCAGGGAGACGATGCACTGCGTCATTTGTTGTCTGCGTCGATTTTCGGTTGACAGGAGATGTCGCTATTGCCACCATTTTATTATAAACTAAATCTGTACGTATCAGGTTGAATCTTTCTATACATGAACGAGATCCAGAATAATTCGACATCCATAGATACACCGTATGTAACGCAGAGAAATTAAACTTTATGAAATATATTTAGTATTATTGGCTACGTGATAATTTTTTGTCTTTATAGCCACTAAGTTATCGGGCTTATTTCTACAAGAAAATAATGAGCACGGTGGTGATTTATACATATATCTAGAACGTAAATAATAATAGTAATTATTGGAGGAGAATCACTTAATTTTTATATTACTATAGGGAAGCGCACAGAGAAAAATATAGAAAATGTATCCAAAAGCCTAAGCGTAACGAGTTAAAACAAGTTAAGAGGAAGAGGGATTTTTCAAACCAAGCTTTTATAATGTTTTATTTATTGGCAACAATAAATCTTAATTTTGCAACAATAAACAATAGATACATTTAACTCTCGCCATAACGAATTGTCCAATTGTCACCACAAACAATTCGTAGTAATGAATTTGTACCACTAGATCACGAACCAGTGAACCGATTTGAAAATTTTTTCCATATCATAATTTGTCATCGATCCTGTGTATGTGTGTCAAGTTTCAGCTACCTAGCTTGTCGGGAAGTTGGTTTAATATTGATTACAAGATTTGACCTAAACAAACAAGTCTGCTTATAACTTAGGTATATTCATCTGTTCTTGGTAGAGTATTAAGCTATTGTCATGAAAAAATTTGTTCTCATGAGAATCGCTCTATTAACTGAAATGGAGTAAAGATTGTGCTGTAGTTCAAAAGTTATCGAATAATTAATTCGTTAAACACTGGTGCTCAAAATTAACAGGACAAACACATTTTCGTGGTTTTCTCTAAAATTACTGGACCGATTCCATTGAAATTGGTAGGTAATAGAATAAGCTATCACAATTTGGTAGGGTAAAGGAATAAGCTATCACGAATAATTATTGAACTTAACTTTCAAACCATGCTCATGAAACTATGGAATGTCAAAAACAAGATTGCATTAAGGGTCTTTTTAGGAGACTAACAGGGTGTATGGTCACCTCTAACAGCAACACAGCTCTCACAGCGATTCCTCATACTGTTTATGAGGCTGTTAATGAGCTGTTGGGGCAAGGAACCCCACTTCTCCACCAAGGCAGTTCGTAGCTCCTGTAGGGTTCTGGAAGAAACCTGGCGAGCTGCAATTCTCCTGCCTAGTGCATCCCAAACATGCTCTATCGGATTCAGTTCTGGAGATCTTGCTGGCCATTCCATCCTTTGAATATCCTCCTCTTCGAGGTATTCGTTGACTAGCCTTGCCCTATGTGGACGAGCATTGTCGTCCGTAAAAATGAAATGGGGACCAAAGGCACCCCTGAAGAGCCTTACATAGGGTGCTAAGATGTCGTCCCTGTACCTCTGAGCAGTCAGAGAGCCTCTCTCAAAAACGCGGAGGTCTGTGCGTCCGTCCAACATGATGCCCCCCCCCCCCCCCCCCCAGACCATGACACCATCACCACCATAGTGGTCAACTTCCGTGATATTATAGGGATTGTAGCGTGCTCCTGGTTCTCTCCAGATGAAAACTCGCTGGGAATCCGTGCCTAGAGTGAATCTCGACTCATCTCTGAATAAAACACAGGCCCATTGTGCTTGGGTCCAGGGTTGGTGTTGTCTGCACCAAGTCAGCCGAGCTCTCCTGGAGTGAGTGGGATGCAGACCGCTGGTCTCCTGGCATACAGCCCTCTCTCATGAAGCCTCCGGTAAACAGTATGCCTCGAAACAGAGGTTCAGTAGCAGACGAGAGCTCGTTTGCGAGCTGAGTGGCCGTCATCTCCCTATGGCGTCTGGCTGTTAGAGCAAGATACCTGTCTTCTTGCCTTGAGGTAGCCCTAGGGCGACCTTGCCCTGGTCGTCTGCATATCGTTCCTGTCTCTTGGAACTGTCTCCATAATTCCGAGATGATATTTCTCGAAACATGAAAAAGTCTCGCAACTTCTCCTTGTGTCTGTCCAGCCTCCAATCGTCTCACTGCTCTCCATCTTTCGGAATCTTCTAATCTTCGGTGATGTTCCATCTTTCCGTAAAATGGCTAGAATGTCCAAAACTTACACGCAGCAGCCTTTTAAAGCGATGTCAAAAAGACGGTTATTTTGAAGTAGATTAATTTACATATGCAAAGAAGGACTTGGGCGATTATTATTGATTAGTAGTAATCCGCATTGTTAACTTGCTTCAACCCCCAAATTTCAATGGAATCGGTCCAGTAGTTTTTGAGAAATCCACGAAAATGTGTTTGTCCTGTTAATTTTGAGCACCAGTGTATTTACAGGTTTCCTTGATTCGATTAAATAATTAGATTTTTCTTCAGTTGACAATTGTTGAAGAAAATAGGAAACAATATTCCACATCTTGGACTCGAATCAGGAAAACTTCAGATGATCGCGCTGACGCCCTAACTACTTGCAAAAATAAAAAAATTAGAATAATTTTAGTGAAAAATTTTTTTTCAAATAATGTTTTTTTATATTAAACATTTTATTTATATGGTGATTAAAGGACCACGTTTACAGATTTTTTTACAGATGAATAAAATGTAATTTTCGGTCATTAAAATAATTTTTCATATCAATAAAATATAGTTTCGTTCAAAAAATATAGTTTCATATTGAAAATAAACTCGTTTCATGAAAACGTAACCTAAATTGATCTTCTTATTCAGCAGATTCTTATTGAAAATTTACAGTAACAGTAAAAAATATTCAAATTATTCATATTTTGAATTATAATGAAACTATAGGGTGCGGCAGGTATTTGAGAACGCGTGAGTATGACGTAATAGTCAATACGTCCTACTATTTAACAATTCCGAAACGAGGCAGATAAACATGGCGGATCTAAAGATAACCCAGCAAATGAAGCGACATGCTGTCATCGTCTCCTTGGCTGCAGGACACTCCGACTAAGAGATTGCTGCATTCCTGAAAGTCGCCCGTTCGTTCGTGTTCAAAATTCGGGGAGAACTGGACGCTGCCAGTGGTGATCGATGGCTGTGTCAAACCCCCCAGGAAGTGCCAACCGTTAGGCATACGAAATTTCCAGCCGCAGTGATGGTTTTGGGCATCGTGAGCAGTGATGCCTCCACATTTCTTCCGTCAAAGTCTCAGGGGCAACGCTGCTGCTTGCACCGATGTGTTCGCAAGAGTTACGAAGCCCTGGATTACTGTTGTAGCACGTGGTAGGCCATATGTTTTTCAACAGGACTCTTCTCAAGTTATAAGGCCCGCTGCATCCAAGCATGGTTGACCACGAGTCTTCACGACCACATCCCTTCGAAAATGTGGCCCCCCAGCTCCCCTGATCTCAATCCTTTGGAATATTACATCCGGGACACCGTTGAAGAAATCCAGAAGACCCACCTCATTGCTGCCTGCCAGCGGTTCTGACAGCGTGTGGAGGCTGTCATTGCGGCGGACGGTGGTTTTATTGAATAACAATATGTATTTTATGTCCTTTGTACAAAAACGTAAATTGTATTAAAAGGCTCTTTGGTATCTTAAGTATCTGCTCCTTTTACCTGTGATGTGCCAACCGTTTCACAAAGGAAACGACATTGTCGGCGCTCGCACCAGAGAGAAATAAAAGTAAGAAATTGGCAGCGCCCTATTCATTTCGCTGAGCGGTACTGGTGCCACCGGAAGTGCAGCAGTCGCCCTGTTGCGAGTGGCAAAAACCTAAGGCATTTTTCCTAACCTGTAATTTTCTATTTTTCCTAACCTGTAATTTTCTATTTTTCCTGTATTTTTCCTAACCTGTAATTTGCGAGTGTCCTATTTTCTCAATGTAATTTTAGCTGTTTTGTAGATGATTTCAAGAGGTATTAGTAAGCATAACCTGTTTTCTGATTTTTTAAATAAACTTTATTGAATTAACTAACGATAACGTATACTTTTAATGACATTCAATACCTGAATCAATGCCTTACGAATTTTTAAAAGAGCACGTATAACTCGCAACTCCTATCGTTATAATGGAGGCTTAGCCAGAGACAAGTGAAAGCATAGATGAAGAAAAATGAAGAAGCAAAGTTATTTCTTCATCAATGGTGAAAGTAAATGAAACTAGAGGAAGGATGAATTTATTTTTTCAGTCTTAACTGATTTTTATTATTAAAAAAGTTGATTCTGGTAACATAATCAGTTTTTAATACCTTGGAAAGATTTTCATTTGTATTGCTAAATAAAAAGTAAATTTGAAGCCTCTCCATACAGCATTACCAGTGGAGTTTCGAAAATAGCCTCAATTACACCAAAAAATTAAATTGATTTATTCCTTATTGATTTTTAAATATAATAAGTCTTGATAAGACACTGCGTATATTTTCTCCAATTACTTTTTCTGTCAGCCGCTTCGTTTCATGGTGATATCGAATATTACATTATGTGATGACAATAAGTCTAATAAGTCGAAGCACATGATCGTCAGAAGGACTCATTTCAAATGAATGGTGAGTTAAATTTGTGAAAATATTAATTTTGTTTTCGGTTATGAAATGTAATGTTTTTGTTAGAATTTTAATAGGCGTATTCAAATTCACTCCTAATGATTTTTTTCTGAAATTTAGCACACGTTTACTATATCTTTCGATGGTGTGATAAGGCCTCTTTATTAAGTAGCGGAAGAATGGAGCTACCTAATGTTTTCACAATGTCCGTCTGTCTGTCCGTCCGTCCCCTTCATAATTTCCGCGTTTTTTGAGGTAGAAGGTTGAAATTCGGAATGTAGCTTACTATGGGCATACGCACCTTCACTATTTAGTTTGGTTTTGATTGGCTCAATGGGGTCGGAGTTTCGGGGGCGGAAATTAGACGGGACCAAATGATCTACGCGTATTTATGCATATAAAGGAATGAAATTCGGTATGCAGATTCCTCAAGTAAGATCAACATTGCTATCAAAGCTTCCGCTACTTTCCTATACCTTCCTCGGGAGGCTTAATTTCTTGTTTTTTTTTCACAATGTAATTAAGGTTGTGGCAGCTCTGATATTGCTCTTTCATTGAATACAGATTATAGATTTAATTACAGACCTAGAAACAAATCCTGTTGTACAATATATTGTACAACCGAATCACAATATTTTGACAAGATTTTAATATCAGTGATTGGATAATAGTGAGGCGCATCATCTTATATGGATTCATGATTATATTCATCAGAGTTATACATGAATTAATGTTTTGTGCGCTGCACTCAATTTTAACCTGGTAAATTTAATGCCAATCAATTTGTCATTAATTTAATGTAATCAGTTTAATGAAAAATGCTGTATAATTTTGTTGCAATAATACAAGATGTATCCACTTTTTACGAAGAATGTCATCCTTTGGAAATCTACAAAACAAATGTTTCACTTTCTAATTTTTCGTTTAGCTTTGAAATAGCTATTTTACACGGGTGTTTGAGCTTGGTGCTCATTTCTTGAGTGAAAGTTTTTTTTAAGGTTTCATCACAATAAAAACGTTTATACCTATGTTTACTGAAATGTCAGTTAGATGTTTATAGTTTATAAAAAATTTAAATGCTGTATAATAAAATTGTTTTAAGATAATAAAAAATGTAATTTTAATTTTTGTTATTCTGATAATAATGGAATGTTTGTAAAGGCAGGAGATTTAAACTAGAAGGATATTTAAAAGTTTAATTGCTATCAATAAAGAAACCTAACAAAATTTATCAAATATTAGCTAATTGATTTTAAAATATTTTAAAATTTTAAATTAAAAGAAAATCTAGTAACGTAAAATACTTTTGAAAAGGTACTTAAATTGTTTTTTTTAAACAAAAAACGAAAAGGAAGAAATAATCCTCAGTTCAATAAAATAATCAATTTATTAATCCAAATATTTTAATAAGCAATTAACTAATAAGAATGTGGCCCATTTAGTTATTAGAAGGGGAGATTATAATTTAGCCTCAGTGTTGCTAAAACTGAGGTTCTGATCCTTTCAAGACAACCTGCTCAGTGCGCACTCCATGTTAGGGGAGCCTCATTGAGACAGGTGGAGAAATTCAAGTATCTCAGGATTGCATTCGCGAGTGATGGACGGCAGGAGAAAGAATTGGATGCTCGGATCGGTGCAGCAAGCTATGTCAGACGTGAACTGTGGCGATTCGTGGTAACGAAACGCGAGCTGGGTATCAAAGCCAAGCTCTCCGTCTTCAATTTTATTTTTCTCCCCATTCTTACCTAAGGTCATGACCAAAAGAGTGCGATCGCGGGTACAAGCGGCCGAAATGAGATTTCTGAGAGGCGTGGTAGGTTTTACCCTACTAGATAGAGTGCACAGCAGCACAATAATGGAGCCGCTACTTCTCCGCATTGAGAGATCTCAGTTGCGCTGGTATGGCCACGTGACACGGATGCCGCAAACTGGTCTTCCTAGGTAGTTGTTACTTTCCAAGCCGGTGGGTAAGAGACCATGGGGTCGGCCTAGCACTAGGTGGCTAGACTACATGGAGAATCTGGGTTCGAGTCGTTTGGGTATTACCAGGGAGGACATGCGCCTGATGGCGGAACATCGCGATCGCTGGAGATCCTCCATAAGGTTGCTGCCCCCGCGACCCTAAAGGATAAGCGGGTTTGAAAAGTAAGTAAGTAAGATTATAATTTGTACATCTCGTACAAATCAACAATAAATTGGTATGGCGGAATGGTACATTCGCACAGGCCTACCACAAGATAATGACACGGAATCAAAAAGAATTACGGGGCTGTGTAGGGACACGGCCGCTAGTTAAATCGTAGAATACGTCTTGAGGCCACATAGCGAATAAGAAAGAAATTTGTGCAACATAATTGAAAAAATTTAATTTCTGATATAAAAAGTTCACACAAAAATATACTTGCAATTCATTATAAATTGTTAACTAAACCTATATGGCATTCCCAACTTACAAATCACTGGTCAATGATAAGAGGAGTATGTTAGAAATGGCAACAGACAAGAACCAATATTTCGCGCAAACTTCAAATTTATAGTACTGCCACCCAATGTAATAGGTGATTCGATGGGTTTGAAATCTAAATTAAAATGTTTCTTCATAAAGCTAAGAGCGTATAAATTTAATGTAGCATTTTCATTGATAATGCTAACTATCATAATTGCAATATTAGTATCAACCTCCATGTTGTCACTGACTGGTCTAGTTGTTGGTGAATATTTCATTATCGCACTGAACAACAACATTTCCATATCAGATGTCGACACTTTAGGATGAATATACAAGGGGCGATTGATAAATAAGGTCTCCATGGCTGTAACGTTTTTATTTGTTAACCGATTTTCAAAATTCTTTTTGTATCTTATACCCACATTTGTCCTCTATGTAATGCACTATTCACTTTTCGACATAGTCCCCATTCCTTTCCACGCAATGCGCTAACGCGTAACTAGTTGGGTGAACCCGTCGGAGAGGAAATCCGGAGTTGTTGTCGACACCAGGATTGAATGGCACCGTTTACCTCGCAGTCAGAACCAACTCGTGTCCCTTAAGGGGCTCTTTCTTCTTTGGGAAGTGGTGAAAGTCGCAATGTGCAAAGTCTTTCATTTTTGAACTGCAATTTTTCATCTTTGAACTGTAGGCGCTGCAACGCCTCTTGTGTGTGGTGACTCCTGTGCGGGCGAATGTTATCGTACTCCAGAAGAGGGTCCAAAGCTGCCATTCAATCCTGGTGTCGACAACAACTCCGGAATTCCTCTCCGACGGGTTCACCCAACTAGTCACGCGTTGGCGCAATGCGTGGAAAGGGATGGGGACTAAGTCGAAAAGTGAATAGTGCATTACATAGAGGACAAATGTGAGTATCAGATACAAAAAGAATTTTGAAAATCGGTTAACAAATAAAAAAGTTACAGCCATGGAAACCTTAGTTATCAATCGCCCCTCGTACACTGAGTGGCCAGATTATTATGACCACCCCATCAGTACTTCGTTGGGCCACCTTCTGCCTTCAATACTGCGGCAATTCGAATTTACTCCACGAGATGTTGAAAGGTGATGCGAGGAAGCTGGCACCATGAATGCTGTTGTCATGTGCTTTCTGGCCACAATCCGCTTCAAACCAACACCACCTAAAGATAAGGCCTTAATACTCGGTGAGAACTGCGTCATCAAACTGAGATAGACAATGCAACTTTCAATGCAAAAAAACCGTTCCGTTTATTTCATTTGTTGCTAACAATGAAACTTGTATTGTCTGTCTCAGTTTGATGACGCAGTTCTCACCGAGTACTCAGGCCTTATCTTTAGGTGGTGTTGTTTAAACCCCTTCAGTCTCTATCAGTGAGCTTCGACTTTCGGGCAATGTTATGCTTCGCAGATGATGTCTTTTCCTGCTTGTTATAGGCTGTCATAACACTGCCCTGTTGTGTGAAATTTATTGTTTTGGAACCACCTGTCTGATGGCTCTTTCAACTTTCTCCCGCAAATGCTCAATTGGATTGAGATTTGATCATTATGGGGGCCAACTAAGCCAGTTTTGTCGTCGTTCGTGGCGATCACAACAATTTCGCCTTACTCTTATTTTCAATTGTCGAATCAACATAGGGGTTAAGGCGTACATTCAGTAACAAATAAAATTTTGCAGCAAACAACGTACATGAAATATTTGTTCTTGAAACTATTCCTGTAAAATACGAGTAGCTTGGCGGAAATCTTAATAGCAATCGGTATATCAGTGAAGTGCTGGAGCCCGAACTCGTTCCTTTCCTTCAAGGCATTCCTGGAGCAATCTTTCAACAGGATAATGCATGCCGCATTGTCACGTTGGAAGAAGCCATCTCCATTGCGATACACCATCAACATGATTGCATGAACTTGATCAGCAAAGATAGTTAAGTATGTTCTAATATTCAGACGTTTTTCTACTCACATAAAGGACCTATATTATGCCAGTGTAACAGGCAAAAATACGTGAGGTTTTTCTTCTTGATTGACTGAACGCTCCCCCGTACAGAGCTCTTCCTAAACAGGGAATAAAAGCAACAAAATCATTAATAAGGAGATTTCGAGTTACAAGAAGAAATGTTTATACTATTCAAAATATTAATAAACTCCAATACTTATCTTCTCCTTAAGCTTTCAAAGGATAAAGGAAAAGAACAAAATTAACATAGACGATTGGTTTGTCGTGTTTGAGAATAAATTAAGATTTACATATAGACAACTATGTCTGACAAAATAACCGGGGCTTTATTGCAAAATTTCGTCTACTATTGAAATTTACAATTGTCTTGAGAAATCTTCCTTCAAAGTAAGCTACTAATATTTCTGTGTCTCTACACCGATGAATCGTTAGTTTTTTTTCGCCGCCGGGCGTTCAGAAAGAAAAAAAAAATTATTTATTAAATTCACTTCTAAATAATTCATTCAACTTAGCAAATAGCAGTTCAAAGTTTAACAGACTCGCGAGATCATCCCAGGTAAGCATCAACAAATTAAACACAAAATTCTTCTTTTAGTTTTAAGTGTCACTTTCGTCGTTTTCAATATGTCTTAATTCGCGTATCATCATCTTAGATTCCGACAAGACGTCTACACAAAGTCACTGGTAAGTATTAGGTTATTTAAATAGAATCATTCTTTTACATCCATTTCTTTGTTATATTTTTTCTCCTTTTAATCTTCTTATTGTTTTTCTTTTCAGCAATTGTTATTTTTACTAGTTATAACGTTAAACAAGTCGTGATGATGAATCATAGTCATTTTATTGTTTTATCTTAAACATTCGTGGCAGAATTAAGCAACAGCAAGGAAAGGAAGGGAAACTAACGCTAGGCTAATAATAACGGGACAGAGGAAGGGGAAAACTCAAATCCGCAAAGAACAAACGGATTTGAGGGCGTTAGTGGGATTCTTACTGCGCTAAAGCCTTAGGGTAAATCTTACGGAACCAACACATTCTTGGTCATCATCACCCTCTTCTTATGATGCATGATTTCTCTACGGGAATAGCACATCTTCGGCGTGGAGAAACTCTGCGTTGTACCCCATGGAAAAGGAACTATGTCCGCCGCTACAATTTCCGATTAATTCTGTGTGGAAATAGGAACAGCAAAAAAAAACAATCAAAAAAAGACAGATTCTAGACCGTATGGCCCAAATACTATGCATAATACCAGAACGTCTTGTTTTCTGTCACATTCTTTCGTGTTTGAAGTTAAGTAAGTCATTCTTATCTTCATAACGATTTCGCTTCTTAAACATCAATATCAACGTCGGATTTTTAACTACTACGTCGATTGCCGTATACAATGTAGGTAAGTTTTCTTTAAAACCTTGTAGGAGAAACGAATTGGAAAAAAAATTTCCCGCCAGACCCGAGCCGCTACCATCACATATACACACACCCTTCCCTTCTAGTCTTATGCCATCCTTTGGTCTACTCTTCACTTTTTCTTATATCTATCATTTCCTTTTTTTTAACGACCCGAAGCTCGTACAATAAAACTCATTTGTTGGCGAAACATTGTTGATTTCGACCATTCTTTACATTTCTTCGCAACAGAAGGACCATCTATAATTCACGTCGACAATAAAATTTACACAAAACAATTTCGTCATGTCTGTCTTAACTCTCGGTCAAGATAATAGCACGAGACCAAAAAAAGGACGGGGGGGGGGAGGGGCAAAGGAAAAGAGAAAGACAGAATTGTAACGCCAAAACTGGCCGTTACACCAGGAAAATATTCCCCAAACCATGACTGCCCCCACGAGCTTGAACGATTGTACTCATGCATGTGGGGTCCATGCTTTCATGCAGTTTCCGTCAAATTCTCATTCTGTTATCTGCATGATGCAACTGAAAACGTGGTTCGTCAGACCACATGACTTTATTCCTATGCTCAACTGTCCAATCCTTGTGTTCCTGTGCGAATTGGAGACGTTTTATCTTGTCAACTGCAGATAGCAAAGGTGTTCGAACTGGCCTTCGGCTCCTATATTCCATACTATGCAGTGTATGGTGAACAGTGCGTTCAGAGATCATTTGAGAGGATCCCTGATTAAGATCTGCAGTAATTTGATGCGCTGTTGCCCTTCTGTTGTCTTGTACCAGTCTTGCCACTCTCCTTTCTGCCCGAACATTGATGGCCGCAACTGGCACGTTCAGACCCAGTTTTCCGGCAGACAGTGCAGTCTGTAACAATTTAACAGCAGCTGCTCTTGAACATTTAACGAATGCAGCCGTTTTGCTGATATTAGCTCCATGGCTCCGAGCGCCAACAATCATCAAGGGCTGCTAAATTGCGTCGTTTACCTATAATCTTTTGAAACAAATCACTTCCAATGTCGTGGTAAACAAACTACTTGCCTATTTACACTAGTCCGGCTCTTTAGCAACTTCAGCGCGAAATCGTAGCTAACTTGCCTACAAACATCAGGTGGTCATAAGAATCTGGCCACTCAGAATAAACACTTTCTAGTATGGATCTCACAAAAAACCATTGTACAAAGCTTTAACAATACAAATTTCATTGATATCTGCGTCGATCAGTCGTCTATAGTTAGACCAGTCTGTCAGTATAGGTTCACATTCGTTAAGAGTTACATTTCAAAAAACTGTTCTCATATAACCTATAATAACATTTTTGAATAATTTTATATTTGTTCTACACAGCATGAAATCTTTCACACAGGACTGATGAAAGTGATGAAGCTAAGATATCACACTTCTGTTACCTGGGTGCTTCAAGTCCTTCTCAAAACAAAATCTATCACAAACATTAGGCTACACGAATATCCAAATTTATTGTCTATGAATATAGAAGGAAATATGAATTCCGTGTCCCAAACTGTCGCATATACAGATGTCCCATGTTGAACGTCTCAACAGGAACGACTGAAAGTGAACAATAGCCCGATACGAATGCGCCAATAATTGCCACTGCTAAGTTCGACGCAAATATCATATCGGATGATAAAAACGTTTCCACACCGAGTGATAAAATCCAACCCATGGAGGTCTATAATGAGCCATAACCGTCAACATTAGCAGCATGCTCATCAAATGCGATTTATGTACGGAGTGATATACAGGGTGAAGTATTTATCTTGAAAAAACTGAATATCTCGGAAACTAAGCATTGTACGAAAAAATATCCAAAATCTAAAGTGAATTATTTCGCGGCGGAAATTCATTAGTTAAAAAATTACCCCTCACCCCTTTGTGAGGGGGGCAGAGGGAGTGGGTAACTTTGAAATCTTAAATAGGAACCCCTATTTTTAACGGTACCTTCAGATTGTACACAATATTTGAGAAATGTTTTATTATCAGTGTTTTTTCAATTGATTCAACCGTTGACATTCACGATTTAAGCGTGGCATCCCAGTATCGAAACATAAGACGTATTCTACGTCAAAAAGAAAATTGTATTTTTCAATAAGAGGAAGCTCTTCATGCCGTTTATATT